>BSBK01001396.1:7500-470000 GCA_027943335.1 Chamaecyparis obtusa
TTTTTGTAGGCTACTGGTCTGACAAGCTTAAAACCAGTGCCATCTAGTTAGAAATGGCTCTAACCTAAGTTTCCTCTGGTGGATTTTTCTAAAACCATGGGGAACATAGGTTTAGAGTCTGTAGATAGGTTTTCAATTTTTAGTTTTGTGGTTACAGAGGATCTCATGAGCCAAAAGGAAAGCCCTATGGCTGACTGGTGAAACCAGGTGAGCCAGGATAGGGAGAAAGAAGATCTTGAACAGGCACCCAAGACCTTTTGGGGAAGGCTTAGTGATATTTTTGGATGCACTAGTGAGTATCCTAAAAGGATTAAAAGGTGTTTGGAGGCTAAATAGAGGTTGGAGACAAGTTTGAAGTGCATTTGCACTCACTGGTCCAGAGACCTAATTAATAGGCTAAAAACTAGGGCCTTCAAGAAACTAGGGTATTGGGTGTCATTGGAGGTCATGATTTTGGATCCTAATAGGGTTGTATGTTATCTTAAATATTTTAAATTTTTTTTGTGGGGTCATGTGGAGAATTTGGAAGCACAAGGCCAACTTTGATGAAAATTGACCTACTAGGATTTGGCAATTAGGCCTCCTAGTGGTTTAGTGACCAATTGATATGATAGAATGGTTTGGAGTGTTAGGAAGGGTGTAGAATGACCTAGGAAGGGTCAAGAAGTGTATTGATTGACTAAGTGAATGTGTGGGAAGATCCTAGTCAGAGGTTTGGCATTCTAGGTGGGAAAATAATGAAGGAAACTAAGCTTTTGAGTAACTAGTTGGACTAGTTAGGCTTGTAACTTTGGAAGCTTCTTGAAACCAACTATACCTTGGAGGAGAAGTTGGAAGGAAGGGTCTAGGAGATCCTAAATTGTAAGAAGATCCAATAAGTAACATCATTGAAAGGTTGGAGTAAGAAAACAAACACTTACTAGGGAAACAAAGCACTAGGTTGTCAAACTCTCTACATTAGAGTGGTATCAGAGCCATATCTTCTTGAAAGTTGTGTATGTCAGATGGGGAAGAGAGTCAAGAGGTGGATAGCATGCCTCCTAAGGAAATGAGTATGGATGCCATAGTGGATTTGGTTCAAGGACTCTTGGAGAAAGCCAATGTGGCAGAGACAGAGCAAAAAGAAGATCACTGAATGGGTAGATGAAAGTGATGGAGATGAAGATAGCCAAATAGAGGAGTCATCCAGCAAGGGAAAAGAACCTCAGATGGACAAGGAATAGAAGGTATTCTTAAATGCCTTGAAGTCTTTAAACAAGGATAGCATGGAACACATACCATATTATTGTGGTATCCTAAATGGAGAAGAGTTATTAGATTGGCTTAACACCATGGACAATCAATTTGATTATAAGGAAGTACCAGAAGAAAAGAGGGTCAGCTATGATAAGTCTAGACTCAAAGGATCTGCATTGGTGTGGTGGAATATGATGCAAGATGAATGAGTAAGTAGTGGGAAGAAAAATATTGTTTCTTGGGAGAGGATGAAAATCAAGTTGAAGGCACAATTCTTGCCTACTAATTATGAAATCCAAATGTACCAAAAATTGCAAAATTTGAGACAGAAGAAGATGACAGTAAGCATATACACAGAGGAGTTCCATAAGCTAACTCTTAGGGCTAGGAGACAAGAAGTTGAAATGGAAAAGGTGGCAAGGTATCTCAATGGGCTAATACAAGGGATACAAGATGAGATTAGCATGTTGGCTCTGGATAGTATGCACAAATGTTTCCAATTGGCTTTGAGAGATGAGGACAAGATAAGAAGGAATGACTTCCATCAAAGAGGAAGAGGTGGCAGCAGTAACAGAGGTTTTCAGAGAGGTGGGGGTACCTTTGGGAGAGGATGAAGTCCTAATAGACAAGAGGATAGTCAAGTTATGGATGGAAGTGGGGGAAACTAGTATAGGGGATCTTTCCAAAGGGGAGGATACAGAGGTAGAGGGCCACCAAGAGGTAGGTTCCAATCACGAGGGAGATCAAATTCAGTTTTCACTGGTAGGTGCTATAACTGTAACCAAGTGGGTCACACAATGGGCAAATGTCCAGAGAAGGCTTCCTCATCTTCCATGGGGGAAAGAAGGAATTAGTTAGTTCAAGAGGAGGATACACAAAGTGTAATATCACCCATATCCAAGGCAGGGCCAGTATTGGATGGGGAGAATTTGATGTTGAGAAGAACCTTGTTGAAGGTACCTAGCACCATAGAGCCACCTCAAAGGAAAAACTTATTCAAAAGCACTTATAGGTCTCATGGGAAGATTTTCAAGGTTATTGTGGACTCTAGATCCATTGAGAATATAGTGTCCTTTGAGATGGTAGAGAAATTGAAGTTGAGAAGGATACCTCATACCACACCTTATAAGGTTTCATGGTTAAATAAGGGTCAATAAATAGTGGTGGATGAGAAAACTATGGTTGAGTTTGAGATTGGGGAATATAAGGACAAGATCCTATGTGACATACTGCCTATGGATGCATGCCATCTACTCCTAGGATGCCCATGGCAATATGATGTCAAAGCAATGCATGATGGGGAAAAGAATAGTTATGTGATCACCAAGTTGGGAAGGAAATTTCAGATGGATCCTTTAGCAGAACCAAAAGAAGAGAAGCATGTGGGAACAAGTGTGATGTTGTTGAGTGGGAAGGAGTTCCTAAAAGCTATGAAAAAGGAGAAAGGGGACTATTGTGCCATAGTGATCAAACCAAAGGAGGAAACTAAAGAGAAAGTCACTTTGCCACTAGAGATACAAGCTTTATTGGAAAAGTACCATGATATAGTAGATAATGGTTTACCAAGTGCCTTACCACCTATGAGGGATGTGAGCCATCAGATTGACCTTATTCCTAGAGAAAATTTTCTAAACAAGGCAGCATATAAGATGACACTAAGTCAGAATGCAGAGATAGCCAAGCAAATCCAAGATTTGTTAGATAAAGGGCTGATAAGGAAGAGTTTAAGCCCTTTTGTTGTACCTATTGTTTTGGCACCAAAGAAAGGGGGTACATGGAGGATGTGCACTGACTCAAGGGCCATCAACTAGATCACTATAAGATACAGATTTCCAATGCCAAGGATTGAGGACTTCTTAGACAATTTGGGGGGTTCATGCTATTTTTCCAAGGTGGATTTGAAGTGAGGCTATCATCAAATCAGAGTTAGACCTGGTGATGAATGGAAGACAGCCTTCAAAAACAATGAAGGGTTGTATGAATGGCTTGTGATGCCATTTGGTCTCACCAATGCACCTAGTACATTCATGAGGCTCATGAATGAAGTGTTGGAAGATTTCATAGGTAAATTTGTCATAGTTTATCTTGATGATATCTTGATTTTTATCAAGACCAAGGAGGATCACATGGAGCATTTGGAGCAAGTCTTAAGGAGGTTACATAAGGAGAAGCTAATGATCAATTAGGATAAGTGTGAGTTTCTCAAAACTAAACTAGTTTACCTTGGTTTTGTAGTTGCAAATGGATGTATGAATATGGACCCTGATAAAGTTAAGTCCATTTTGGAATGGCCTACACCTAGATCTATAGGAGATGTTAGGAGTATCCATGGGTTGGCTTCCTACTATAAGAAATTTATAAGAGGTTTCAGTCATGTATGTGCCGCTATACTTAACACCATAAAAGGTGGAATCAAGTGTAAGTTTGAATGGACTATTGCAGCAGACCAAGGGTTTAAAAAGTTAAAGAAAAGGATTGCAGAACTACCTACTCTTAGGTTCCCCAACTTCAATCAACTATTCATGGTGGAGTGTGATGCTAGCAAGCTGGCAATTGGAGTAGTGCTAAGCCAAGAAGGACACCCTGTGGCTTTATTCTTTGAGAAGTTAAATGAAGCTAAACAAAAATATTCTACATATGATTTGGAACTCTATGCTATGGTCCAAGCCCTTAAGAAATGGAGACACTATTTGTTACCTAGAGAGTTTGTGGTTTATACTGACAATCATGCACTAAGTTTTTTTAATGGATAGGACAAGTTGAACCAAAGGCACATGAAGTGGGTGGAAGCATTGCAAGCTTATACATTTGTTATTAAGCACAAGAAAGGGGTCAGCAACAAGGTTATAGATGCTCTTAGTAGAAGAGTACTCACAATCCAAGAGATACAACTACAAAGTGTAGGAATGGATGATTTGAAGAACCTTTACAAAGAGGACAAGGATTTTAGTAAAGCCTATGAGGAATGTGTGAAGTTTCAGTAGGGTTTCAAGGTGGATTTCAATGAGTTTTTGTTGCAAGAAGGCCTATTGTTCAAAGGTCATCTTATGTGTATTCCACAATGTTCAATCAGGGAAAATATAGTGAAGGAAAAACACCAAGGAAGTTTGGGGGGTCACTTCGGTGTGGACAAAACATTAGAACAGGTTAATAGGCACTACTTTTGGCCTAAAATGCAAATAGATATCAAAAGATTTGTGGAGCAATGTCAGGTCTATCAGAGGGATAAAGGATAGAGAAGCAATAGTGGATTGTACCAACCTTTATCCATTCATCAAAGGCCTTGGGAATGCTTGAGTACAGACTTTGTCTTGGGATTTTAAAAGACATCTAAAGGACATGATAGTGTCTTTGTGGTGGTTGACTGGTTTAGTAAGATGGCACACTTCATACCATGCAAACAAACCAATTATGCTTCTCAAATTGTAGGACTGTTCTTTAGGGACATTGTAAGAATCCATGGTTTTCCTTTGAATATTGTTAGTGACAGGGATACAAAGTTTGTGGGACACTTTTGGAGGACTCTATGGAAGATGCTTGGAACTAATTTATCTTTCTCCTCAGCCTATCACCCCCAATCATATGGGAAAACTAAAGTATTTAATAGGTCACTTGGAAACTTGTTGAGGTGACTGACTAAACAACATGGGCAATCATGTGATCACATCATAGGGCAGGTAGAATTTGCCTATAATGACTCTATTAATAGGAGTACAGGAAAGAGTCCCTTTGAGATATTTTATGGAATCAATCCTAGAGAGTTGTTGGAGTTGAGGGATCTCAGATTGGCATAAAAGAGGAGTGCACAAGGTGAATCCTTTGCAGAGCAGATGGAGGAGCTGCATGAACAAGTCCACAAGACCTTACAATACCAAGTGGCCAAATACAAACCCAAAGTTGATCAGTCAAGGAGAGACCTGCAGTTCAAGGTTGGTGATCTAGTACTAGCCTACCTTAGGAAGGAGAGACTACCTAAGGGCCAACCAACTAAGCTCCTCATGAAGAAGATTGGGCCACTAAAGATTTTGCATAAGTATGGAAAGAATTCCTATGAAGTAGAACTCCCTCCTGATTTAGGAATTTCTCCTATTTTCAATGTTTGTGACCTCTATCCCTATAATGGATCACCTTTAGACATAGGCAGACTTCCCTTTCAGATTTGAAGGAAGATGATTGGGTCAGGGACTTACCAACTCCCAAGCCATTGCAATTAGACAACATACTAGATTCTAAAGTGATTAAGAAGACCAGGAAGGGTACCTACAAGGAGCATCTTTTCAAGTGGTAGGGCCTCCCTGAAGCTGAGGCTATTTGGATGACAAAGTAGGACATTCTAAAATATAGAGTCACTCTTGCCGATCTCCTAACTCAAGGGACTTGAGTTATTCTGTCTCAAGGAGTATGGTGCAGGGCACCTCCCCACTTAGCAATTTTGATGTGGTTTGAGGATTTTTAGTTGTAGTGTGTGAGTTAGAATAGGTTAAAATGGCAAGGTCATATTGTTAGGACTAATCAATGTTTGTTAAGGCTTTGAGCTCATGAGGTATTATGGGTCACTTTGGCTTCAAATTGAAAATAGTGCCATTTTAAGTGCAAAATAGGTTAGGAGTATGTTTCAGGACTCTCCATGTCTTTCTTGGGGTCTTAGAAGTCAACTCCCATCATTGAGTTAACAAACAAGGTCATATGGTTCCTAATGCACAAGTTGCTAAAACATTGCTAGCAACTTTTAAAAGTTGTTTGAGCAACTTTTGCAAGAAATGCCAAAAATGGCTAAAACTGATGTAACTACCCTATGCTTAGTATAAGAGCATGGATTAGATTTTTTTGGAAGTTTAATGATATTTTGATGCAAAAAAATTTAATTCTGACACCATTGTACGATAGTTTGGGTTCTTATTTTCTTAGACAGTCTTGTACCTCTGCAATGGTACGGCTATGTACGAATTGGCATAGGTGATTGGGCTCCATGATTGTGTATTGTTTTCATATAGCTTTCATATGCAATAGATATTTTTATTTGAAGTTCATTAAGCTTAAAGTTGTACATTTTTGTAGGCTACTGGTCTGACAGGATTAAAACCAGTGCCATCTAGTTAGAAATGGCTCTAACCTAAGTTTCCTCCAATGGATTTGTCTAAAACCATGGGGAACATAGGGTTAGATTTTGTAGATAGGTTTTCAAGTTTTATTTTTGTGGTTGTAGAGGATCTCATGAGCCAAAAGGGAAGCCCTATGGCTGACTAATGAAACCAGGTGAGCCAGGATAGGGAGAAAGAAGATCTTGAACGGGCACCCAAGACCTTTTGGGGAAGGCTTAGTGACATTTTTGGATCCACTAGTGAGTCTCCTAAAAGGATTCAAAGGTGGTTGGAGTTGAATCAGAGGTTGTAGACAAGATTGAAGTGCATTTTCACTCATTGGTCCAGAGGCCTAATTAATAGGCTAAAAACTAGGGCCTTCAAGAAACTAGGGTATTGAGTGTCATCAGAGGTCAGGATTCTGGATTCCAATAGGGTTGTATGTTATCTTAAATATTTTCAAGTTTTTTTGTGGGGTCATGTGGATAATTTGAAAGCACAAGGCCAACTTTGATGAAAATTGACCTACTAGGATTTGGCAATTAGGCCTCCTAGTGGTTTAGTGACCAGTTGAACTGATAGAATGGTTTGGAGTGTTAGGAAGGGTCAAGAAGTGTATTTTTTGACTAAGTTAATGTGTGGGAAGATCCTAGTCAGGGTTTTGGCATTCTAGGCAGGAAAACAGTGAAGGAAACTAAGCTTTTGAGTAACTAGTTGGACTAGTTAGGCTTGTAACTTTGGAAGCTTCTTGAAACCAACTATACCTTGGAGGAGAAGTTGGAAGGAAGGGTCTAAGGGATCCTAAATTGTAATAATATCCAATAAGTAACATCATTTAAAGGTTGGAGTAAGCAAACAAACACTTATTAGGGAAACAAAGCACTAGGTTGTCAAACTCTCTGCATCAATAATTGACTTGCATACCTCTATAAATTTCTTTGCCATGAATTCTTCTTCAACTTTTATAGTTGTGGCCTTTTCCAAAGATCAAAAATGATTGTCAAAGTCATCCAAGACTTTGTTCAGGTTATCAACTAAATCATTCCCTTGAAGAGTAACAAGAATTGGAAGACTTTTGTTGAAGGTGTCAAGGGCTCTGTCCAAGACTTTTTCCTTTTTCTCTATCTTCTTTTTTGACCTCTCCTTATTCTCTATCTTCTTTTTTGACCTCTCCTTAGCCCCAGTGAAAGCTATTATTGATAATCTCATCAATTTATCTTCATCCAAAATGTCTAAATATTCTTCACTTTTAAATGCCTTCCCTAAATCACTTGCCAACAATGGATCAACAAGTAATTCCTCCTTCACCTTAGGTTGATTAGAACTAGGAGCCAATTCTATTTCCATTTTAGCTTTTCCTTCTTCTTATTTCTTTCCTTCGTCCATTATCTATCTTATCTCTTCTTTAGTCAGTATTCCAAGATCTATTATTTCAACATTATTGTCATCTATCTTAGGAGAATTCTCTTGAAAATAATCATTAACATCTTGTGATGTATCCAAAGATATAGGTATACCTTCCATAAAGAAGTATCACTAATGCACTATAATATAAAATTGATCAGTACCATCATCATCCTTGGATTGTCCTTCTTCTATTCTAAATGATTTTGATGACTCTTCAATCATTATCAACTTTGAATTGTTTCTCTTAGGGGTGTCAAGTTTTATTGGTCCTTCTTCTAGTAGCAACATGTCTATGGCCTTTTATGTATCTTCTTCTACTTCTTCATATTTTCTTGCCATTATTTTTATCAAACTTATTTTTTTTCTCAATAAAGGTTTCACCTTTTTCAATATTCTTCCAATCTCCTTATGAGAGATAACTAGATGCATATCCTCTATTAATTTAACTTATATCTTACTATCTTCTTCTAGGGATCTCTTATTTCTAACCTCTAATCTATCAAACAAACTCTTTGGTATCCTCCCTTCTAGTTCAATCAGATTCTTTTTGAAAACTAGCCTCCCTTCTCTACTATCCTCTTTACTAACATCTTCAGGTCTAGTTTCCACAATTGTCTCTCAGCGGGATTATCTTGAATGGGTTATTATGTCTTCTCTTCTTTCTTTTTCTTTATAGGGGATTCTTCCTTGGGTGGAGTGACCAAGGTTTTCCTTTTAGGACTAGGCCCATAACTCATCATATTGGGTCTAGAGGACCTTGTTTTCCTCACAGCTGCTTCTTCTCCCTTTTCTTCAATTTTAACTATTGCATTCCTCTATGATGTTCTCCTAAGAGGGGTAGGAGATTTACCTTGTGTTGCAACCACTGTTGGAGGTGAATCAGAAACTTCTATATCTTTAGGTGGAAGGGTTGCAAGAGTAGTTCTCGCTAACCCAGAAGCTCCTTCTGTTATCTTCCTTCTTACCTCTTTCATTTCTTCTCGGCTCATACATGCCTTCTCTGCAAGATTTTCAACTATTTTCTCAATCTTTCTCTTCCTCACTACCCTTCATTGTTCATCTCTTATTTTAGAAAAAATTTCTTCATAAGTGCCCCATCTTTCTTTAGTAGGATCAATCTCATAAAAAAGAACATGATCTATTTGCATAGTAAGAACCTCTACACTTACCTCATAACCCATAGGTTAACTCCACTTCTTTCGAGTTTCAACTACCTCAAAACATACAAAATTAGTTTCAACCATTAAACATATTGTATCTTTGTACTTCTCCACCATTTCCTTAGGAATTCTCATCCTTTCCTTCATTTTCCACTGAAGAATTTTGAACATGGAAAAGAGTTCTCCATCCACCCATGTTCTATTCTATCTTCGATTAATATTAGACACTTGAATACCTGTGGTTTCACTATATTTCCATGCCCTAGGGTGCATTCCAAGAGACTTATGAACTATGTGGATGTAGATAAGTATTAGTAAAGATCCAAACCTGAATGCTTTTGATCTGTCACACTTGATCTTCTTAACATTCTCCAAGAATTATTGTCTTAGTACTTCGCACAAGTTGTACTTCACATCTTCCTTCACCATTTTATAAGCCATCATGATAACACCTATAGAAACTAAATTAGATCAGTTTTTGTAATGAGGTTTATATCCCAAAACCATAGAAATCAATCTCACATCTTGTTGAAAGATGTCAGTAATTGTCATTGCCCTCTTATTTCTATTGGAATGTGTTAGGGTTTATACCTACTTCTTTTTAATCTTCTCCATAGTAGGGATGAATTATCTCATTGGAAATCTTAACAAACTGCTCTCTTATCCATAAGAACTGATCATGAACTTTGCTAAGGACAATCTTGATCCATTCTTCCTCATTGAACTCGTAGAGTTCCGTCATTCATATGATGCTAAGATTTTGCAAATGAGTGAACTCATCCTTCTAAGTTCCATCATATTTTAACATGTATTTCATTTCCCTGAGGATTTCAAATTCCACCAAAGACTCATACTTGCAATGTATGTATGCCCTAATATCTTCCACATGAAGCACACCATGAGGGGTTTGTGAAAACGCGCCTTCAAGATCATCCTCCATGGATTTGTAAGGGTGTTTCTTAAAATTTTACCTTGTCCTCTCACTAACATATAAGATCAATGGAGTATCCATAGAAAATAAAGATTTACAGAAGATCAAAATACCTTTTACCTAGTGAATCAGGGTATGCACACTCAAAAATCACAAAAATGTTCTAGCTCTTTCTTGCTCCTCTGGTCTCCATTAGTCTAGCTCAAATGGTGATCAAAATGACTGAGATATTTCACTTAAATAACTTCGCTAAGCATTTTAGGGAGATCATCTAAAAAAATTGTTTTAAGACCAGTTACCCATTCAACAACAGGCGATCACTCTATAGTAACTTTCAAACCTTGTAATTTTAGATTTATTACCAACATACACTTATGTAACTGCACACAACTTCACAAATTATGAATCTACATATTAGGGTTTGGATAATTAACTGATGAATTCTTTCAATGCTCCCCCTAAGGCCATGCTTGGCCATTTGGGTTGAAATAGAGACATTAACATTAGGCAAAGATCCAGTAGCATCTACTGCTTCACCTTGATCCTTGGTTTGACTTGATTCTTCTACTTCCATACTTTGTCACTGGCCTTGCTTCCTTCTTTTGCAAAGTGGCAATTAAACTCGTTCACATACTCTGTAAATCTTTCTCTAATGTCACCAATATTTTTCTTTATTTTTGTAGGTGATCTTCTATTTCTAATTGGTCCATTATATCTTTAGTAATTGGCTATATGTCCCTCATTTTTGCACTTGAAACATGTAATAGGTGGTCTTACAAGTTGTGACCTGCTTAGATTAGTCTGCATCTTATAGTTCCTTGTAATGTGCCCAAAATTATTGCACTTGTGACAAATGATCTTATTGATGCAGTGGGTTGTCTAGTATAGTCTTGAATCTTTCATCTTTTATCTAGTTTTCTACACTCATTTCTTTTATGACCATATGCCCAACCATTAAATAAATAGCTAGAAAAAGGTTTGGAAACATTCTTACCTTTACAATCCTTCTTCATGTGACCAAATTTGTTTCATCCAAATAATCTCCCTTTGAAAGGTTTGATTTTCTCCCTACTTTTCTCCTTTTGATTAGGTGTCTCATCTATCCTACCTTTAGAATTATTTTCATGATATTTGGAACATTTTGCTTCATTGAAGCCAACTCCTGTCTTGTCACTTTTAGGTTTTTGTCTCTCTAGTTGTTCATTAATTTTTTTACTGCTCGCATGAAGTTTTTCAATATGATTTCTTGCCTCCACAAGCTCTTCTTTAATGATGATATTGTACTTCTCCAATTCTTCATAATTGGTTTTGACATCATTGATTTCTAGTTGCATTATTTTCATCTGTACATTTGCACTTTCCAAGGCTTCTTTAAGTTTTCTCTTTTCTTCTTTCTCTTTTTGAATTTCTTTAGTCATTTGCACAGTGATGATCTCAATTTCATGCTTTATTGCATCTTTTTCCTATTTAATTTTTTCAATCAGATTAGATTAATCATTCTCAGATTCCCTCAAAGGTTCTTTCCTTTTGTTTCTTGAAAATTCAATCTTCTCTTTGATCCTCTTGATATATTTTTTAGATTTATTTATCTATATTTTAATTCAACATTTTTAGCATTATCCTTATCTAGGTCTTCTAGTTTTGCCTCAATTTTTTCTTCCAAACTTCTTGAATCCATCAGGATCTCCCTTAAGTTGTTAGGCTTTATCTTCAAGGGCCTTGTGCTCTGATACCAATTGTTAGGGTCAAGAAATACTAAGAGGGGGGGTGAATCAATATTGTAGTACTTGTATTACTTTCAAGCCAATTCAAACTTAACCATGAAATAACTAAAATAAGAATAACACACACATAAAGTAAACAACTCATAACACCATGATTTGTTCTTGAGGAAACCCTGGTTAAGGGAAAACCCCAATGGGGATGATACCCACAAATGATGCACTAAAAGTATTGTGTCCCTATTAGGAGTATAATATTACATTAGTACAAGTCCTTTTTAGAGGAAAGACCCTATTAGGAGTCTATAACCTAGTTAGGGGTGAATACAAAATGGAGCTTACTACTCTTACAAAGTACTATTTGTCCAGTATTACACAAGTGTCATGTAACAAGAAAAATGAACCAAAACAACATCTATTATTCCAAAGAAGTTCTAGTGATATCTCACAACATTCTCTGCATTATTCTGACATCCCAATGCATTCACACACACATTCACAACTTTCATTCTCAAAGCATATATACTCAATCTCATAATCTTTCCAGTCGGGTCACAAATACATCACAAAATGTGTCCAACACATATTCAAATAGAAAGTACATATTCGGCAACCATACATCCACAAAGATAGGGTAGCACCCAAACAAAATTCAAGGTAGCACCTCTAGATTCCACACATTACTCCCTTAATCATCACAACCACTCATTTACCCTATTTGACTATTGTACTATATTCGCATACCCAGATCATGTTGTAACTTTCTTTAGTCAACTTCAAAATAAAAGTGACCTTAACGAAAGTTCTATTACATCTCATAATAGATTCCTCTAAGCTCATAAGACTTGTTTCATCACATACTGTGTTCACCAGGAAAAACTATTTAATTGTACCCTGTCAACTGCTTCTTGGACTTAGTCATTTTTCCAATGCAAACATCCAAAACTAAACTAAACTCCAAGCGATCATACCAATGAGTAGTGTTGTCATAAATGAAAACCTCTATGTTTTAATCATTAGGCCACTTTCCAACATCAACATGGTTTAACTTGGGTGGTGGTATAAATAAAGTATTTTCTTTTCTCATTCTACAAAACATTAAGGGTAAATTAGCTAGGATAAAAACTAAGATAAATGACTCTTTTGTAAATTCGGTTATCATGTGAATCATCATCATAGAGTCATTTGGAAGTAAATACAATAGGTGTTTATTCAAAAAATATTTCACAACCATTGAGATAGTCTCCTTGCATAATAAATTGAAAGTGGGGTATGTGCACCAAGATGGTGAATAAAAAGGGGAGTATAAGCGGCCACCTTTTTATTGAAATTAACTAAACATGAACTTGGAGGAGTAATTTGAGATTTGCACACTCAAAATTTGAAGATACCACAAGAACATAAATTCTAGTATTCTAAATCTGATTTCTAAACTACTAAAGTTTTTCAAAAACAGAAAAGATTAAGGGGGTCAAATCCTTCGCACACCAAAAATTGTTCATGTTGTTTTCAGAAAAATATAACATAGTGTTTGATGTGTGCCACCAAAAACATATAGTTTCATTTAGTATTTGGAAAACCCTTTGGTATCTAAAGATAGACATAAGTGAGCACTAAAAGTTGTCTAATTTTTTGTAATCTTTTGTTGAGTATCTTTTTTATGAATTTTTAAAGTTGATGCATCTTAAAAATTGAGTACTTGCTTGTGTGTTCTCATAAAATGCACCAAACTAATCAAAAATATATATTTAAAAAAAATCATAAAGAATGAAGCGTAGGACAAAAATATATATATTTTTTAAAATTTAGAGAAGTGGGTAAAAAGTTATTAAAATTATGGTACATGTATGTCTTTTAGAAGTCTACAGACATTGTTAAAAGAAATTAAAGATTAATATGTTAATGTTGTTCAAATCTTAAAGAAATTATATGGGTAGAAGGCTCGGGAGATGTGCAAAACTATGGTGGTAATTTTACAAATGCCCACTTGATAATATGCAAACCTAATGACAATGAAGTTAAGAAACTAGATTGGTAGGGGAAAATACACCAACAGGAGGTAAATGAAGCTCCCAAGCCAAAGGTTTTCCATCCAAGCTTAATTAAAAGTCTTAATGTGTACCCATAAAACCTCATACATAGTTTTAATTAAAAATCAATTATCGAGTTGTTATAGTGAAAAAACACAACTGGGGTTTAACCCATACGTGTTTGTTTGACAAGGAGTCATTCACACAAGTATATGTATATGTATATGTATACATATACATATATGTATATGTATATGTATACATATACATATATGTATATGTATATGTATACATATATGTATATGTATATGTATATGTATATGTATATCATCTTAAAATGGAAGTACTTCCATGGTAAGAGTGTTTAGCCCTCCGAGTAAGTGGTTTGGGGTCATGTCGAATGCCTTGAATGGATACTCGACTTGGATCTAGCTTTTTCCCCTGTTCTGCCCCATTTTCCACTTCTTCCTAGCATTTTCTTGGCATCTTGGACTATGAACTTGAGATTCTTGACCTCAGGGTCAAGGTCGACCTTTTAGGTCAAAGTTGACCTTGACCCTAACCTAGTCAGGATCAACCTCGACCCTGACCTGGTCAGGATCAACCTCGATCCTGACCTGGTCAGGATCAATCTTGACCCTGACCTAGTCAGGATCAACCTCATCCTTGACCCTAGGGTCCGAGATCCTCTGGGTTAGCTTCCAGTTTTAGGATTTCATCAAAATCTTGTCTTTTCCCTCTTCGGGGCCACTATTTCTCAGATTAAGTGTCAAATTATCAAATTAATATTTGAGGTGGACCTTTCTTGATATTTGTATAAGATTCCTAATTTATTATTGGAGATTAGCCTTTCTCGAGTTTTGTGCCTAATGCTCAAATTAACTTTGTGGTTGGCCTTACCTTGAATTTTGTGACAAGGCTCTTAAATAATTATTTTATTTCTATATTAAGGGTGATCCCCTCCTAGATTTTTGTGTCAAGAATTTAATTTATTTTCCTCTCCATGTGCACCTCTCTAGATTTTTGTGCCATGGGCCCTTAATTATTGTTTTCTACGAGGCCCCTCTTGTGCCCTTGATCACTATAAAAGGGAGCCTTCCTCTCTCATTTTATCACATCTCATCTCACAATCTCTCAAGCTCTCAAGTGCAAGCAAGCAAGAAGCATTCAAGCATTCAATTCATCAAGGAGACCCATTAGAAGCCATTGAAGGATTCAAGCTCTATGGAGCTCTCTTGTTGAAGATTCCTCCATTTCCATTCAAGCCTCTTCCAAATTCAAGATCCATTCAAGATTGGTGTTGAAGATCTAAAGAAAATTGATTGGAGACATCCTACATTTGATTCTACATTCATCCATTCTTGTGGATTCAAGGATTCGAATCCTCCACAAGGGTTTCAACTCAAGCAAGGTGAATTGTTCCATTTACTTTGTTTATTCCAACAATTTCAATTCAATTTCAAGGTTAATTCCTAAATTGGGGTTTGACTAAGGCAAACCCCTAACCCCCAACAAAAAAAACCATTTTTCTTGTAGGTACAGGTGCGGAATTTCATATCTGAGATCGGATTTGGATACCCTTTTCGACGAACTTTCAAGATCTGTGAACAAAGTCAAAATCGACCTTCAGAATAAAAATGTAGCCTTTGACCTTTTATGAGGGTCAAAGTCGACCTGATCTAATCTCAAAAAAAGATTTCTGGGTTTTGTAGATCTCATAGTTTCAATATTAGAATGAGAAAATCAATAGTTTTTTAGATCGTTTGATAGGTTTTTCAATCGATTCTTTTTCGGAGGTAAGAACCTTTATCTCTTCATTTCAATATTAATCATCTATATTTACTTTTTATATCAATACAATTTCATGTAAGTGTAAAATATTGGCTTTGGGGTCTCTTTTATGTGAAAAAACATTGTTCTAGGACCTCATCCATATTTTACCCTATACAATATGTATATGTATATGTATATGTACATATATGTATATGTATATGTACATATATGTATATGTATATGTACATATATGTATATGTATATGTATATGTATATGTATATGTATGTGTATGTATGTATATGTATGTGTATGTATGTATATCTATCTATATGTTTGTATAGATGTGTGTACATGTGTGTATGCATGCATGTATGTATGTATACATATTTGTGTGTGTGTATATAAGAGAGCCTCATATTCCCTATTAAAAATCTAAAATAACCCTTGCTTAATTAGATTGGTACCTCTCTTAAGGGTGTCCCAAATCATAGAACCCTTTCTAGCCAAGCTGACCCATGTCACTTCTTCACTCGCCACACCCATTAAGTATTTGATAGAAATAATTTTGGCATAGGATTGGTCTTGATTAGTGCACCACTTCCAATAGATCTTAGTAGCCAAATCCTTCCCTATAAGGAAAACCTTCCTCAAGCTAAGACCATCTACTTGATTTGGTCTACAAATGTTCTTCCACTTTACCAAACTCATTTTTTATGAAGCCAAGTTAATAGCCCATAGGAACTATCTATGAATTCCATCAATATCCTTGATGAAACTTAGAGTAGACACCTATATCAAGCATCTATATATGGGAAGAGCTTAAAACACAAATTTTAACAATGTCACACTCCCAACAAAAGAAATCCATTCATAAATCCAATCTCTAACTCTTCCCTAAATATTTTCCAACACTTTTACCAAGTACCCCTAAGTAGGGTTCTAATAGAGATGGGAATACCTAACTACTCAAATAGAAGGGAACCAATTTGGAATCTAAGAATTTGAGAAATTCTAGCCCGAATAAGAGGTTAGGCATTAAAGAAAAGGATATAGGAGTTTTCTTCATTAATTATTTACCTTGAAGCTAAGAAGGTAGATATCCAAAGTCTGCTAGATTTTGGTTGCTTCTTTAAACTTTCCAACTCCCATCAAAGCACTGTCATCCACAAATTGTAGGTGAGATAAACTAGGCAACCTAGTACTCCAACTCCAACCTTGAATAAGTTGTTGATGTACTAGGGATTTTAAGAATCTTTCCAATCCCTCAGCCATTAGGATGAACAAATAAGGGGACATGGAGTCCCTTGTTTAGATTCCCTTTGTAGTACTAAATAGACTAAATGGATCATTATTAATTAACACATTATAAAAAGAGGTTGTAACACAACTCATTATACATACAATCCAACCACCTTCAAATCTAAAATTAGTAAGTACTTTTGAAGGAATTACAACCTGACTTGGTTGTAATCTTTGGACATGTCCATTTTGATAAACAAAACATTCTCCTTAGAGATCTTCATGGAGTGAATAGTCTCAACAACAATGACTAACCCATCTAAAGTTTGTCTTCTTTCCACAAATCCTTCTTGTTCTTCAAAAATGACTTTGTTGAGACACAATTTAAGTCTTTCTATAGCTAACTTAAAGATAATATTATACACCACATTATGAAAATCCTTAATAAATCCAATAAATTAGCTCCTCTTTTGGGGATAAGAACTTGGAAGATAGATTTCATTGTTTTTAATATTTGCTCGTTATTATACGATTCTTGTGCAATCTTTGATAAGTCAAATTTGATAATTTTCCAAAACCCTTGGAAGAATTCAATTGGGAACCCATCAGGAGAAGACTATAAGGACCACCACAATTATATAATAATAAAAATTTAGTTAATTCACATTTCAGCATAATTTAAAAAAATACACATAATCAAGCATAAAGTAGTGCCACATGTTTAAATACATTGAATCAAAGACTTTAAATTATATTCATCAAAGGGATTAGAATAGAAATCATTAAAAAGGTTTAACATAAAGGAACATATACCTTTACAATGGACCACATGGTCAAGTATAATGAAAACATAATATACCAAAATATGATGACCACCTTGACATGAACTTCTAACATATGTATCCCTCAAGAACATTATGGGTGAGAACATTTCCAGAGTGTGTTACCACCCTACCACAAAGTACTTACACTTCTCTGGAATATTTCATGACACGAAAGATGCCCAACCCAACATGAGGAAGACTAATAATGTAAGTCTAAAAAGAGTAATGTAATTTGTGCAACATGATATATCCAAAAACTAATATGACAATATCATGCACTCACAAAATGCATATATCACAAATAAGACAATAGAAGCAACAACATGGGGTGGCTAAGGGAAATTGTAGGCCGACCAGGTGTGGGGGAGTGATAAGAGATCAATATGGAAGGTGTTTTTCAATGATATCACTCCCCATGGGAAACTAGACTAACCACCTTATTGAGCCCAAGTGCATCTATCAAGTGTTTATTATTGCTAGGGATCTTAATTGTAAGCATATTTGAATTGAAGGAGATTCAAATAACATCATAAAATGCCTCAAAGGGGAAAATAAAGCCTCTTGGACCATTGAGAATATTATATTATCTTCAATAGATATTTGTCAAACCTTTGAAAGAGTTTTTATATCCCATACCTTTAGGGAAGTTAATATTATTGTCGATGGTTTAACTAATTTGGGGGTCAAAGATAATACTAAACTGACATGGAGGGTTGGGAAAGACATGGATAATAACATCAAGGCCCTCCTTTACCATGATAGAGTCCATGGTAAGGTTTGAAATTCTCCCACTTTATGCAATGATTTCAAGGACTAACAATTTTATCATGAATATTAATGGCAGGTATTTGATTGTCATGTTGGAACCTCATATTAACATTAGTTCACACATTTTATGGGTGCTAAATTGCCTTATTTAGGATATTCTCAATGTTAATTTTTTTACCCTTCTCTGGTGTCTTCAGAAGTTTAATGTTGGTAAAATGGGAGGTGACAAGAAAAGAGTGGATCCAATTTCCTATGATGAGTGGAAGACCAAACCCACGGTTTGGCATATTCTGGGTGTTGGTGAGGTTACTAGGTATTTGGAGAAATTACATGGTAGGAATCTGACTATAACCAAAATATTCACTAAAGAATGGAAGGAAGGAAAAGTAAAACTTTTTGGGAGGTATGTTAATCTTGATGTTGGGCTAACTATGGAGATAATAGGTCTTCATATGGAGGGTATGAATTTCTACATAGATAGGAAGACTTCAGATGTAATGGTTAAGAAGTTTCTAAAGGAGGAATATGAGAAATTGAAACTTGTGAAGGTTGATAAGACCTATTATGTTCCAAAGCAAATCAAGCTGGTATGGAGGCAGACATGAATGGAAATTATGTAGTACTTCACTCTTGATGGGAGGTTTACCAGGGTGTATGGTTACCACTTTTCACTTATTAATCACTTTAGGTATGAGATGAAGGTTTCTTTCCCCTTCTACTTACTTTTGTCAATGAATGCTAGTATCTAGGACTATAGAGTTAACCCTAAGGGAAACTTGGTCTTCCATGAAGGCCTAATGTTGCTTATTTATGAGTATTTTAAAGCTTCCTCTATTGATCATCATACTTTTTCCATTTCTAAATCTAAGGATGATGGGGTTAATTGTGTGGATTATGGGGATGAGGATTGGGATACTGATGTTGGTGAGGATAGTAGGAAATCCCTTCCTCTGAAAAAACCTAAATTAAGGGGAGATCCCTCTGGTCAGTGTGAAGGAAAAGATAAGGGCAAGAATTTGACCCCTTCTCCTGCCTTGGTTTTCAAAAATATGGGAAAGGATAAGTTTGGTCATAGAAAAGGAAATTCAGTTGATTTTGAGTTCTCCCCTATTCCTAAAACTCAATATATTCTAATATCTCCATCTGGTTCTGAGGACTCTTCTAGTGAAGAGGAGAATACCAATAATGTCATTAACCTTAATGAAGTGGATTTATGTGCTAACAAAGAAATGAATATTTGGGTCTTAGAGATAGATAAAGAGGGGGGATATAATTTCTACAAGTTGATTAGGTGGGTCTTTCATGATATTACCTTAATCTCATACAACAGACTATCTCTAGTAAACTAGATGTACTTGACTCTACAGGAGCTGCAAAAGATAGTTTTATGGAAACTGTGGCTAAAGAGCTCTGGATGGAGGAGGAGAAGAAATATATTATTGAATGTATGGCCCAAACTCTGAAGGATATGGTGGATTTGAAGAATAATTATAATGAAAAAGTTTGATTTCTAAAAGCCAAAATGAATAAAATGGACACTGTGTTGTATAAAATTATGGAGAAAAACTATAAGGTGCTTAAATCCTCAGTGGATCAAATGAGAATTCTGATTGTTAAACTGGATTAGATGCAACAAGATAATATCATTGTGGAGCTGGACTTTGAGAAGGATGTTGGTCTTGAGGTTCCTTTTTTCCCTAGAAAACATACTTGAGCAAACACTAAGAAGAACATTATGAAGCCTAACCAGGAGATTGAAGAGTTGAAGAAGACAATTGCTGATATGAATTAGTTGGAACAAGAAGCAATCGAGATGATAAAGATTCTTACTTAGCTCACCTCTCTTTGTTTGTCCTTCTCTATTTTTTTGTTGGTTTTTTCGTGGCTTTTTATCTAGTGTTGGTTCTTTGTTGTCTTTTATGTTTCTAGCTTGTTGTTTTTTAGACTCTTGGTCTAAGTTTCTTCTATTTGTGCTTTGATGCATATCTCTTTAGTTTCTCTATTTTAATATGGTTTCAATTCCCTTCAAAACCTATCTTTACCTTAATAAAAAATAGAAGCAAAAATACATACTTTTTATTATCATTTCATAGAATTTGGATTCTATCTCAAACATGGGGAAAATAATAGCATGATTATGTCTTAGGCATCGAGAAACACAAAATTGCATTCATACATACATTAGCATATACTAAATTACTTTTCCTCATAACATGCAATATATACTTCCTATATGCAAATTAACACATATTCTACAAGAGCATACATATTACCAATATTCTAGGTATAACTATATGTCTTCAAAGGTAGTTGTAGTCATACAAATGTAATCATTTTTGTAATTTCATATGATAAAAAGGCTTTTGTTTGGAAACTAGTTCATGCATAATATTAGTTAGGAATCTCATCATAAGTTTTTCTAACTTACACAAAATGTGTACAAATTTTATACATTCACCATACAAGCAATACTTTTCATACCTTGTAGATTTTGAATTTTACAAACAAACACATTTAGTCAAATAGCTATTAACACTCATGAACAAAGAGAAAATAATCATAGTGTACACTATGATTTATATTCTAGACAAAATAACTATTCATAAATGCTCAGTGTCATCCATATAATCTTATAACATAATAATTTTATACTTGTTTTATTTATCTACATATCAATTATCCTATCATTTGGGAATGACAATGATTCAGGTTCATGTACTATCTTATTATTAATTTTTATAGGTAATTCCCTTATTCCTAAGTTAACCACATCTTTCAGTATTTGAGAAAAAATACCAGACCCATTTTAAATGAATGTTTGATTGATTTTGAAGCTTGGTCATCCTTTAATCATTACATCCTATCACTAATCTACAATTTCATTTCCTTATAAAACAATAAGATGTTATAAGGATATTTTCTTTTAAGATAATGAGTCATTCACTAAGAATATACTCATTGCTTAATTTTTTGTGCCTATAACTCATCTCATTATTTTCATACATCTTAAATTAAATAATCTACCATTCTTCTATAAATTCTATTATTTATACATTACTTAAAACACATATACTATTTAGAATGTATGAACATTACTTTCTAATCAAATAGAATCAATTTAAAGAGTTATATATAGGTATATAACTATCCCAATAATAAGCTATTGTACTTAAAAATAAGTCATCATCAAAGAAGATATAACCTTTTAAAAATATTTACAATAATAATTCTTCACACAAGGTACAAGCACTATATAAATATATAGGTTTTTAAAAGAATCACATGTAATTCTAAAACTCATTTAGAACTCCCAAAAAGAAAACCTACTAGTAAATAAGTGTGCATGAATATGGGTATACTAACAAAAGAGTTGGTAGAAATGAGGTCAATATAAGGAGGAGACAAAGAAAATATGTGATAACTTGTCATGAAAAATATAGAAATACATCTAAGCTGTGAATGGTTGGGCAGAACTCCTCCAAGACATGCCTCCACATAGATTTCATAGTGCACCATGACTTTACAAATAGTGTTGTAAGTATCCAGTAATTGAATAATAATATCAAAAGTGATTAGTTTGATATGTATGGAAAATGTGGAAAATATTTAAAAACTTACAAGGAAATGAAATTAGTAGGAGTAGTTAGTAAGCCAGATTCAATGACCTTTTCTAGCATCCTCATTACCTATGATAAAATGGTAGCTTAAAAATAGAGGATGTGCAAAACTGAGTGGGCATAAGGGTTGCATCATAAATGTACATTACAAGGGTAAAACCAAATTACATAGCCTCTCCCAATCGAACACTCCCCATGTGAAAAATGGAGACTTTGAGACAAAGCATGGGCATTCAACGAGCTTAAGACACCTTAGAGTAATGCATTCTCAACATTAATTGGGTGATTCTTTTGCTTCAATGGAAAAATAGTATGTCATAATTATGGTGATAAATGATAAACAACATCATCACAAGATTATGTTCATTATGAATTTATGAAAAAGGGGCTTTAAAACTATCATCCTAACAAATTTGGAAAGTTAGAAACTATATTCCATAGGCTTTCCAACCTGATTTGTACATACACCCAAAATGGAAGCTCTAAAAAAAAGCATAGGCGTTCAACAAGGGTAAACTAGTCATTGCCAAAATTGCCAAATATAAGATGATATTGGTGATAAGAGAGGTTGAACAAAGAAAATTTATGGACATTAAATAATTTTTGCAACCAATAACCAAAAAAACAAACCAAATGAATTCAAAATAAATTCCTTCTACTCTATATTCATTTTCCTAAAATACTCATTATACTCCAAATTTAGAAATATTTTATAGAAACTAAAGACTCTTACCCCAAAGGAAACTCTACTAGAATATGTATACAATGGTCAACATGATCTTGGCCTGATTCTAGTTTTCTCATTAAAAATTTCCTTTATAAGGATAAGAAGATACTCACATTTCCTTGTTGCCTTCTCCAAGGTTATCATTTACATCATATGCCTCTGATACACATATCTTCCTTTGAAGCTCTAGGTCTTCTAATATATGTATCACACAAAATAAGTATTGGCTATCTTGGCTTGAACCATATGAGATGAATCATTCTTACAAGTGCCCAATACTTTCTAGGTTTATATTGAACAATTGTTCAACTATTATCGATCTAGTTCATAGCATTGGCAAGTTGTTCAATATCCCTTGGATCTCCAAAATAGGGAAAAAATAAAAGGGTAGGTATTACCCTCTTTGATCCCAACAAATTCATGCCACAATCTTCACTAAATATTCAATGATATCCCTCTGATCATGACGTTGGCTTGATTTCAAGCATTGAAATTATGTAGGAAAAATTCATTTTCCCATCATTTTTAATTTTATTATAAGTATGTAATGTCCCGCCAAGGAATCCTTGAAAAAAAGGGTTAAATATGAACTGAAAAAATTCTTTTTGATACAAAGAGTGTACATAACATATCAAGTGCATTAGATAACTGAAAACATAAGTATGATACAATATGCAAGAGATAACATGATGATTACTACATGATCGCACACAAGAAGAAGACTCTACAACTCTTTCAAAGGTTCCAAAGCAACCTAATACTCAAGTGATAATGGAATAGACACATTCAATCCATCTTGTGAGAGTTCATACTTCATCCAAAAACCTCACGACACATGACCGAACCTTCATCAATGGTCCCTTATCAAGGAGATGGCTACATCCTTAGGACAAATCTGTGTAAGAATCCAAAAACACACATAGGCGGTAAACATAAACAAACCTATCTGAAACTTGATTGTTTTGACTAAGAAGGCCCTTTAGGGATAAATGGCATCTGAAAATGTAATTATTTTTCTGATAGGACCTTAGGTTGTGCTCACTATTTAGAATGCTCTAGATTATATGAGCTGAAACACTGGGTAGAAGCACTAGAAGACCTGGTAGAGGCGCTATGTTGATACCCAAATTAGTATTTCAAAAATTCTATACTTTAAGTCAAAAACACTAAAGTTTGGGTCAAAAAAATTGATCTGCAAGTCACAAAGGATGATTTGTAAAGTAGAAATGCTAAACTGTAATCAGCCTTCTGAAGGCCATAACTCTTGCATACGACATCCATTTGAACCCATTCAAAATGTGTTAGAAAGCTCTTGGTGATATCTACAATGTAAAGGAATTTTAATCAAAATTTGACATCATCATTTTTTTCACCATAAATTTAGATCAATTATGGAGGATCCTCCTAGATCACTTGATGGCTCCAATAATAGGCAAGTCATTATTCGCCTAAAATATGCAATATATAGGGTTTCTCAATCCAATGACTAGGTAGGCTTGTTGAAACCAATGTACATCATAAAATGCAATATTGCTCCAAACCAAGGAGTACCAAATACACAAAAATCAAGGAATTACCCACTTGATTGCAATCAAGAACATATAACTAATAAACTACTCTATGATCCAATACGTACATGTGCATATAAAGACCAAGTATAAGAACATCAATGAATCTACTATAAGTACATAACTAAAAGGGTATAAATGTACAGACATCATGATCCACGTGAAGCATATCATGGAGCACTCGATGCTCAAACTTTGAATTAGGAGGAAGCCCACCACTTGTATATTGGTCCCCAGCATTGGTATAGTGCAACACCACTCTACCATGTGGAACCCTCAGGCCCACCCCATCATGCTCGTAGAGATAGTAACTCAGCCACAAACACAAGGCAAGCATGCAAGAAAAGAGTGGCCAACACACACACCAATAAGAGCACAGTCTCATAAGAAGGGTACAATGATTGAATACAAAACACATAATGCAAGATACAAGGTACATGGAGAACACTTGACAAGTGGACCAATGCCCAAACACAATTAAGGAATCACATCTCACGACTCAATAAGGCTCTATTCATAGCTAATGGACCATATGAGAGTACTAACCATAGGGAGTATCTCTTCCTACATGGATCGATATTACAAATCTAGGGCTATATCATTACCTCACATAGAGATCTCTCATGATGTATAGGTATTTGATGGTGGGGCTATATCATTACCTCACACATAGATCTCTCATGATGTATAGGGATTTGATGGTCTCCACCATCTATGCTCACTCTTAGATCACTCATGATGTTTAGGGATTCAATGATAACATATCACTATCTACGCTCACACTCAGGTCATGTATGAAATCTAGGGATTCGATGGGATACACAATCCATTTAGTCTTGTTTAATGTTTTGTACCCAATATGTTTTATTATAGTTTTCACTTTTTAAGGAACTCCTTGACATTGCATATGCAACAACTTATAGGTCATGGTTTATGTATAGAGTTACTCCCTATGAATACTCAACATACCTAGTCTTATGGCTCAACATCCCATGATGGATACCAACACAAGCTAGTCTACTCGATCTACAGGAGGATGTCACAAATTTCTTTGTCAACTTGGCTACCCAAGGACAAAAATAGGACCTTTTTCCACTTGTCTACATGAGGACGGTATGACCCACAATTGTCAACCCTATCTACACAAGGACATGCATAAATGGTATCATCATCATGGTCTACACCAATGACAAAAATCAAGAATGCATCTGTAAACAAGGAATAAATAAAAGAATCTCAAGTCAAAATCCAGAAAGGAACAAGGTAAACTCACTTAACGTGAATCCAAGAGTATGGGTCACTCAGACCTCGGCATAGAAGAATAGCTCAACTACATACCTAGATGGGGTCTCAACACCAACATCCACATGTCACATACAATATCTTCTCAATCATGGAAGATGTAAAAACAAAAGACATAAGCAACGACAACATCAAGAAAGGAGGATATCTCAACTCCACAACACTCAAGGAAAACATCCAAGCAAAAATAATGAAAGGGCACATCAAAAAATAGCTCAATTGGAAACTATTCCAAGAGCATAGATTCTCATGAAATTCAACATACATCTTTCTAGCACATGAGGAAGTCTCAACAAGATAACAAGCACAAGTTGGAGGATAAGGCACTCTTAAACACTCAAGGCAACAAAACTGAGCGAAATCAACAAATTCCCAAAATTCCAAACTACTCGATTGGACACTATGCCAAGAGTTTGGATACTGAGGGAATCCATCACACATCTTGTGGAAACATGAGGAAGGACTCACACTAGTCAAAATGACCACAACCCAATTTCTAGCAAAATCCAGTAAAGTGTGAAAATCAACAATTTAACACTAAGAGGGCATGTTTGAATTATGGTAAAAGATAATTAGAATGTCCTATATCCTTTACATCTTCAAAATATCATAATATCCATAGAAGACTACCAAAAACACTCACTCATTCCTACCCAACAAGTTTTAGAAAAATTATGGATGACACACAAAATGAGGAAAACCCTAGAATGCCCAAAATTCAAGCATCTCAAAATTCAATGAAATTAAAACCCATTAGCTATTTTACACCCAACATCACAAAAATCCAATAAAATTCCACTTCTGAGCATACACGGAAAATTCAACAACATAACAATGCAAAAACTCCAAACTCCAAATGGAAAAATAAATAAATGCTCACACTTGTCCAACCGGGTGAGAAAATCAAGCATAAACATGGTATAATGATAATTATGAGCCCATTAATATATTGCAAACAATTTCATTCAAAATAACAAAGTAAAATGAGAGAGCCAAAAAGCCCTACTTCTCACAAATAGAGGAAAACCTAAAATGAGGAGAATAAAATAAAAACAACGCCAAATTGAATGAAACCTTCAAGAAAGCAGAGCAATTTTGGCATGATTCCAATGAGCCACTCCATGCAAGAATTTGACAAGCGGATCAAATACAATGAAAAAATCATTGATTTTCTCCAATACAAATTGGAGCAAAATCCTCATTTCACAAAAACATGAATTGTGGAAATGAACTTTTTTCCACAATATAAAGTCACTTTTCCAAAATGACTTTCAAATAGATTATTTAAATAATTAAAATAAACTATTTTACCTTTTCCCAAATTAAATAAAATTGATTCCAATTTAATTGAAATCACACTATAAAAAATTAGTCGGTAAGTAAAAATAATATAAAAATCCCTGACTAATAAAATCAGCATTTAAATCCAATCCTTCCACGACAATTATGGGAACTCTAAATGCACAAACAGTCACATGTCAATCACAAATGCAATATGAATCTAGATTTACCATGTATCAGAGGGATAATAATCAATTACAGATACACCATCCATACATGGATGGTATTGGCTCAGATATGAAGAGGGGCCAAAGCTACTATCTCCTATGCCACTATTGGGGATATAGACACACTCAATTCCTATAGATCAAACATAATGTGTTTGGTACCCACTCACTAAAACACGCAAACATCAAGTTTATATGCTTAGAGTATAAATAGTTGAAGCACATAAACACACATGATATCAAATAGTGAAGGAGAATGACACCATCATGTGGATCTCACGAATGAGTAACTATGAATTTGTCTCACTTCGTACCAGCACAAAGGGCGTAATATATATGAATTATGCAATAAAGCAATAAACATCACATTATTAAATTAACATTGCATTTAAATTTAGAGCATTTAAATAAATCACTTTACAAAAAAATGAGCATAAATTAGATTAAGTAAACAATTGATATATCCAATAGCATAATAGACATAATATATAACAAGAATCCATGATAATCATCATAACATATTATCCCAAAAAATCATCATGGAAATATGATCAAAACACTAATAACAACATACTCTAATAGATAAATCAACAATGTTGCAATAACTGAAATAAGGTGAGGTAAACAATTGTATCACACAGTGCAACCACCAGATCACATCTCATGGGTACTCACAAAATATCATCATGATATAATAAAAATATAGGTAACCAATAGTGCATACCTCAGTGGAACCATCTCTCACATCATAACCTCAACAAAAATCCCAGGAATGAGCATATGAATAAATTGAACTAGGTGCATCTCACAATACCATCATAAAATCATAACATGGGATTAGTCACCACATCACAAGATCAGCTCAACCAATCACATAGGAGAAACAATAATCATCTCAAATCCAAAACAAGGCATAATGAATCAAGTATACAACTAGCCATGGGACAATGGTTCTCACAACTAGGTATAAATCATAAACAACTTGTTGATGTAATGACATAAATCAAATCACCCCAAAGGTACAAACCTCACACGGGTCCAACATGATCACACAAAATGAGCATGAGAGGTCAAAGCTACATCCATCAAGATGTCATGCAAAAAGAAAATAGGAGAGGAACTACAAATTAAGGCTCATATGGCATTGTTTAACTGAACAAGTGGAAATTGTATTTCATATGCATGGAACTTAATAAATCTCCTCTCTCGAATGTTCCCATTTTCTCTCTAATATCCTATTTTTTCTAGTAAACATCTTGTTTTATATTTTAAAAAAAATTCATTTTCTATGATTAGTTCCAACTATACTAACTATTAAGTTTCCTCTAAAACAATTATTTTATTTTTCCTATTAAAAATCAATGGTTTGTATTTAAGTTAATATGATATTTGTATACCTTATTTAATGGATAGATAGAAGAAAACCCTTTCTTATTAAAAAAAATATTGAGTATTGAATCTATGATTCTTTATATTAAATACCATTCATATGACATATGATATTTGTTTTTAATTTTAAAATATATTTTTTAACAAAGCTTTTTAAGTCTAAAAAATAGATAGTTTGAAAAGGTAAGAAATAAAATATTAAACTATAATTTTTTGAAAATTAAAGAAAATTATTAATTAAATATTTATCATTTTTATAAATTACAAAAACAAGGTTGTGACACAAACTCGTTTCCTTTCTTTATCTGAAAAAGCATACCCTTAACTTCATTTGATGAGATGGGCCTAATATTGAGTTTTTTATGTATTATGATATATATTGTCATGTATGTTGTACTTTGCACACTAACGATGTTTTGCAGGAATGGGTATACAAGTCCCTCCTAAGTCATCGAGAGATTTTATTTCAAGTGTGTTATGTTAGATAGATGATAGTTGCATATTTAATAAGATGGGGTATTTGAAAGGATCATGTGTTAGTTTTTGTAATTTGCAAAATATGCAAAGATGTGTACATGTAGATAGCACACATGAAATTGGAAATAAAATAGTATATTTTTGAAAATACAATCTAGTAACATATTCTATTTAAGATGGAAAAGAGTTGAAGAGATGTGAGTTAGTGAGTAGAGATATATTTGTAGTTTAATTCATGAGAATTTTCCAAGATAAATTAGTTTATAAGTACACAAGGCATAGACATAGAGCTTGGTGAATGAATGATCAGTTCAAGTTGTGTAAGACTATATTTCTTCTTGTAACAATTGTATTTTTTTAAAATTTTGTGGAGAATTATTCACTACAACCCCAAAAGGAAGTGCAATATTTGTATGAACACTCTAAACAAGTACACTTTTTGTACACATAGCTTCCATGCATGCGCATGATAGCATGGAGGACGATAGATGGATGGTAAGAGAGTATCACTTCTATATAAGTGAAGATCATATTTATTCAACATAGTATGTACAAGGATGGTTTGAATTTTTATATAAGAAGTTAAGGGAAAGGAATATTGGATACAATTAACACATCATATGGTCAAATAACTACACATCATAGTTCAATAATTCAAGGATGTTCTATCAGTTGACTAGAATGCATGTGAGGAGTGGTGTTCAACATATTTATATTTTTATGAAGTTTACAAAGAAAGGGAGAGCATGATAGAAGATGAGAATGAGTAAAGGGAGCCCTTGTAAGAGAATAATTAAAGTACAAAGGTGGTGTCAAGATTAGGGATTCATTGACTATTGTGCAATGGTGCACTGCCACAATAGGTCCAGGTAACAAAGGTAATTCCATGATATGTAGATATTTTTAGTTGATTACTAAATATAATATTTATTTGTATGTATATTATTGTAGAATTACATGTTCAAGTGAGTTGCACTCATTTACAAGTGCGCACATAGGCTCCCCAATTATCTATATGAGAAATAATACTTATTTTTTCTCTTCATATATGGATTTCTTGTAGGAAGAATATGAAACATGAGAGTGGGTTGGTGAATGGTCTTGTAGGCTTTTAGATCCCCTTGATCTTCATATCAAGTTTCCCAGGCAGTACAGTTGACCAAAATTTGTAAGGAAGTTAAATAGAGGAACAACTTCCTACACTAACATTGAGGAGAGGGTAATGTAAAAATTTATCATATTTTTATAACAGTTAGAGAAACTTCATAGAAATAACATGCATCTATAACATAATGATTTGCATGGGGAAAATCCTTTTGGAAGAAAAAAATTGTTAGTCCTAAGATCAAATTTACTGAGGTGAAACAGTAATCTACCAAATAACCCAACTTTTTAACCTCTTAAACTTAAACCAACATTCACAAGATTAACCTTAATTACAACAAATGAAAATCATAAACATGTAAATCCATCCACAAAGTTGACAAAAACATTTATCTCATGGAAACACAAATAGACAGAAAACCATGGTGGGAATTAGTATCCACTAAATGATGCACTCATCTGAAGTACGCCCTATGAGGAGCTTAACCCTGTTAGGATTTTACAGTAGCACTATTAGGTTCTATTCGGTTAAGGAATTTTCCTTAGACCTATTAGGACCTTTACCCTCTTAAGAGTATCATTTTTAGAGGACTTTGAACACTTCACAAAGTGTCACCTCGCTAGAGGATTTACAACAAAGATTTGTTAAGATCTACTCAGTTAAGATATTTAACTTGCTGCAACTATTATGGAACAATAGAAAGAATGATCTATAAAATAACACTACCTCTACTTGATCATATCCATTAAAGTACACAATCTCTTCTCAACACACTTAACTCTACCCTGGCTTGATCGCAACTCACATTTTACAACCAAACTTTCCCAACACACCATCAACACAAAAAATTTCAACTTGATCCATTATATAATGAACTTTTAAGTCCACCACCTTAATCAAGCCCTAAATTTGAAATAGATTTAAATTTCAAATATCTTGCTCAAATAAAATGCAATACAAAACAAAATTCAATGTACAAAACACATTTCCAAGACCATATCTTCCAATACAATGATTTACATAGAATATTGTGTCAAGGGGTCAAAAAGGTTTTGACCAAACATATGCTTCCTCTAGAATCTTCATATACCTCCATTGAACTCCAATCTATATCCTTTTTTATTCAACTGAGAAATACTTAACAAGTTGTATTTCGGACCATCAACCTAGTAAACATCATCACAATTTTTTTTATCATTCAAAGCAATAGATCCTTTACCTTTTACTAAATAGGGAGCATCATTGCCAAATTTCACCGAGCCACCATCACATTCTTCCATCTTGATGAATTTACTTCTATCACTAGTCATATGGTGAGTGCACCCACTGCCAATAATCCAGTCACCATTGTGATTCATGTTAGAACCTAAAGATTTATCACCTTCTTCTGAGGGTTCTTCCTTTACTATAACAAACACAATTTCTTCTTCATCTCTTCCATCAAATTACTCATCGGTAACACCTTCCTTAGCTAGGTAGCATACTTTCTTGGTCTTATCCTTTAATCTTCTTGGCTTCTCCTTCCTATCATTTTAAGGGCATCTAGAGGCAATAGGTCCAATATTTTTGTATGAAAAGAACTTCAAAGGAAACTTACCATTATATTTATCTTTCTCTCTAGGTAGCCTTTTAGCAAGTAAATCTTCCAATTCCTCTTGTTCTCTTAATTCATACAAGATAGATTCATAATAATTAGAGTAACATGTTGAATAACTATTTGATATATCCTTTCCTTTCCTAGATCGTGCAAGAGTAAATGATGACTTGAAAGCAACTTCAACTTTTGGCATACTATTATCATAATTTATTAACTCAAATACAGTTAGTCTCCCTATTAATGCATCAAGAGTAACGGTATAAGTTCCTACAGATATGAGCTCTTATATAGATGAAACCCTAAGATATTGAGGCAATAAATTTCTCAACACTTTTCTTACCACATCCTCCTTAAGAATATTACCACCAACACCACGAATAGCAGCAACAACTTCTTTGATTCTCTAATTGTATTGTTCGATATTCTCTTTTTCTTGCATCCTCATGTCATCATACTTTAATTTCAAACTATCAACCTTTTCCTTTTGCACATGTGGATCCCCACCATAGATGGTCTTAAACTTCTCCCACATCTCATTAGAAATACATTCAGGGTTCCTAAAGGGACTATATACTAATTAACCACATGAGATGTGATCTGAATACTGATCACCCATATCTTTAAGATATAGATTCATCCAACCACACTGAACTGAGTAATTATCTCTTATGAATCTAGGACCTTCCTTTCTCATCATATTCATATATTTACCTCAAGCTATTAAGATTCACCACAATAGAGGACCAAGGCTCTGATACCAATTGTTAGTCTTAAGATCAGATTACTAAGAGAGGGGGGGAGGGGGTGATTAATCTACCAAATAATATAAATTTTTAACCTCTTAAACTTAAACTAATATTCACAAGATTAACTTAATTATAATAAATGAAAATTATAAACATGTAAATCCATCTATAAAGTTGACACACAAATTTATTACATAAAAACCCAAATCGGGAGAAAATCGTAGTGGGAATTAGTACCCACTAAATGATGCACTCTTTTGAAGGATGCCTTGTGAGGAGCTTAACCCTATTAAGAGTTTACAATATGAATGTTAGGTGCTACCCAGTTAAGAGATTTGTCTTAAGCTTGTTAGGAGCTTTACCATGTTAAGATTAGCCTTGTTAGAGGACTTTAAACACTTGACAAAGTTTCACCTCGCTAGAGGATTTACAACAAAGATCTATTAATATCTACTGAGTTAAGGGATTTAATCTGCTAAAACTATTAAGGAACAACAAAAAGAATGATTTGTAGAATAGCACTACATTTGCTTGATCAAACTCACTAAAGCACACAATCTCTTCTCAACACACTTAAATCTTCCCTAGCTTGATCAGAAATCACACTTTACAACCGCACTTTCCCAACACACGATCAACACAAGAAAACTTTTAAATTCATCCATTATATATATAAATTTTAAGTCCATCAGCTTAATCAAGCCCTAAATTTGAAATATATTTGAATTTAAAATATCTCGCTCAGATCCAATGTGCCACAAAACAAAATTCAATGTACAAAACACATTTCCAAGACCACATCAACCAATACAATGATTTACATAGAATTTTGTGTCAAGGGGTCAAACACATTTTGACAAAACACATGCTTCCTCTAGAATCTTGTCTACACACTAGCATTAACCAATTTGATGCCAGATCATCACCTTAAATCATGAAGACACATCACCAGATTGTGACTAACTCAACCAATTCCACCACAACCTTAACAATGATCATTGATCACAAATTTATCAATTGCCACTCAATAATACAAACACTTTAACTTGTTAACAACTCTTTCACTACTCATCGATGACCTATCCTGCACATTGGTCACTAAAATTAGTTGTAGTCACCATTGTAGTATTTGAACACTATTGGCCACCATGTCCTATGACCATGCCACAAGACACAATAAATATTTGACAAGACATTCAAATCATCTATCACCTATCATTAATTGTTCTATCAGTTGCACTGTTATACTTCAACCGGTCATAACTTTCACATTAGATCACTTCAGTAGTAGTGGTCATGCATTAGACATCCAAAAGACACATGTAAGTCTCCCATAAAGATAACAACTATTTAAATTTAATGCAACCCTTCATTCATCACAACTAATCTTGGCAACAAACTAAGAAGACAAGGTCAATAGTTGACATCAATGACAACATAATAATTGATCATTCTATAATCAAATTTGCATCATGATATCTCTGAAACTCACTTACCATCACTACATCAGATATGCCAACAACCCCCCCACCCCCACCCCCTTTGCAATTGATGGAAATACTCTCTTCCTCTCTCCAACATGATACTTTATGCACAAACCTACTCAACATCAACAACACTAGGAACAAGAAGATGTTTGCACTTTTGTCTTTCACATGTTCTGCAATTACTCCCCCTTTGACTAAAATTCTCTCATTTACACTTCCCTTCTACCACTCTTAACATTTTCTCCCTTTATTTTACTGTATAATTTCCATCTTTATCATACACACATTCTCCCCCTTTTGACAACAATGCCAAAGGCTCCAAACACACCTGATATCTCCTCTACTACACCTGACAAACCAAAACAAATTACTACATAGACTGATCCCCCTAAGGAGTAGCCCCATGAAATCAATCCAAACATAAATATATTCAATGGATACACTTGGATTGATGCATCTGCATCTTCTTTTAATTCAAATCAGATAGGGGAATGACCCCCAACCTACCTCTTAGATACTCAAATGTATCTGTAATCACCTAAAAGTGGACATGATCATTCATGTGAGTAATCAAGGAAAAACTAAGGATAAATCAAGGCAATTGAATCGAAACAAGCATTTAGCCAATCAAAATTCAAATCAAGCTTTAATTCAATTTAATATAATCAAAGCCATAAATTCAAGTTAAATCGATCAAATCATGATAAATTAAATCAATGTGCAATTAATCAAATTAATTGTATAGTTCAATTTAAAATCAAATCAACCCACTCAAGGGGTACACATGGCTAAACAAATTAATTAAATTCAATTAATTAAGTCCTATTTTCTCTCAACACCACATGGGAACAAAAAGCCTCAACCAATAGGATTTAAGGAAAGAGCTCACATGGATCAAGCCAAAATGAATCTCAATCACTCAATTTGAAAGAACATCTTGTCCACTCATCTTGTCTTCTTGTCCCAAGCTTTGAGGAAAATCCATTTAAATTATCTCCAAAGGGTGGAACCAAGGACTTAACCCCAACTCAACCTTGATCAAATTCAACTACACCCCCTACCCTTGCCAAATCCTATAAAAGAAAGACATAATTCACTCATAATTCATCCACAAATTTGAGAATTGCATCTAATCTCTTGAGATTTTGAGCTAGAAAGACAAATTTAGAAGTTAATTAAGCATTTCAATTTTGAATTGAATATTTTAGCTTGCTTTATCATTTATTCTCATTCTAGGACTGTCATTAATGGAGGCTTGCTGAGAGCTTCATCATTAACATCCCTAGCTAGAGATCCATAAAGTGCTTAATTACTCTTTATTTGTTAAAATAGCTCTTCCTTTGTGGTAATTTAGTTATTTTATTCAATTATTTGTAATACTAACCCTATGAAGGTACGAATTCTAATACACAAAATGGCGCCCACTGTGGGGCATTAGGCTTCACTTTTCTAAAAATCTGGAAAATTTCATATTTTCAATTTTTTTGCATGTTTAACTCTCTGTTTGACAGGTGAAATAGTGCGTATGATCATTTCTATAGCGCTTTTAATAGATTCTCCAGCATGTTTGATACCTAAAACAACACCTTGATGACAAATTGTTGCACCTTTAGACAAAGTTTTAGCATGTTTGATTCTTTCTATTTTATGTCTTTATTCTCTCAGCGCTTTCACCCTAACTAGCCAACGTGTTTGATCTATTATCCAATGCTTTTGCGGTGTTTTTGATGCCTTTACATAGGATTTCAGTCCTTTTTCTCTCTATTTCTGCACTTTTAACTATTTTCTTTAGTGCGTTTAATTTGATCCTTAGCGTGTTTGAGAATTTAAATAACGCTTTCAATAGATTCAGTAGCGCTTTTGCTTAAATTGAAAATAAATAGAATTTGACTGTTGGAAAATGTTTTTTCTTTGTCTGCAGGATGACTGATCATAAAAGAGTAAAAAAACCAAAGAGCAGATTGAATCAAGAAGGCACTTAGAAAAATCAAGTACTGACCATTGCATCAAATTAGACACATCCATGTCCTCTAGGTTAGTTAGAAATGTTTGGGAACCACTTTCCAACAAACTAGGTGTGGCAAAAGGAGTGATAGGTAGTAATCCTTTTGCACTAGGAGTGCTAAGTGCCTACTCCTCTTCCTTTTCTTCTTCCTTCTCTTTTTCTTCAACTTTCTCTTCTGCAACCTGCTCCTTTTTAGGAGTTTTCTCCTTTTCCTACTCCTTTTCAATTGATTCTTCTTGAGAAATCTTAGGAGGCTCAAGATTCTCCACTATTGCATCAATTTCAGAAAATTTCTCACTCATCTGAAATGGATCAAATGTATCATGCTCTGTGTTCAATGAAATCCCAACATTATCAATATAAAAATTTGGTAAGGTAGTATCTACTACCTTTGAATCTTTAGGAACTGCAACTTCCCCTACAAGTTTGGCAATTGTGGGTTCAATAGAGATGATTGATGGGGTTGGAGTCCTTGTATACCTACCAAGATCAGGTTGATCCTCAAGAAGTAGCTATCCAACCTTTTCATGTGTTTCTTTCTCAACCTCATCATACTTTCTGGCCATAAACTTAATGATTCTAGTTTTAGTCCTTAATTTTGGCCTTAACTTCACAAGTTAATTCACCATCTCATTCCCTGTCATGGTAGGAATGTTTTGCAGAAGGATATCTTGTCTCATTTTTGTGTCTTCATCCAAGGCTCTCTTCTTCCTTTCTTCCAATCTTTCAAATAGTTCTTTGTTGACCTGACTTTTTATTTCAATTAAATGCTTCTTGAAGGTAAGCATATGTTCCACAACTATGTCTTCTATATTACTTTTCTCTTCCTCATCATATCTGTCATAATAATTTTCAATAGAAGCTAGTTTACCTTCATTTACTTCTCTTTTCTCCAATACTTTCAAGAAAGGTTTGAACAGATACCTTTTTGCTTCTCAACCTTTATTTTTCTTTGTCTTTGTTGCTCTCTTCTTGTCTGCTTCAAGTGCTCTCAAGATAGCCTCTTAAAATTTTCTATCTTTCTCATCTTCTTCATTTTTCTTTTGTTCCTGAGTCTTCTCTATATCCTTTGTTTCCATTACATGAACTTCTTCTTCTTGTGCCTTTTCTTTAACAACTATTTTTTGTTTACCCTTCCTTTACGAAGATGGAGGAGAACTAGATGTTCTCCTCTTTCTACCTAGTCCACTAGCCATGGCCTTTGGTCTAACTTTAGGAGTTGTTATGCCTTATGTAGTTTCCTGTACATCTTACCTTTGTGATTTTATCCTAGTTGGTATCCAAGTTTTATCCTTGTCCTTCTCTCCTTCTTCTTCAACCTCCACCATTTGAGGTGTTTCAATCTTAGGCTGAGGAGGGGTAATGTTGTATTTCTCCCCAAGTTTTGCAACTTTTTCTCTAACAATCTTCATTTTTTATTTGGTGATTCCATGTTACCCTGCTATTTTGTCAACAAAGGACTCAATTTTTTTTCCCTTCTTCCCTTTAATAGCTCTTCCTTTACTGATGTATATTTTTCTTCATATGTGTCCCATCTAGGAGTATTGGGGTCTTTAGGGGACTACAAAACATGTTGATTATGTAATTCTAGAATGGTGCAATCAACTTCATAGCCCATAGGGGTAGCCCATGAAGTTATAGGTTCAACTACTTCAAAGCATGTATTATCAGTTTCCACCATGAAACAAATGTCATCCTTATACTTTTCAACTAATCTCCAAGGGATTCTTTCTCTTTCATGCATTTGCTTCTGAAAAAGATTCATCATGCTTGCAACTTCAACATATCTATTTTTTTCATTACTTCTCCTATAACAATCACTAATCATCTGCATAGTACATTTGTCAGATCTCCATAAGTACATGTTAGGAAATCTCATCATCACATGAAAGAATATATACATAATCAATTATCCAAATCTGAATTGTGTAGTGATATTCTTCTTTATTCCTACAAGGTTTTCCATTATCTACTATCTTAGGACCTCACATAGGTAATACTCTTCATCTTCAACTACCATTTTGTATGCCATGTGAATGAAACTAGTTGACATACTATTCAGTTTGTTGCTATATTAGAATTTATATCCCAATATCATCGCCTCTAACCTAGCATCTTCTTGCACAATGTTATCTACTGTCATAGCCCTTTTATTCCACTTGATTTGTGTCAATTTTTCTACCTCAAACCTTATATTATTTTTAATTGCAGGTACTTTACCTATCATAGGTAATCCAATGATCTCATGTAGAAGTTCCTTTGTGATCTTAGTGGCCAGGGTTCCACCAATCTATATGAACTCATCATGCATTCTACTCAATACAATCTTAATCTAGTCTAATTCATCAAATTCATATCTTTCCATGAATTTCACTATTGGCAACCTGTGCACTTTCCTGCATTCTTCTCTCAGGGCATTGTCTGCATTATACAACCCTAGCATTGCATCATAGATCTCAGAGGTGCCTAGATCTCAGAGGTTCCCTTCCTTAACCACTTTCATAATTGTGATATGATCACTATTCCCTTCTTTTTGTTACATTCGTTGGAATATATTGTCAAAGATGTCCTTGATTGTAAGAAGTTGGGAAAGAAATACATAATTTTACACCAAGGACTAATGTTTAGGCTTTACCATTTTCACCTGGCTTTATGTATGTCATGTGCTATTATTGTTCAAGAGGCCCCTCCTTCCCTGACCCCACCTTCATCCAGTGTTGTGAATACCCCGGGCCCTAGTAATAAGAAGTGTATCAAGAGACCCAAAACCCCACAAAATTCCCCTGACGAGACCCCAAAATATGAGTCTCCTATGAAGCTTGATGAAAAAAAGGAATGAACCACCCACCTAATTGAAAGCTAAGGCTACCAAAAAGGCCAAATTCAATATTCAACATATTGACTCTGATGTGGAAATAACCGAAGAAACTAGTATGCCTCGTCACTCCACAAGACTTCATGTTAAACCTCAGGGAAAGGTTAAGAGTCTAAAATGTGATTCTTTGGAAGAGGATGATACCAATGCATCTAAAAGCCATGATGAGATAATTCTCATAAAGGATACCTAGTCGACTTAAAGAAGCTCATCCCATGTCTCAGAGAGCCTAAAGACAAAATCTTTGGATCTCACACAGAAAGTTGAGGTAGGTAGTAATGTTAACTCCCCAATTGATGCCACCTCCCCTAATGAAGAAAGGGAATTGTTGTTACTAGAGACAAGCCTACTATGGGGGGCAAGAGTGGTAACTATGGGACTGTGTGGGGGGAGATTGGAAACATTAGAAATGACATCAAAAGTTTGGAAAATAGGTTCCCAGAATTGTCAAAGTTTTCTCTCAAGGTGATGCATTCTTCTGCCACTACTCTTTGTTTACTATAGGAAGAAAGGATCAGAGTGAAGGACTTAGAGGATGGTCACTTTAAGGAGCTATTCACATTCCTCATGGAGGACTAGGCTCAAATGATGCTATCAAAGTCAAGTGTGCTGAAATAGAAGGCTTAGTTCTTTTGCCTTTGTTCCTTTTTAGTTGTCTTGCAGTTTCTAGCTTTGGCAGACTTGGTCTTTTTTGGTTTCCTCTTATGATAGGTTTAATTAATCTTTTGATTATCTACTGGTATGGCCCTACGTGGGAGATAAACAAGACTTTTTGTAACTGCTCTATTATGGTTAATACTCTTATGGTGTGTATTGATAACAATTTTACTATATATATATATGGTGTGCTTAGTTAATATAGAGGTTTTAATTTTGATTTATATGGTGTGGTTAGTTGATCTGGAGGCGTTAGTTATGGAGTATTTTCCTATAACTAGCACCTGGTTTTTGGTTTTGATATTAAGTAGCGGTTGTTCTATATAGTTTTTGCTTGATGCAGTCAATGTGCTGACAATGGTTAATCTGCTTTTGCTAACCCTTTGAGTGTTGTAATTAAGGGACATCACCCTCATTTTATGCTACTTTTAATATAAAAAACATGAAGAGGTGCATTGGTTTTGGGATCAGGGAAGATACCATATATATTTTGTTTGCTTGTTTCTTTGGCTTTTAGCTCATACTTGGATACCCTAAATTTGGTTTTATAGATTCTTAGTTTGGGCTAAGTGTTCACTTTTACAATTGTAATCATCTATTTTATTTATTATAATAAAAAAAAACAAAAAAAAACAGGACAACAACTATATTAATGATGATTACAACCCCGTGGTTCATTATGTTCTTTCAGTAATGTTAAGGCTAATTAATTTGGAAGAGACGTCTCTTTTGTCCCCTTGTTTGTGTAAGCTTCCTAATAGGATGATATTAAGGCGTGGAGTTGGCATGCTTTTCTTGTGTGTAGCCTCATTTATTCTCTCAACTTTTACTTTAAAGGTCTTGCAAGTCAACTTTATAATTAGCAGTTTGATAGTAATCGCTGTGTGAAATCTCTTCTTTCTAACATATTATAACTAGCAGTCACATGCTTTTGTGCATGCAACGAGAGCCGATAGGAGTTTGCATAAATTAATATAATATTTCAAAGGATGTGCACCTATTAAAAAAAATGTTTATCTTTCTAGAAAGGGCAAAACAATATGAAACTAAGTAGTAGCTATTGAAAATAAGAAAATTTTATTTAAATTAAATATATAATAATTATAAAGATGTTTATTATTATATTTAAATAGTTAATTAGAAAAAAAATATTGTTTTCAAATAGTTTTTATAAATAGAAGTAATTGAATATTTTATATTATATATTATATATATTAAAAAAATAATATCTAAAAAAAATATAATGAAAAGAGGAAAGTTATTGCAATCAAATGGAAAAGATAAAACAAAAGAAATATAAACAACAAGGTAACTTACTATTTCAAATCAATTTTTCCTAATTTCCAACTAAAAAAGAGGGAAGACCCATACCCGGAAAAGAAACTATCGGGGAAGAGGCTGACAACTTTTTGGGAGGAAAAATGCATTTTTGGGAGCAAAGCTCCCACATAAAGCCTATTGGCTTAATTAATAATTAATAATTATTTAAAATAGCTATTTATATATGTAACTTAATACCATTATTAGTACTTGCCGATAGGCTAAGCAAGTACTATTGCATCCGTTTTTGAGTTTTTAGTGTTAACTAGTAATTAAATAAAACTGTTTAGACCAATTAGAATTTTTTAGATTTTGTATGTTGTAATAAATTTCATATTTTGTAAAGTTAGATGTAATATTTTTAACTTTATAATTTATAGAAATCATTTTTCTATCATTTGATTGGCTAAATCATTTGAAGTCTTATTACAGGAGTGAACCAATTAAAATTTACCACGTTTGTTATTTATTATATACAATTATATTGCATGAATTTATTTTAGTATAAAACTCACTTTTTCTAATGTAAATAAAAATATTGTAAATATATGACATAATTATAATATTTATTTATTCTCATTTATATATATTTTTAAAATATTTTAAAATTTATTATATGTAAATTACACATTTAGGTAAACAAATGTGTGATAGATTTTCCTTACAAAATATTATAATTTAAATTAAACATAGTAAATAAATTATTTATTTTATAATTAATTGAAAATGTTAAATAAAAATAATAAATATTTCTGTTATATAATCTTCTAAGATAAATTATTATATATTATTATTATATTATAAATTAAAATAATAATATTATATTTATAATTATTATACATTCTAAATATATTATATTATAATTATAATTTATGTATAATATAATAATACAATATTATATATACAATAATATTAATCATATGTAATAAAAAATATATATCAATTAAATAAAATTAGCACTATTGTTATATTTACAAATAAAATTAAAATTAAAGTTTAAATTAATTATAATTTGCAATCAATAATTGTTTATATAATTATAATTTTAAAAATTATTTATTACTACAATTATCATTATATAAAAAATTATAATTATATAATTAATTAAAATATCTTATATATTATAATAAATTTATTAAAATTAAGATTAAATTTATATTAAAAATTAAAATTAAAATTAATTACTAAAGACAAGTACTTGGCCACTATATGGCACTTGTTTAAATTAGATGTATACTATAGTTTTTTTTTTTCATTATTTTTTAAGGAATACAACTTAAATTTCCAAATGCTTGGACAACGATTGATCCTACCTAGCAATATATGTAACTTAATACCATTATTAGTTCCTGCCAAAGAAGAATGATTTGTAATTTTGTTATCAATTTAGATTTGTCAAAGTACTCTCCTATTAAATTTTACCTATTGAAAATGAGATCATGAAAATCAAAATAAAATTGAAAGATTTTTGACATAACTTTTCTAAATCATATGCTGGCAAGTGTAAGGTGAGTTATACTTCAATCAATCTTTAAATTAAAATTTTTAAAATTATCAATTGTTATAAAGTATTTTTATGTTTAAACATTTAAATGTAAATTTTAGATAAAAATATTAATTAGGTAATAAAAATAAAGAAAAGATAGAGTTGAACATTTCAATTTCAACATAAAAATAGAATAATCTAAAAGAAGTGAAAGTTGAAAATATACTTTAAAAAAATATATTTATTTAGAAAATTTTAAATATTTCTTAATAATTTACATGCAAAATTTAGGTAAAAATATTAATTGAAAAATGATATATATATTTTTTCAATAGCTTCAAACTAAGTGAAATATATTTAAAAAAAAATATAAGCATTTTTATATGGTGTAAAATGTTTCAAACAAATAACATAGTATGAACTTGTTCACAATGGAACCTAGTTATCTCTTTAGTTTAGAGGTCTTCTTTCAATCATGGTCAAATTCTTATAAATGGATACAAAGAATATTATTTGTACATTAAAATAAATGGGATGTTTCTCTTGATTAACATTCAATACCTCCTTTTTAATGCAATTTTATGTGTTGCTCGGTATTGTTCATTTTGCATAGCTAATAGAAACAGTAAAATATTTTTTAATTTTTTATTTCAAATTTTTTTTAATCTATTATTGATTTAGTATCTTTAAAGATTATATTAATACAATAACAAATATAATATAATATATTAATGATTAGTTATATATATATATATATATATATATATATATATATATATATATATATATATATATATATATATATATATATATATATATATATATATATATATATATATATATAATATTTGATCATTTTTCATTATGTTTGTTTTCTAATATTTAGATGACTGATTATGTGAAATCTTCATACATCGATACAATCAAATTTAAAAAAAAACTTAATTATAGATATTTATATGTTAAATTATTTAACTTAAATTTTTAAAATTTTAATAATTATTATTTTGTAACATATAATAGACAAATAAGTTTTTAATAAATATAATTATTTTTAAAATTATATATTTAAATTTATATTTTTAATGATAAAAATGAATAATTCGCTATGATATAATTCAAAAATTGTATTTGTTATTTAAACATTTCTTAAAATATCCATACTTTTCAAAAGCTTGATAGTTTTTATTTTTATTCTACTTTAACTATCTCTATCATTATATCTTTACTTGTCTCTATACCACTTGCTATCTCTATCTTTATAGTTATTTCTCTTATTAGCTCTTTAGTGTTTGGAACTACTTACCTCCCCCATCCCTCTATCCCTTTTATATCCCTTTTATAGCAGGAACTTTAACGCATTGGTCTCTTGTTTAAATTAGATGTATGCTATAGTTTTTTTTTTTTCCATTATTTTTTAAGGAATACAACTTAAATTTCCAAATGCTTCGACAACGATTGATCCTACCCAGCAATTAACCTCTCCTCGAGAACAAATATCAACAATAAAATTCCACCATTTGCAACCATTAAGCCGCTGAAGCCTTTCACATCTTCAGAATTTCTCCGATTCACCTATTTTTAAATTTTATGTACATCTGGTTACTGAGAAGCGAGAATTAAACCCAATGAAGGCATTTGGAATCCCCTGGCCAGAGTTTAACCAAGGATTATTCTACACAGACACTGTCAAGCATGCTCCTTCTTGTAAGCTTTTCAAACTTGTAGCTCTGGCTATTTTCTTTTGTTTGCTTACAAATGCCATAAGTATAATTCATTGTTACCAGTGCCTACTCTCATCGATTTCTATTCGTCGCGGTACAAGAGTTCGGCTCCTACAAAAGGGTACATTTTAAACTATTATTTCCGTCTTTTATTTTTGTTCATTTGGTAAAATTTCCTGGTGGACTGTCTTGGACTTAACATGTCGTCTGTTTACCTCATTTCAATCAATTTGTATTGTTTATAGGATTCTGACATCCGTTTTTGCAATGGAAGTTGGTGACATAATTTTTTATCTAATTAACTCTGAATAACAATCTTTCCAGTACAATGCACTCCATTAAATTTGAACCTTTAATTTCCTTTGTCTTGATTTCTTGGGTTATAGCTCAAGGATAGTATTTGAATGAAATAGAGTATTTAAAAATAAGATTATCGAAGACAAGTTGCTGCTGTTACACTGCAGCTAATGCCTTTGCCTGATTTAGTTTTGTAACAAATGCTTTCATATGAAATCTTAATTTAGCAGGGCTTGGGGGCACTGCTATGGTGGGACAGTATTATTTCCTTCCAATTTACATAGAGATGTATTACAAAATATTTTGGGCTGAGGGGCTTCAACACACTTGGGATAATATGGCCGTGATCTCTCATTTTGTTCAAGTTTGTGTGCAAACACAGGCAGCCACCCGTTCACGACTAACAGTGCACTGCAAATCAATAGAACCTGCTCTCCACCTGTTTATGTTTGCTCGTAGCGGAAATTGCTCAGACAAATGAGTGAAGTCTCATGGGACGACTGAGTTAATATTAAGGCATTGTTCTTAGATTTTTGATTTTGATATGGTGAGAGGTTCAAAAGCTGAAACGCTACCCAAAATTATAAGAACACTCATTTTTAAAGCTAGGCTCTCTAAATTCTGTCCATACTTGAAGGGAAGCCAAATCAAGACTTTGCAACAGCATGTTAACTTTTAAAATCAGAATTATAAGGCATGAAAGTTAAAACAAACAAGTTACAAGTTACAAGTTAGAAACATCTTAAATAATAAAATCAGCAAATGCCAAAATCAGAAATAATTTAATAAAATCAGCAATACCAATTTTCTTATCTCATTGTGGGTCACCGGTTATCATCAAGGATTATTTGCTTCACACTTCTTCCCTCTATGGTGTTTGCCTCATGCCATCTACCCCAATCTGCATTGATCACCATGGATTGAAGACCCTTTTGGACATCAAACATGCTCTCCAACAAAATAAAGTAGCTGACATATCTAGTCTCCATGGGCTTGAGGAATTCCTTCTTCGAAAATGTCCTAAACAATGCAAGAGAAGTGTGATGGTTGCAAATAAACATTCACACATCTCCAGCCTCTAACACCATCGCCTTCACCCAATCAATTTTCCCAATGTCCTTCAAGGTATTGTTCAATGCATGCACTCAACATGGGGTCCAAAAAATGTGCTTATAAGCACCCTCCACCATCAATCCAGCTAACTTACACAACCGGGTTGAATCAGCGACTACTTTCATAACATTAGAGGGTCCAACCTCTTCTATAGCATCTCTCAAAATCTGAAATTGGAAGGCTGCATCCATCCTTTTCCTTGAACAATCTATAGCTCTAAGAAAATAAGAGTCTATTGTGCTAGTGATAATAAGATGATGAGTGGCTAGTGTTTGATATCGGTCCACCCATCATGATGATGACGCATCCGTTTCTCAACCATATATGTCTCATATCCTCCATCAAAATACTCACTTTGTAGTACTCTCTATCAAGAAGGGTGGTGCATAGTTTAGTTTCTCCAAGTGGAACAAATGAGGGACAACATCATAGATATCTTTACACGTTTAAAAAATGATGAATGTGAGACATGGAATGGTATAGCATGAGCATAAAGAAACTTAGCAATAGATGATTCAGCCACCTCTTGTGCTTGCAAATTAAAATCAGCATCATTAGTTTCTCTCTTAGTCTTCTTTGCCTTTCCTTTACTAGAAGTGGGAGTGGCACTTTCTTCCCTATGAGAAGCATCATCCATGGATCTTGTAGTCCTTGACATACTAGCTTGCACATTCTCTATTGAAGTCCTTGCTTTGAATCGCTCCCCCTCAATATGCAATCTAGTTGCCTCAAGTTTTTGAACTGGTGTTATTTTCATGCAACCTTTCACACCCCTTGACCACCTATCTACAAATTGATGGCGCTAGACTATAGTATTGCTTCCCCTATATTGTTAATGACACAAATGACACTCTCGTACTCAACTACCCTTGGAATTTTTTTTCTTATCTTTATCAACTCTTGTAGCAAATTGTAGGAGAGGTTTCTTGGGATTGAATGGGCCTTTTGCAAAGTCTTTAAGGGCTTTGGAATGACATTCAAATGGGTTAGAGGTTGCTGCCTCTACTACATTCACATTGCTTGAAGACCCCCTAATGGCTGCCATACTACTAGGTCTATTTCTATGAGATGTTTCATCCATTTGAACTTCCATACTTTTACTACTCCCTCACTCCCACTGCTACTCATGTTTTAATTCTTTTTAAAATGTCAAATAAAGTTGCAAGCTCAAAAATAAAAATAATAAACTCATAATGCCCTCTCTACGTGTTGCAAAACTTGAAAAAGTCTTGAAAAAATCCAAAAGAAATAGCAAAAAACAAATGCAAAATGAAAAACATACCTCTAACGAAGAAGATTTGATACCAAAACCTCCTCTTGCAACTGCTTTTCACTCCGTCACAAACTGCTCCTCCTTCACAAGCTGCTCTTCTTCTTCTTAGCAAATTTATAAAATGAATTCTTTTTAATGTGTTTGGCTGTTTTATCTTCTAAAATAGGGTTTTGAATATTTTAATATCATCTATTATGCATATGGGGTCGACCAAAGCAAGCAAATAATTAAAAAAAAGTTCTTTTTTATGTTTCATCTGTCACATTACTTGCTGGGCTGTTGGGTACGGGAATTTGTCCCAGGGAAGGTCGAGGTACAAACAGGTCATACCTGGTACAGATTTTAATACTCGAGTCCCCATCAATATTTTTTTGCCATTTTGGGGACTGTTTCTGGTTTTTTGTGTAATGGGAATGATATGGGGGACGGAAAAATGAAGTCCCCGCATCCCCATACCGTACCGGGGATAGGAGCGGGCTAAAAAGGCTAGGTGATATGTCCGTGTGGAGCATAGCTCTCTACGATTAGTTAATAATCTATCACCCATCTCTGTGGATATTGTTATCATGCTGCCTGATTTTGATAGTTTCTCTAAGACATCTTTTCACAAAGTTATCTTTTGTCAACACCTTTGCTCATTAATGCAAATTTCATGTCTTGTTACTATTGTGTTCCACTAATGCTGATAGTTTCTCTAAGACATCTTTTCACAAAGTAATCTTTTGCCAACTCTTTTGCTCATTAATGCAAATTTCATGTTTTGTTACTATGGTGTTCCACTAATGCTGATTTTCCCATGCTATCACACTATCATGCTTAATATCATGGTGTAATGTTCCCAACTAGGACTTTACTTAATTTATCCTATATTTCCCAACTAGGGCTATTCTTGCACTTGGGAATGGCAAAATTGTACATTCCTCACTAGGAGGCTGCCAATTCCCATTGATTAACATACCTTTCTATGCATTTAAATCAGATTAAATTAAGAAACAATTAATAATTAATAATACATTTGACAATTAACATACTTAAGCCCCAATTCCTTACTTCTCTCCTAATCATCAACCCTAAGAAAGATGGTGGAATTACCGTGCTAGGGTGCGTGAAATAGTCTACAAGCAGGCTCCCTCAAGGTTCTTACCCATCTTGGACCTACCTGTCATGTGACGGAAATTACTTTGCCTCTCCCTACACAAACCTCCTATCCTCTTAACGGTATTAGCGAGTGATTGAGGAATTGGTTAAGTATATATATAATTCTGATTTCATTATTTTATATATATATATATATATATATATATATGCCCCTTATTTCTAATATCATTTAGATTTAGTAATCTGTGAATCAACAGCATAATCCGCTGTCACACAATGCTTGCCAGCAGTTATAATGTCCCCATTTTTTGCAGGTCTTTGATCTGATGGTGCCGGGTCATTATTGTGATCCTCGTGGTCTGGCGAGGTGTTTAGAGGGTCTTTGGTGTGAAATTACTATTTATAGTAAGTCAATGGATAGTTTTGATGAGCTTAGATGAGTTAGAGGAGTTGAATGATGCTCTCGGTTTTCATTTCTGGCTTCCGGTTTGGGCTCCAAGAATCTTGGAGAGAGCATCTATTTTTAGTAAGTCACCCCATCAAGTTCATTCATCATCATTCATCATCATTCATCATCTGGATCAATCTTGTGCAGACAGATTTCGATTCGGGCGCTTCTTCAATTGTTTTCGCAAGACGGGTGGTTTATTATTATTATTTAATTAAATTTGCTAAGGTTGCCATTTTTGTTGGTATTATATGCTGGATACCTTAGTGTTATAGCTCGTTAGAACCAGGATGAAAAGTTTTAAATCTTGGGCACAAGAAACAGGGACCTTGCATGTCATAATTTCATGATATTGGTGAAAAGACCTTTTTTGGAGCCATTTGAAATAATAAATTATATTATTCAATATGTGCCTAAGTATAAAAAGTGTTTTAAGTGAAAAGTGTGTGAGAGAAGACACTTTTGAATTATAAAAGCAATGCTTTGTGAAAGGAAAATCATCCATTGTTGAATTATGATTTTATTGAAGTTGTGAGAGAGACTACCCGGCTAGGGTTTCGAGGACTGATTCCTCTTCTGGCAATTTGAGCCATTACAAATTTATGTTGAATTTTGCAGCTGTATCTGAGATTGTAATCCAGTGCTGAGGTATACTGGAATTTTGAGAAGTGTTAATCTGCAGGCAGATGATTGCATTCGAAGGGTTATTTATTCTTCATGTTGAGGTTCTGAATTTTATTGTGGAGATACTGTGATTCAATCAATTGGTTATTGATTGTGAAATTGCTTATTGGTGTATTAATTGAGGGAGCTGACAAATAAATTTTCAAAGAGATCTTACAGCTTAATTGTTTCTACTTGCTGTGTTATCATTTAGGAGGGCTTGCGATTGTTTCCTGGGCATTCACTACTCTCACGTGAAAGCTGTTTTAAGCTTTAGCAGGCTGCGTTGAGGGCTGGCAGACTATGGCAACCCTCCAACAGCTCACGACCTGTATAAGAAGAGCTGTCTTGATGCTGCAGGGCCTGCAATTTGGTACAGGCCAGTCACGTGTTGATGCATGCTGCCACGTGACTGTTCCAGGGGTGACGTTATCACTTCTTGGGCTGTGACACGGTTTGGTTGGATAATATTGCAATTACTAAGTGTGCTGAATAACCAGGTGCCAACTATTTATCATATCCATTAATTGTTTACATGTTTTGTTGAGATGAGATTGATTAATAATAAATGTTATCATGGAGATTCTTTTTTCTGGATTTGTTATTTAAAATGGTGGATATTTCTTCATAAGTGCATTTTGTAAAACTATTATTGGAATAAGTTGAAAGTATTTTCAAATTAGAAATTTAAATCTAGAAGGAGCCAGACAAGCTCTTTATAGTGGTATCAGAGCATTTTTCCTGCCATCCTATGGGGTCTGGATTCATTTATATTTAGAAGTATTTTTTAAAGTGATCAACACTTCTACTTTCCCTAGCTATGGATAAATACAGGAGGCCTAGTTCTGGAAGTCGTCGTAGCAATAAGGGGAAAGGAGAGGAATTAAATACTTTAGTAGAAAGTATGGAGAGACTTAGATTGCATCAACAGAGATTGGTAGAGAGTTTGTCGGATCCAGTTATAGTAGATAGGGCAGCGAGATATATGGTCTCTGCTTTTAGAAGGCCGACATCGAGTTTGCAGGGGAGAAGGCTAGAGTTTTCTCCGACAGTTGTCCGTGATGCTGATGTTCCTACATCTAGTTCAACACCTGCTATTTCCATTCGCAGTGCTGATGATGGATTTATTGCACTAGAACCAGTGGATGTTTCAGTGCCATTAGATGACAGCAGTGCTGAGCATCACCGGCTTGAGGCTCCCAGAGCAGTCACTACGGATTGTACAGAGGCAGCTGATGTTGCAGTTATCACTGAGTGTTCAGACTCTTTCATGGAGGGAGTTATTATTGGAGATGTTTATGTCAGCTGTAGTAGTGTTGCTCCAGTTCAGGAGGCAATTGCTTCCTCAGATAGGACCGAGGCATGTACGAAGTCTCCCAGTGGTGAGGTTGGTGATCTGGGTATTACAACAGGGTCAGTTGATGACAGTTCGTGCTCTAGCATTATTGGTGCACAGCTTGATGTTGAGTCATGTGTGCAGAGACACGTATCCGCAGATGAGATTTCAGCAAGAAATGTGGGAGCTGATAGTATAGACACATCTGATGACACTTTTGAGGATGCTGTGAGTTGCATTGGAGATAACACCCCCTGTGAGATGTTGGGTGATGACTGTGAGGAGCGTATGAGCTCTGACAGCTCAGAGATTTATGATAGCAGTCGCAGTGTGGGATCAGTACAGGAGTAGTGGTTTCTTCCTGTGTTGAGGATGTGTGCATGGAGCTTTCTGGTGATGACACTCAGGATGAGAGTGTTGCAGTTGATTTGGGCAACGTAGTTTCATGCCACTGTATAGTTGATTCACATGACGACATTAAGTCGTGTTTGCAGCCAGAGTTAGTAGAGGAGATGCAGATAGATGATGTGGACACTAGCATTGCAGATATCTCCGATGCTTAGAGCGAGGACGATGAGTGCTGTAGTGTTTTTGGTTTTCTATATTTGACTTTGAGTGTAGATTCAGCGTTGTCATATGGTGATGGTGGGTTCTAGGATTCTGTGTTACAGGGACTCATAGATGAGGACAAGGAAGCTTATGAGTGACAAGAGTTTGTTATAGCTAGGGCTTCCACTTTTAGAGACGGGGTTACTTCTTCGATAACTCATGAGGATGTGTCTCAGGATTTGGACTGTTAGATGGTTGCAGAGGACGAGGTAGCTGGAGATTGTGTTGAGTCAGATTCAGTAGCAGCTTCCTCGGGGTTAGATGAGGACGTGTCCGATGCCTGTACTCAGTTTGTTGATGTGTACTCAGATGAAAGTACATAGAGAGATGGTGATCTTGAGGGGAGTTTGTTGGATATAGCTTCCTCTCATAGTGTAGACAGTGCGTTTGAGGTTGTTCGTAGGAGGCCTGCTGTGCAGAGTCATCATGTGACTAGCCAGTTGCGAGTTGATGAGAGAGATATTATGTAATGTCCCCGTTTTTAGACTTATGGGATTAGCTTGGTTTGGCGACCCTCACAGGCTAATCAGACGATCAGAGGGGGTCAGATGGTGGAGCCAACGTTGGGATTCCATTCTGGAGGTTCAGATTATCAGGTCTACTGTTCGTTCGGATCGTTTTGGTCAACTTACTATTTTTAGTAAGTGGTATTTTGGGTATGGCCAGGATTAGCAGGGTGTCTGCACGGAGCGTCAGATATCTTAGGATCGAGTTTCAGAGAATCTCCAGTTTGAGAGACTTACTATTTATAGTAAGTCTATTTTTAGCAGTGGCTATTTCTGGCAGGGCAATGCCTATTCCTAGCTGGGCAGTTGGACTTGGTGCTTTGTCAGAAGTTTGTTGATTGCAGTCAGACAGTTCAGTGGCTTATATTTTAAATGTGTTATTAAATTAAATTATTTTGATTTAATTTAATAACTTATGACTTTATAACTTAATGTTATAAAGTGAGATTATTTTTAAAAGCCAATTAAGTGAAAATATTAAAAAGTGTTTTTTTCAAAAAAGCTATATAACCAACTCAAAAAAGCACTTTTCATTATCTTATGCAATCATTATTTTTCTTGGAATTTGGGAAGAAGACAAACCTGGCTAGGGTTTCGAGGACGGATTCCTCTTTCGTAATTTGAGCCATTATTCTGATGATGGTGAATTTTATAGCTGATTGTTTCTGAGCACAATTCGATGCTGAGGTATATCGGATCTGTGGAAATTAATTCTGTAGTTGTTGCTGATGAAATTGTATTCTTTGATAAAATACAATCGAATTCTGGAATAGTTTCTTGGAGGCTATTGGTTTATTTCTGCCTAATTATCGAAAGAGATATAGAGAAGAGGATTATTGAATTTCTTGTAGAGTGCTGCAATTGTGAGTTGCGATTCATATTAAGTGGAGACGTTTTGATCAACAGCGAAATACATTGCAAATTGCCCACGTGAATTCAGTGTGTTGGCATGTGGAGTGTAATCCTTTGGTGGCTGCATATTCTGGATGAGTTTCAAATCCAGCAGGGCTGTAAGTCTTGTTTTTTGGGACAACATTCATTAAGAGCCGATATTTTGCTATCACTGATCAAAAGGGGAGTCGATACAGTTTGTTAGAGGTCCTGTGAATGTTCCATGAGTATTCTCTCTTCCATGCGTTAGTAGTGGAAGTTCGACAGGCTGCGTCTATCATGTCCCCACTTTGGCTGACATCGTTTTGCGTGCCAAATTTGCCTATTATCGACTCTCGTAGGCAAATGATTTGGAGAGAGAGTCATTGTGCTGATCATTTGATTGCATATTGCTGACAGAGCCTACATTCGATAGAGCCTACATCCAGTTTGAGGCCTACATGCAGTTGTAGTGGAGCTTACGTTCAGTTATGAGACTTTTGGGGCCTACATTGTTATAATTTTAAGTTGAGATTGCACTTTTTTATATTATAAAGTTACTTTATTATAAAGTGCATTATAATATGATTTTATAAAGGATGTTTCTAGAAGTTCTTAACAACTTCTCCAAAAAGTGAATAAATAGAGGGCTGGGCCTCTCATTTGAACATGCTTGGATTTGGGATTTCTTCTACTTCTTCATTGTGAAGCAATTTGCAGCCTTGTGGTCTGCAAATACTATTCGATCTTTGGGAACGAATCACTCCCCTAGATTGGCATAACTGAGGTAGTGAAATATCTATTGAAGGGTTGCAAATTTGGAGTTGGTACTCAGCCATCTCATTGGTACTTCATTGAGAAATTGTTTGAAGGGTTTGTAATTGGTTGGAATAAGGTTTGGAATTCACCATTGGCATTGGTGAATCAATTTGGCAAAGGATTGAAGACAAATTGGCACATTTTCAGAATTGCAATATTAGGGTTTGGAACCAGAAATTTGCACATATCTTCACATCTACTTGGGTTAATTTTTTATGCATTTGAGGAAGGGTTCCTACACCCTAGGCGCTCCCATTCCCTACATTTTCGGCAGCTTTCACCTTGCACATAAATTAGTACAGGTGCCGTACTGTACGGCTTGTACCTGGATCTGTACGGCAGGTTGCAGAGGAGCAGTTTGGGGGTCAGTTCGGGTCTGTTCTTGCAGCGTCTTAATCAGCATTCATAGCAGATTGCAAGGAGCATCAAACAGGTTCCATTACAACTATTTATTGTCAATTCATGTATGAAAATATTCTGTGGTGACAGTCATAGGTGTATGCAGAGATTAGTCTCAGTTATCATTGTTATCTCATAATGTTATATTGTCATCAGCTGTCTCTGTTATAGATTTGGTGTCATTGTATTTTACCTATGTAAGAGTCCCATATCTGTATGCACGTAACAATATATTCAGACTTTGCTTTTGGGTTGGTACCGAAATATAGTGCATAGATAGGACTGAGATTCATATGTTTCATGTGTTAAAAGGGGATCATAACAGAGCTCAATTTGTCCTAGTTGTAACAGTCAGTCTTCTATATTCAGATATGGATATATGTTGTAGTATGAATGCATAGCAAGGGTATTGCCACATTGTCATAAGGCACAGTATTGTATTCTGAATAGTGTCACAATCATACACAATCCGAAAAAACAGTCATCAGACATTACTAGCTGGGTTGACATAGTTGCATCTACATTGGTTGCCATTTATCAATGATCATTTGTAATAGTGCATAACAGTCCTCCATTGCAAACTGATTTGAGAAGTTTATGATATATGGGCTTTGCATTGTCATTTCTTTATATTGGTATTGTTATCTCAATTGCAACTTGATGCCCAAAACAATAAACACTTTGAAACACAACATCTCAGACAAACATTTCAGTTGCTTGCCAAGTGTTCGACGATTTGCCACAGTTCAGTTTTGAGGGTTTTTTAGTGATCCTATTGGTAAGGGTCATTACAGCGTCAAGGATTGTCAGCGCTTAGTCTCCCCTCTCTGCTCACGGTTTGTATTTGGGAGCCATCAAAAGGCATTGTAGAGGTTACGGTTCAACACAAGTGCCAGTCACGTCACCACTAGTAGTCACGTGAAACAATAGTAGGAAACGTTAAGCTTTCTGGCTGCAGCAAGGTGTTTATTCTAATGAACATAGCATTTGCAAGGTGGCGGATAATATCAGGTGCATCTAATTTCTATATTGAATAAATGTGTGAAATTTATTTTGCAATGAGAATAAAACTTGTTAATGTTATCAAGAATATTCAAGTTATTTGCTTGGTGTATCTGGAAGTAGTGAAAATTACTATATTATTGTTTTAATGATCCAACCACTTGAGTGAGACAATTTGCAAATTATATCAAGTTTAGTATATTGATCAGGAAGAGCCAGATAGGTTCTTCACATATTACTTCTACTCTCGAGCATTTTGATGCCCCTCGTCAGTTGTTGGCTGTTTATGGTTGGGGTACTCCTATGACAGATGAGGCCAGTGGTGGTTACCTTTCATTGACAGAGATTCATACTTTGCGTGAGGCTGTCAAGATTTTGAGACATAACTACTTACAGATGGTAGCCGACCGAAATCACCTGGTGGAGTGGGGGAGTACAGCTTATGAGGCACTGATGGACAGAGAGGAGGTGAGTGAGCTTACCCAGGAGCTCACAGCGACTACTGAGGTTTTTATTGGACACTCAGCGGGCCCTTCAGGAGTCGCAGATCCAGTTAGAGGAGGTGATCGTGGAGTTGGAGCATTTGCGGTCCACACCAGCCCCAGACCCAGTTCGATTGCACATTGAGGTGGTTGGTGGTGAGTTTGCTCTTACGGGTGGTGATGAGGAACATGATGATGTGGCAGACACACATGTTCAGGATATGGGAGCTCTTGGTTCGGATGAGGTAGGAGTACCAGTGGAGTCGAGCTCTCAGGTTGATTTGCTTCCCTTAGCTGGGAGTGAATCTATTTCATCATCTCACATAGCTGATAGCATGGGACAGTTGGCTGTGCCACATTTTCAGAGGGATCAGCTGTGGATTGCGGGGGAGCAAGTTGACGCTTCGACGTATAATTTCTACTGCACCGAGTCATTTGTGGAGTATTTACTTGAGAGTCCAAATGTGCGATAGGATTCTTATAGAGTGTCTGAGGGTACTCTCATCCGAGGCTCTTGTGCTATCCAGAGGTTGGTAGGGAGGATTGTGGAGACTCTATCTACAATGCTTCCCCATAGGGATTTCGAGGTTGGATTTGTTGAGAGAGTTGCTCAGGGGCCTACCCAGCCTACAGTTATGCGGAGTTAGAGATTGGAGCCATCTCATGACCCCTAGTTTGGTAATGCTGAGCTATTGACAGAGATTGGGGTTTCCGACCGGCTGTATATGGTGGGGCATGTTCATTTGTTTTTTGACCCATAGGTAGAAGATTTCATCTCTCACAAGGGTAGTTTGGCTCCTAGTCCTTCTCATCCATTATGGGATGGGTTCTTGCCATCAGTAGTTGATGGGAGTTTTGGCTGCAAGTCAGTAGCGGGTGACTTGCAGAGTTATGGTGATTGCAGAGATTATGCAGTGTGTGGATATCCGGGTCCTGGTATAGCTTTGTTCAGGGGTATTCCTCACTGTTGTGCAAATGGTCTACACACTTAGTATAGGTCAGTTGGGAGCACAGGGGGAGTTCAGTGTGTATGGGATCTGAGTCTCCCATACATCTTGGTTTTTGATGATCCTAAAGTTCACTTCTTTCGAGATCCGGGCAGAGATAGATTCAGTACAGGAGTTTGGGTGAGTGGTTGTTTTGGGTCTTTTTACAGAGTTATCCAATTTGTAGTTTGGGTGATGTTACAGGAGCCTACAGTTGATGTCAGTGGCACGGTATATTCTTTTCTGTGGGATCCAGGTGGATTGTGATGTTTCTTGTTCCGGTGATTGCTTGGGGACAAGCAATCTTGGGGAGGGAGGACGGTAATGTCCCCATTTTTTGCAGGTCTTTGATTTGATGGTGCTAGGTCATTATTGTGATCCTCGTGGTTTGGCGAGGTGTTTAGAGGGTCTTTGGTGTGAACTTACTATTTATAGTAAGTCAATGGATAGTTCTGATGAGCTCAGATGAGTTAGAGTTGAATGATGCTCTCGGTTTTCAAATCTGGCTTCCAGTTTGGGCTCCAAGAATCTTGGAGAGAGCGTCTATTTTTAGTAAGTCACCCCATCAAGTTCATTCATCATCTTTCATCATCTGGATTAATCCTGTGCAGACAGATTTCGATTCGGACGCTTCAGTTGTTTTCGTAAGAGGGGTGGTTTATTATTATTATTTAATTAAATTTGCTAAGGTTGCCATTTTTGTTGGTATTATATGCTGGATACCTTAGTGTTATAGCTCGTTGGAACCAGGATGAAAAGTTTTAAATCTTGGGCACAAGAAACAGGGACCTTGCATGTCATAATTTCATGATATTGGTGAAAAGACCTTTTTTGGAGCCATTTGAAATAATAAATTATATTATTCAATATGTGCCTAAGTATAAAAAGTGTTTTAAGTGAAAAGAGTGTGAGAGAAGACACTTTTGAATTATAAAAGCAATGCTTTGTGAAAGGAAAATCATCCATTGTTGGATTATGATTTTATTGAAGTTGTGAGAGAGACTACCCAGCTAGGGTTTCAAGGACTGATTCCTCTTCTGGCAATTTGAGCCATTACAAATTTATGGTGAATTTGGCAGCTGTATCTGAGATTGTAATCCAGTGCTGAGGTATACTGGAATTCTGAGAAGTGTTAATCTGCAGGCAAATGATTGCATTCCAAGGGTTATTTATTCTTCATGCTGAGGTTCTGAATTTTATTGTGGAGATACCGTGATTCAATCAATTGGTTATTGATTGTGAAATTGCTTGTTGGCGTATTAATTGAGGGAGCTGACAAATGAATTTTCAAAGAGATCTTACAGCTTAATTGTTTCTACTTGTTGCGTTATCATTTAGGAGGGCCTGCGACTGTTTCCTGGGCATTCACTACTCTCACGTGAAAGCTGTTTTAAGCTTTAGCAGGTTGCGTTGAGGGCTGGCAGACTACGGCAACCCTCCAACAGCTCACGGCCTGTATAAGAAGAGCTGTCTTGATGCTGCAGGGCCTGCGATTTGGTACAGGCCAGTCACGTGTTGATGCATGCTGCCACGTGACTGTTCCAGGGGTGACGTTATCACTTCTTGGGCTGTGACATGGTTTGGTTGGATAATATTGCAATTACTAAGTGTGCTGAATAACCAGGTGCCAACTATTTATCATATCCATTAATTGTTTACATGTTTTGTTGAGATGAGATTGATTAATAATAAATGTTATCACGGAGATTCCTTTTTCTGGATTTGTTATTTAAAATGGTGGATATTTCTTCATAAGTGCATTTTGTAAAACTATTATTGGAATAAGTTGAAAGTATTTTCAAATTAGAAATTTAAATCCAGAAGGAGCCAGACAGGCTCTTTACAGCAATGTAAAGATTCATTTCCTTTCTTATCTCTTCCTTTTGAAGAGGAATATTGTTTATAATCCTTATTATTCGATGCCTCCTTTGAATGCATATGTACTCCTCTATATATATCTTGGCACAATGAAATGGTTGCCTTCTAAGAGGCACGTCTTATAACTTCTCTTAATTAAATTGCATCACTTATTTCTATATTCAAAATCTAGTTGGGTCAATATATAATAATTGCTTGATTATTATAGCCATCGTGTCTCCTAAGATTAGTAAACGTCAACATAAGTGATATATATTCTGATTGATTATACTGTTAACTCTTCAATCATTGCCACATCATTACTTACAGTTGTTGCTCATTAGATAACTAACTATCTGATTAGTATAATTGGTGGACTTATTATTGATCGTAGAATTGCATACATGATGACTATCGTTTAATTCCTTACACCATAACCTTATTGAAATATATATGTTGGTATCGACTCTTACAAATATTATCGCATTCGGTCATGTTCCCTGATTTTCATTTGGTGAATCCACCTGTTTCCCCAATAATTTGTCTTCCACATTGGCCTTCTATCATGTATATACACCATTGTTCTTTTTTCGATTACACTTTCCTTTGCCAACCTTAATTCCATTTCCAGGATAAAGTGAGTAGGAAAGCGGTCTCAAATACATCTGTTCTTTTTCGGATTACACATATCCTTTGCCTAAATTAATTCCATTTTCAGGATAGAGTGAGTTGGAAGCGGTCTCAATACATCTAGTTTTTTTTTCTGATATTCCTCAGTGAATTTTATCTTTGGTGAAAGTCTGTTAAGGTTAATGGGAAATTCTTTTGTGCTATCTTTGCCATGATCCCAATATACATTTGTGTCATCTTTGAATATCTTCTGCCTACCTAGTTTAAATGGATAAGTTTTCAAGCACTCTCTTTTGAGAGTTCTCTAAATAAATGATTGACACAATTGGAGATAAGGGAAAGCTCTATGCTCTCAATTTGCTCATATATTTCACCTTCAATTCTAAATGAAATTGCGAAAGAGTTTAACCAATTTTGTAGTTTCCTTTTTAGAAATATGAGGAAGGATTTCTATCACTTCATGAACAGTGGCATGACGAAACTAATAATAATAATTTTTGTTCTCCATTTTTTGTTCCTTTATGAATTCAACAAATTGTGGGGAGCCCTTAAGATAGTAGGTATTTCATGACATAACAATTTAACACTTTATTAATCCCTAGATAATTGAAAACAATAACACTAAGATTAGAGACTAGGACTGCATGTTAAAAATAATAATTTATTTGTAATGTCCCCAATTTGAGCATAATTAATTTGGGGGCTTTTAGCTCAGTTCTTGAGTCTTGTAAGCTAATTGGTAAGGGAAAGGGGACTCTGAAGTTCTTGGAGGACATAGGTTTGGGATTTCAAGATTTCTATTTATTCATATTTTCCCTCCAAAAAACTACAAAAGAAGGTTGAGGGGGTTCCTTTGCGCATATGTTAATGAATGGCATTATTATGCCCATCAAAATGAACTTGGATTCTTACACCATCTTCCGAGGACGAAAACCCTCTAAATATTTACGATATTTTTAGTAGAGGAAGTATTTAAGCCCTACAAACTGTTCCTAGCAATTCACCCCCTGCAAATTTCAGGGTTGACTATGGTAATCTGTTACCAATCCATAATGGATTTTTCACTTTAATATGTCAAGGAATTTACTGATTTTAAAGTCTAAAAAATTTGGATAAAATTTATCTGGGGTTATATTAACTAGAAATTCAGTTACAAAACCTTTTACTTAAAGCCTATAATGGAAAATAGCAGATCCTGAAGTTATTGAAATATGTAAACCATTGCAGCAGGACCATTAGTCTAGGCCATGGTCTGTTTTTGAAATTTTTCTCTGCTTCAAAGGTTAACATTCTCTGACATTTTTGAAATCTTTTTCAATACAAATTTGGTTACACGTATTGATGGGTAAAATAAATGAGATTTGATTTCTTTTTCACTTTGTTAATTTTGTAAATGTGCATGTTATTTGTCAAAGTTTGAATGTAATTGCTTCTCCTTTTCTTAAATTAGTAGCAAGATTTGAATTTCAATCAGTCTTTGTTAATTGTTACCTGTAAGGAGATGCTTTAGAATGTAATGAGTAGTTAGTATTTGGGTAAAACATGCTAACATGGGAGCAGTTGGCTGCAGCGTATTCACAATGGCCAGGTGAGTTTCTGAAGAATAATATTCCAGATCATATACATGGTCTTTTGTAGAAAAGAGATTGAATGAATGACATAAACGAACAGCCTCATTATCTCAGTCCTTTGGCACAGATCACCATTGATGGGAGTGTTGTTACTGACCCAGATACGGTACTCAGGTTAGTGTTGAAGCTTTTCTAAAATTTCAACTACATTTGGCCGTGTTTGGAAATTTTGATTGCAGATTTGAGCTGCAAGAATGGAGGTACTCTGTTAAATCCACATGAATTTCCTAGGAATTCTTCAAATTCAGTTGTATAAGTGTTGTCTTATCTTTCATGGTTTCTTTCAAATGATATTGTATTAGTTATAATGTTTCAATTGCTTCTAGCTTTGGTTGATAACAGGCTTTGATTAAATAAGTGTTTCTAAAATTTTCCTTGAATCATATAGGTGGGTGGAGATGAAGAATAAGCACACAAGTCTTCTACCAACATTTTTATTATAGAGATGTGTTATATCCTGACAATTCCTGCTCCCATTCAAGTATTTATATTCTGCATTTTGAAGGTGTTCTTAGCACACAAATGTGTAAAGAAAGTGTTAATGATTATAGCATCAGTCAGATAAATTATAAATAATTTGATAATTATATTAATAATATGAGATTATATTAATTTTCTCAATTGTGAATGTATGTATAAATATATATCAATATATATAATAATATCTATTATTATTATATATATTGGTATATATATATATGTTCATTTATTTAATCTAATCTCATAATATTAATATCTCAGCATATCTATCCATTAACATGTCTCCGTATATATGTAAAGACATTTATGATCGAATAGCATATACAGCATATATACTCAGCAGTGCAAGTTTCGATCAGCACATATTCAATTCATATTTCAGTTTATATAAATATTGATTGTTAATATATTTATATATATATCTATTACTATATCAATATATATATTATGTTTAAATTTATATTATATATATATTGAGAGATCATATACAAAGTGGATTATAAAAGAAAATTTAAAAGTTATACAACTTGATCTGAAATTCAACATGGTATCAGAGCAAGGTGTAATGTCCCTATTTTTCAGACTTCGGGATTAGCTTGGTTTGGCGACCCTCGCAAGCTAGTCAGGCGTTCAGAGGGGGTCAGATTGTGGAGCCAGTGTTGGGACTTCATTCTGGAGGTTTAGTTTATCATATCTGCTCTTCGTTCCGGTCAATTTGGTCGACTTACTATTTTTAGTAAGTGGTATTTTGGGTATGGCCTGGATTAGTAGGGTGTCTACACGAAGCGTCAGATGTTTCAGGATTGAGTCTCAGGGAATCTCCAGTTTGAGAGACTTACTATTTATAGTAAGTCTATTTTTAGCAGCTGGCTATTTTTGGCAGTGGGTTATTTCCGGCAGGGCAGTTGGTGTTTGAGGCTCTGGTGTCGGAAATGAGTTTGTTTCAGTCAGCAGAATTCAGAGGCTTTTGGTTTTTAAAATTATTGTTATTAAATTAAATTATTTTAATTTAATAACTTTAATACTTTATAACTTTAATGTTATAAAGTGAAGAGGTCATTTAAAAGCCTTTTTAATGAAAAAAGTGAAATTGTGCTTTTTCCAAAAAAGCTATATATTCTACTCGAAAAAACACTTTCATTCATTCATTGTTGATTTGATAAAATTTATTAAGTCTTTTGGCTGTGAGAAACCGGCTAGGGTTTTGAGGACTAATTCCTCTTCTGGCAATTTGAGTCATCACAGATTGGTGGTGAATTTTGCAGTTGCTGATTCTAAATTAAATCCAGTGCTGAGGTATACTGGATTTTGGTGAAGTTTAGTTTTAATTCTACAGGCGCAAATCGAATTTGTTTTCAAAGAATTCGAATTGTTATTTACTGAGGTTGATTTAATATTGAATTAAATCCAGTGCTGATGTATACTGGAATTGTGGGACATTCAAATTAATTGTTGAAGAGATACAAGAATAATTTAAAGAGGGTTTGAATATTTAATTTTAGAGAAACGTGAATTTTCTTCTTGGAAATTGAGCGCTTTGAGTTGGTTGTTACCAATGAATTGTGCAAGGTGAAATTGTATGGGTTTGAATGCTTGGAAGATTCCATACTGGAGTTGTACGAAATACAACAAGGTTGTATGACAGAATATTCTGGAACCGCATGTGCCAGATTTCTCTTTGTCTGCAGCCAGCGTATGAGGTAGAGGAATTTGTTTGCAGCTAGCGTAGGAGGTTGAAGAATTGTTTGCAGCCAACGTGTGTGACTGGTAAAGACTCACGACAATAGTCATTAGCCATTGAAAAGACTTGCAGGGTTGCGGATAGTAGTTGATGCCAGCAACCGGACATGAATTTAGTATGAATGGGTGCATGTTAACAAGCTGCGATTTTTCACCAGCAGCCGCAAATAAGAGGTGCATTAATTTGATGCTATATTGTTAAAAGATCTGGTCATTACAAATGTTTAATATTTTAAATATTAGCATGTTGAAGGTTGTAGTTGAAATTTGGAATTCATAATTATTGAAATGTATCAATTTTTCATAATGTTTGTGGAAAGTCAATAAAAACAAGAAAACTCCAATTTTTCTCTGAAAATTTCTAGTTGAAAGATTAAGAGCCAAGTCAGGCTCTTTACACAAGGTTCCTTCGTTAGAAGTCTAACCGCTTGAAGGAATATCAGATCAAATTGAAGGAAGATTAGAAATTTTGGAAAACTTGTATTCACAAAATGGTGAACGGAATGAGATTCGAAGACAGACTTGAAGGTGCTTCAAATTTTGAAGCTTGGAAACTACGAATGATTCTTATACTAACAAAGAATGAGTTGAAGACTTGTTCAAAATCCTCCTAAATTTATTGAGAATAATGAGATGAGCAAATGGGAAAAGGAAAATGCTAGAGCAATGGAACTATTGGTAGATGGAGTAAAAGATCATCTACTACCTATTATAACAAAATTAGACTCTGCATACAAAATGTTCAAAGCCCTAGAAAACATGTATGAGATCAATAACACTAGCAGGATTCTTAATCTTAAAAATCAACTCTCAAATATTAAAATGAGAAAGGGAGAGACTATCACCTCATATTTTATGAGGATAACGGAACTAAGAAACCAATTATCAACTATTGGTCACATCTATGATAGTAAAGAATTAACTATGGTGACTTTAAATGGACTTCTCACATCTATGATAGTAAAGAATTAACTATGGTGACTTTAAATGGACTTCCTAAGTCTTGGAAAAACTTCAGACAAGGAATAAGTGCTCGCTCCAAACTTCCCAAATTTGATCGACTAAAGGCTGACTGCATTCAAGAAGAGTGTAATCTAATATCTAGAGGGATTAGTGAAGAACCCTCTAATGAAGATATTTAGGCTCTCACAACTCAAGTTGATAAAAGGAAGAAACCTAAATTCAAAAGGAAAAGAAAATATATGGACTACTCTAAAATGCAATGTTTCAGATGTGATGAATATGGTCACTCAGCAGCAAAATGCCCAGATAGACTCAAACATCAAGCATCTTTCGCCAAAGTCTGCACAAAGAAACTTGTACTCTAATACTTGTGAAATATTAGATTAAGAGGGAGTTCTATCGTTTTCACTAATGTAGAACACTTCAAAGTAATACCAAATTACTGTACTATATTTATTGTATAAATCTAAATAAAATCATTTATGAACTATTTACCTTAATCTTTTCTGAGGGTGCTCTTGCAGGAAAAGGAGAATTGATGTCAGATTCAAATGGAGTCTGATGCTCCATCAAAAGCATCATTAATGAGGAGGTTAGATGATTGATATTCAGAGGGAGTTCAAAAGTTCATATGTGTGTGACTATATGATTTCAATGGGCCTACCTCCTGTGTACATCATAAGGAAGTGACGACTTCCAAATGATTATCACTTGTATGTGCAAAAGTTATTAGAAGGTGACGATCTTACAATAACTTAAATCATGATATACATTATTTATAATGTTGAAATAGATCATGATGAATTAATGCAACAACTAAGTGTTAGATGTCATTAAGTTGACGGTCTATGAGTTGTCTGCATAAATATATCTTGTAAAGCAACAACTAAGTGTTAGATGTCATTAAATTGACGGTCTATAAGTTGCTTGTATAGATACATCTTGTAAAAGCAACAACTAAGTGTTAGATGTCATTAAATTGACAGTCTATAAGTTGTTTGCATAGATATATCTTGTAAATAACTAAGTGTTAGATGTCATTGACGGTCTATGAGTTGTTTGTATAGATATATGATAGGTATTTGGTGAATATCATGTGTTGATATTCTATAGGCCAATACCTTATTGAGTATTTGGTGAATGTCATGTGTTGACATTCTGATAGGCCAATACTTCAGAAAACTAATGGATAGAATCGCTGATGGAGGCAATCCACATATTGAGACTATATTTTACATCTTGAGGATGATTTTATTGCTTACATCATACATGATTGATGTTGTCAAGTTTTGTGTTGACATTAGACTGATTTATCCTCCCTAGATAAGAGGGAGTGTTAATGATTGTAGCATCAGTCGGATAAATTATAAATAATATGATATATATATTATTATAAATGAATGAGATATTAATATTATGAGATTAGATTAAATAGATGAACATATATATATATATACCAATATATATAATAATAATAGATATTATTATATATATATATTGATATATATATACATACATTCACAATTGAGAAAATTAATATAATCTCATATTATTAATATAATTATCAAATGACATACTTATCATTTCCTATCATTATCGACTTGATATTAATATCGGTCAAATGATTGTCACCGATTAGTATCGGGTTAATGGAACAGTCATCATTTATGTCTTACTCATTGGTTTAATGCTGCAAATAACTGTTTGAGTATCGGTTAGATGAACCGATTATCATCACAAATTATGGATTGGTTTGTTACCATGGAGACATGTTAATGGAGAGACATGTCTCCACACGTGGAGACATATCTATCCATTAACATGTCTCCGTATATATGTAAAGACATTTATGATCGAATAGCATATACAGCATATATACTCAGCAGCGCAAGTTTCGATCAGCACATATTCAATTCATATTTCAGTTTATATAAATATTGATTGTTAATATATTTATATATATATCTATTACTATATCAATATATATATTATGTTTAAATTTATATTATATATATATTGAGAGATCATATACAAAGTGGATTATAAAAGAAAATTTAAAAGTTATACAACTTGATCTGAAATTCAATAGAAAGTAATCATGACAAATAATTTCCACAATAACCCATGGGTCTAGCATAGCCTTGGCCATGGACTAGAAGATTGGGAGGAAAAAGAGTTCATTGGATGATGAGATACACATCACTTGTTTGATCTGGAAAAATAAGATTAGTTGGAGTTAGATTGTTTGCACTTTCAGATTTATTTGCTGCCATGCAGATTCATTTTATTATAGTAGTAAGACTGTATGACAATTCATATTATACCTATTGATGTGAGTTTTGTGACCACCCAACATGCAAGATAGAATACTAGGTATTCAATCCTCTCTTGAACAAGGAAACCGCAAATGCTAAACAATGTAACAATATTGTGTGATCAAGTGAAGTGACCCCAAAGTTTACAATGCGTACTTGCGACTTCTTGTTGGACACAACTCAGTTTTATGATGTGATTTGCTAGTAACCACGTGGGGACTTACACTATTCTTTTGTGGAGGATCTATCAGTTTTCTTATGACAAATGATGTGGCAATTCAAGCACTTCAACTAATTCCAACAATGATTTGACAAAAAAAATACAAAAGGGTATGAGTTTGGGAATCTAAGCTACTTCTACTTCTAATACACCAATGCAAGAGACTATTGAGGATGAGGTGAAACTAAGCCAATGTTTGCATTGCCAACTTGAACAACTACACTAAAACTTTGAAAAATAGAATGATTGTATTAACAAATCACACAAATAAATAGAGTTTACAAATGCTATAAAAAGTGTGAACTAAAAAGCAAAGTTGTCTAAATAAAGACAACGTCTAAAAATAGACCAAATTAAGACAACTAAAAATGTAGCCTAAATGACCATTAACTAAGGTTCTAGAATACTGAGCTAAATATAGCAAGAACCTAGGATACTAAAAATTCTGCTGTTGCTGAGACCCCCCCTCGATTTGCAGAATGTCAATGACCAGGAGTAGCCAAAAAAATAGAGAAGGATGTCCCCTTCTTCAGAATGGTCTGCAACAAGAGATAAGAGCCTACCACTGAGAGGAGTCTGCCTTTAACCCTCCTAGAATTTGCAAAACCTTTGAGTAGAAATCATCACAAAACGTCCAACTTGATGTTGGATAACAGAATTGTCCTTCCCTGTAGACAAAGACACATACTGAGAACATCTACCACGATTTTGAGGAAAAATCGACAAACCCTCCAAACTTTTGCAGATGACCAGGATGCCCCAAAATAGACTACAAGATACCATGATTTGAAGTTAACAAAGCATCGTTTTTTGAAAAAAGGTAAAAAACCCAAAAACAGGAATCCCTGATAGAAAATCCCACACGAGCTTCCCGAATTACAGAAACTAGAAATGATTTTTGAGGTGAAAAATCGATCAAAACCAAACAAACCTGGATCAAAGAATACAAAACTTCATTTTTTGGGGAAAAAACGTAAAACCCAAGATAGTTTTTGAGAATTTTTTTAAAAATCCACAGATAATTTTTGAGGAAAAAATTATTAAAACCCAACATCATTTTTGAGGAAAAATTATTAAAACCCAATATATAATTTTTGAAGGAAAAAGTATTAAAACCCTTTGAAATTTTTTAAAGGGAAAAAATTAATTAAAACCCTAGAAATTTTTTTAGGATAAAAATTTATAAAAAACCAAAATTATTATTTTAAGGAAAAAATGTAAAAAACCTAGATTATTTTTTTAAGGAAAAAAATATAAAAAACCTAGATATAATTTTTTTATGGGAAAACATTAAAACCCACAATATCCATCACAAAAGGCACAAACACCCATGAATCCATAAAAATGCTGGGCCATTGTGCACGTATAGAGAAAATTACGAGCAGGAAAACCAAGAAACAAACCAGCGATGTTGGGTCTTTTGAGGACCGGAAAAACCAAAGTTCTTGATAAAAAATGGCAAATGAAAACAACCAAATCCATAGAAAAGACTAGAGCTGCGGGTCACTGTTGGCATTAAGGGATGGTAATCGGTAAGCTTGCTACCGGTACATGGCAATTAGGTATTGTCATTGATTGGCAAAAGAGGAAAGAAGAGGGAGGTGTTTAATATCTAAAGAGGCCAACCATGTTGAATCTGTGAATTCTGTGTGTAAAGAGACTGGTTTGACAACTAGTGACACTGTGCAATGAACAAATGATCGTTTCTGTTCATCAGATATAACCGGTCAGCAAGGAAGAGGCAATCGGTAAACAATTTCAAAAATCGGGGAAAGGATGCAACCGGTAAGCAGAAGAAGGAAAGGTGACAGGTCAAAGTTCTTACCTGTTACAACATAAGGATCTTAACCGATCAAGTGAAGACTTCGTTATGATAAAGATGAACCGGAGAAGTCATAATCAACTACCTGTTAAACAACTCTTTGACCGGGATTTACTGTACTAAATCCAGAAGACTTTGGGTTAACATGATGATCTGTATGAGGCGCGTTTGAAGGTTTTAAAGCTGGAGTCTGTGGCTTTAAAACATGGAGTTATCTCATGTGAAGGAAAGGTGCTTGACACGCATCTATTGTTTTCTTCATAAAGCAGATAAAGCAAGAGCATGCATCATATGTTTCCTTAGTGAACTAATACTCCACTAGGTAATGAATCCGAAGGAGATTTGTAATTAGGTCATGCATGAGAAGCACAATTAGGGCAAGGACTCTATATATTCTTCTTCCTGTTAAGAATATAGTTTGCCCTCATTCTGCCAAAGCAAAGAGTGAACCTGTACGTTGAAGAAGCTAAGGTGAATAGAAAAGAGAAGAAAAGAGAGAAGAGTGTGCAAAGAAGCACAACAGAAAAGGAGAACATACCAGCAACGATTGGTGATGTTTCTCAATTGAGTACAATAGAGATCTTATCAGGCTATGCAAAGCCATTTGTAAAAGGTCAAATCCCTCTATTGTTTTCTAACAATTACAATAGTTAAGTCCCAGTATTTTGGGTGGACATTAACATGTCCCTTGTACTAAATCCCTTAACTGGGTGACATCTTTTAGGTGTTCTAAAGTACTCTAACCAGGCAAGCACTAACCAGCCTTATTATATCAAATCCCTTAATCGGGTCGCATCTAATAGTGTGTTGTAATCCTTTAACAGGGAAGGCTCCTAACGGGGCGCACTTCAGAAGAGTGCAGAATTTGTGAGGTCTCCTCACACCATGGTTTTCACCCAATTTGGGTTTCCACGTGATAAATCTGGTGTTACTGTGTGGTTGAATGCTTGATACTATTCTTATGCTTGAATCTGTTTTGCTTACAGTTATAATTATACACCATCAGATTTATTTCATAGGTTTTTATAGGTGCTGATTCACCCCTCCCTTCTCAGCACCGATTGGGACTGTCAGTCGCAAGCTTGCAGAAAAGCCGCAAAAAATATGATCGAAAAATGGCGGATTTAGTAGTGAAAAAATGTGATTTATTAGTCGCATGCAGACCTTGTAGAAATTCATGACCAAAAATCTTGAAAATGGCACTGGTAAAATCATGTCTTAGGTTTTTGAAAATGAAGATTGTGGATTTAAAACGTGAAAATTGCATGTTATAGACACGAATTCGGACTAGAAAAATATCAAAGATAAAAATGTGCGGATTTTGCAGTGAAAAATCATAGAAGGTAGCTCATGACTTTCGACTGGAATAGTAAAAAAAACGTTGCACAACCACAGACAACGCGATTCTTGCGTCGCGCAAGGGATAAATGCTGAAAATGCAAGTAGAAAGTTGTGTTATAAACCCTCGAAAATTATTTGCAGATCCACTAAATCTCTCGCGATTTTGCAGATGGAAAACCTTCATGATTTTGGGCCCATGGATTTAGAATAATTCCTAGGTGGGTTTGGAGTAGACCGCGAAAGGTGAAAAAAAGATTTCAATTTTTTTTTCTATTTTCTTCCCCACAAGAAAATTCGCCCAATTTTTTTTTTCGTAACCTTGGGCCCTCCCGTGAGGGAGTCATAGCCAGACCTGCACCCTCTCTGATACCATGAAACTTTTAAAAACAAAATGATTATATTACAAATCACACAAATAAAATATATAAAAATGGTGCTTTGCTCTACATTTTCGCATTTGGCAAATTTGCAAGCAATTTTCAAGAGGAACTCTGCGAAAGGCAATGGGGTTTGGGCTCCCCCTCCACAAATTCGATTGGAATCGGGCTGGCGATTGGTTAAAAGCAAGAAATCACTGAAGGCAGAAAGGGCAACAACTGAGTTGAGCAGATTGGAGATGGGACAAAATGATGCCAGTGTTTCTAAAATTTGGGCTATCCCAATTACATCTAGGACCCTTAAATTCACGTCTAGTGCTAACCGCATAACATTGGGTAAGTGGAATCCTCCTCCCTTCACTGGGCGATTTCGATCAAACTCAAATGCTCAACCAAACCCCTCTGCGAATAACAAATTCCAATCATTGCAAGAGAATGTGGAGGGTTTCTTAAAATACGCCCCCAAGGAAAAGCATTTTCAGAAAAACCCTAGCTTAAAGGCTGGCAATTCGACTCCTTACCGAATACTGCCCTTCAATAACCCTAGGCTTGGGAAAATGGTTTGATCATACCCAATCCTTTGATCATACCCACAAATCGCTCTGCTAGATATCGCTGTAAAAAGGCTATATCACAGCCAAAATGCATACAAACAAATTCTTATTTGCTCTTGGCAAATGCAAGAACATGAAAAAAATCAAACTCTTCTAGGAAAAGTCAGGCTTTGAAAGCTTTTCAAAGCAGAAATCAATGACAGAATTGCTGCAAAAAGGAATAGATGCTTCTGTCCAGCCTTCAAATCAACATAATATCGCTTCCCTTAATGAGGTATCACATCTCCCAATGAGTATTGCTGCCTATGTACTTGCCAGAGCAGGGAGTATTGCAGCTAGAAGGGTCATATTGCTTCAAAAAACAAGATATATCCATGCCAAAATGACCAGTCAAAAAATTGACCCAAATAGTATAGCTTGCCAATATCAAGCCTCCACCAAATGCCTAGATAGGTGATTCAAGAAATTTTTTTAAAAATTTCAAACGCAGTAATTGAAAATTGAGCAATAGAACTTGGATCTCAAAAGCTTTGATGAAAATTCTTAGCTGGAAAGCAATGCAAGAAGATAGGCTCTAATACTTTCGTTAGAGCAAAGCTCTTGAGCCAGGACCCCAACCCGCATATGACTTTCACAAAGAGAGAAAATAAACAAATATTTCACCATATGAAATGATATATTATAAGATGATATGCTAATGTACAATGGCCTGCTTATATAGGCAAGGTGTGAGAGAATGGAGAGCACAAAGAGACATGCGAGAGTAGGTAGAAACTAACTACCCAGCTACACATGAAATGCATGGTAACCAATATTCTTTTTAGTGCAAAATTTTAACTAATAATGCTAAACGCCTAAGTTGAACTTAAGCATGAGTAAATAAATAATATTTACTCCATAGGTGGAGGGTGCTTCCATATACATTTTTTTGGATCCCATGTATTCATGTAGGAAACAACGCATTGGAGGACATTGGGGAAATTGATTGGGTGAATGAGGTTGTGTCAGATGCTAGAGCCGTTCAGATGTTTTTTTGCAATCATCATATATCACTTGCTCTATTTAGGAATTTTTCAATGAAGGAATTCCTCACACCTGTGGATACCAGATATTCTAGCTACTTTATTTTGTTGGAGAGAATGATTGAGGTGCAGGAGGCTCTATAATTAGTTGTGGTTAATTTAGAGTGGACTAGAGGAGTAGAGGCAAACACGACTGGAGGAAAAAGTGTGAAACCAAAAATCCTCAACAATGATTGGTGAACCACGAGGTAACAAATTGTTCTTTTTTAAATTTTGATGCACAACTGATTTTAGCATAAAATATTTGATTTTTATTAACTAATATGTTGTTGATTTAAAATTTTTTATTGTTTCTAAATTTCTAAGTTTGTAGCATGTAAATTTACTAAATTATTTTCATTCTTTGCAGATATTCTTGCTCCATTACCTTACCTGTTGTACAGGTCATAAGATATGCTGATATTGGAGAGATTTATGAGACACTTACAACATGCTTGGACAAATGAAGTGTGCAATTCATAGCAAGGACCCCAGTTTGGTCTTATATGAGGATCACACTAGGTCCATTGCGACACTGTGGTGGAACACTAGGAACACTCCATATGACAACTTACGCTCTAAATCTCAAATGGTATGTAGCTAAACCTAGAAGAGTGCCTCCATGTGATGATGAAGAGGTGAAAGAAGGCTTCATGAAAGCCCTTGCACAAATGTCTATTGAGGAGTCTAGCGAACTTAGAGCATAGTGGCTAGCTTTTGTAAATATTTGTGGCAAACATTTATAGACCAAAGGAGAGGATGGATACAACTATATTAACTCAAAATGATCCCATTGGATGGTGGACATGGTATCATAGATTGAAAAATCTTTGGACTTGCCGCGGACTCGGCTAGACTCACGAGTCCAATAGCGAGCCGAGTCGACTCGCTATGGACTCAAGAGTCGAGTCCATGTGAGTCTAGACTCCTGGACTTGAGAATCTTTTTCATGGACTCGGGTGAGTCTAGCATTGGGACTTGCAAGTCCTCTTGCTGGACTCTCGCCGTTTCCTGGGCACGCCCAACAACATGAAATTCGATATTGTTTTAGAACTTTTTGAGTCATTTGTTGTTTGTGCTTGTTCAAAACAGGGTTCTAGGGTTTGGAGAAGTTGAGGAAACAACATAAAAGCAGCAAAACACATCTAGGTAAAGAATTTTTCTTCTCATTTTTTTTTTCATTTCCCTCTAATATAAATCAAGAAAATCTTGAAAAACAAAGGGAAATGTTGGCAATTTTTTTCCATTTCCCTTTTTAATTTATTTCCTTGCATGTTTATCTTGTTTTTTAATATTATTTTTATCAAATGGTTTATTATCAATTTCTTGTTGATTTTCCATAAACCCTATTGATTTATTTCCATCCGATAACAACAGTCAACTTCAACTAGGAAGACAGCCCGAAAATCAGGAAGGAAGAAAGATGAGGCATGGAAGTATGGAATAAAGGGAAATAAAAAGGGAGAGGTGACTTGCATGGAATGTGGCAAATGGATGACAAGTGGAGTTAATAGATTAAAATACCACCTTGCCAAAATACCCGGACAAAATGTAGAAGGTTGCCCCAAAACAACTCCAAAGATTATTAGACACATGAAGGCCTTTCTAACCAAATATGCAAAAAGAAGAAAGGGAAAAAACAAAAGAAGCCATGATAGCTGCAATGAATCCGAAAGCGTCCACTTCGGCTTCCCTTGGTTGCACTCGTAGAAGTGCAAGCTTTTATCAACTAAATTCATTTATTGCTGACAATGAGGTTGAGGTTATTGAGAGTCGGAATCCTATTACACCAGACCCATGCTTTTTTGTTCCACGCAATGTTCTAGGAGCACAACCTTCACTTGAAAGTATAGGATGGAATAAAGAAAACCTTGAGCAAGCAGTGATAACAACGATAAATTCTTGGTACTGCAACAATTTGCCTTTCAATGCGTTGAACAACCCATATTGGGAGGGTTTGGTTACCGCATTTATAGTTGCAGACAAGAGGTTTAAGGCCCCAACAACTAAAGACTTCAGTGGGCAATTGCTAGAGAAAGTCATGAAAAATACACAGGTTGTGGTTGATGATAAAAAAAATTGTTGAAAAGAAAAAGATGCAACATCTTATCCGATGGATGGACAGTGGAAGAAATAGGACTCTCCTCAACTTCTTGGTGGCTTCTAATGGTGCAATGGTATTCCTCAAGTCTATAGATGCCTAAAATGAAATAGAAAATGTTGAGACTTTGTGCAATTTGTCAAATGGGGTCATCCAGGAAGTTGGAGTTGAGAATGTTGTCCAAATTATCACGGACAATACAGCTACATATGTAGCTGTAGGTAGAATGCTTATGGAGAGGCTTTCCACAATTACATGGAGTCCTTGTGTTGTACACTACTTGGACTTGTTGTTAGAGGACACTGGGAAGATTAGTTGGGTGAAAAGGGTGGTTGAAGATGCAAAAAGTGTCACCAAATTCATCTACAACCATACTTGGGTCCTCTCTTTGATGAGAAAACACACAAATGGCAAGAACCTTGTGCGACTAGGAGTGACATGATTTGCTATCCATTTTCTCACATTGCAAAACATTTTTGGTGCCATTCCTCATCTTAAACAAATGTTTGTGTTTGATGCTTGGTTGGAGTTTGCATACTCTAAAAAACTTGAGGCGAAGAAGATAGTAAATGTTGTTTTTGATGATGGGTTCAACAAAAGTGGAGATGAGTTGATCAAGGTAAGTAACAAACCCAAATATAAACTTTGTACAAGATAATCTACTTGCTGGTTTTTTTTGAGGGGTTAATTTTGTAATAATTTAAAATTTGTTTTCATTTTTTTAGGTGACAGAACCTTTGGTAAGGGTTTTTCGTATGGTGGATGGAGAGGGAATGCCAATGGGTTTCATTTATGAGGCAATGGATAGGGCCAAAGAGGCCATTTTACATTATGGTGGAAATTCAAAAAAATATGAAATCCTTTGGTGCATCATTGATCGTAGGTGGACAAACCAACTTCACCAACTGATACATGCCTTGGCATACTTTTTGAACTCGATATTCTACTTCTTACCGTGACTTGAGAGAGAAGGTTCTTGGTGATTTTGAGGTGAGATTTGACATTTGCTATATTTTATTTATGATTCATGAATTTGGAAATGTTCATTGTTCAAGATCTACAAGGGTGCAGAGGGGAGACTTTTCTCGTCACAACAAGCAATTGACAGGAGAGAAAAACAACCAGGTAAAACATTTTGTTCAATACTAGAAGAAAAAAATTAGAAACTTGATAATGATTGTTACAATTACAAACTTACATTTTTTACTCAATTCTAATTTTCTAATATTTCTAAACATTTTTTGTAGATATATGGTGGGAGAATTATGATGCCGGCACACGTAATCTTCAAAAGATAGTCATCTGTACTTTGTCCCAACCATGAAGTGCTTTTGGTGTGAACAGAATTGGAGTTTATTTGAGAACATTCACACGAAGAAGAGGAATAGGTTGACCCATAAGAGACTCAATGATCTTGTCTTCGTTTGGCACAACCGTCACCTTCGCAATAGAAAGGTGGAGGGTGTTTCACACAAGTCTATTGACTTGGATGAAATTGATCCATATGGTGATTGGACCATCGGTGAATAAGATGATGGTGATGATGTCCTTATTGAAGAAGATCTTGTAGAATTAGAGAGAGAAGTAGCAAAAGCAGAAGCAACAGCATTGGAAGATTTCGATGAGATGGACTTGGATGACAAAGAGGATGACTTTGATGTTGAAGAAGAAGAATTAACTCCTCATTTAGATACCTCAACACCTACTAGTTCAAGGACTGAAAAATTGAGTTATATTAGGAGAGGGATGAGGAAGATGTAGTCTTTAGTTTGCTGTTTTTCACATTTGGACATATCATCATATGTAATTTTGTAAACATTTATAAACTTATGCTTCTGTTATACATTTTAAAGTTTGAAACTATAATGAAATTTCATATATTGAGTGTTTGGGATTCATATGAAATGTGTAATCTTTCAATTATGGCTCTTATGTTCTCTAAATCATTAATTTCTTTTTGTTTTTTGGTAAAACTACGATTTTTTTCTTTTATTGAGTCCTTGGCAAGTCCTTTCCTGAGTTTTTTCTGAGTTCGAGTCCGAGTCCAATTTTTTGGTTTGCCAAGTCCAAGTCCAAATTTTTGGTTTGCCAAGTCCAAGTCCAATTTTTTGGTTTGCCGAGTCTGAGGCGAGTTTGAGTTTTCCAACTATGCATGGCATGGCAAGGATGCACTAGAGTTGAAGCTGTTTGCCACTTGGCTCCTTTCACAAGTCGCTAGCTCCTCTGCTGTAGAGAGGAATTGGTCTACATATCGTTTCGTCCAATCTAGCTGTGCATATTGCCCTGCGATCCCAGGACCGACAAACTCCTAAGTATTGTGAGACTCTAGCTACACATTGGGATGTTGATCTCGAAGATACTTCACAGGTTGATGGTGAGGAGGGACATGTTTTATCACTTGGGGTTCCATTGATTCACGATGAGACAACTTTGCATAGTGGGTAAGATCCCGTGTAATCTTGTCCAAATTTCCACTTTCCCCAACTGATTAATTTCATCAAACAGTTCATTTACTTCTGTGAATATATAGAGTTTTTGGCTTGCAGGTTTGTATGTTAAAATTTGAAGAGATTTTATATCATATTGACAAACAGTGCATGAAAGAAATAAACTTCAAGATATTTAATTGCTATCAGATTATCAAATAGGAAATCTGCTACTAACTCAAATTACAGTGCGAAAAAACAAATGAGAATTCCTGATATTGAAAGTAGAGAAAGGAAGCCACTTTTCCAATCCCTTTTTTCAACCATTAATTGTTTTAACAGTCATTTACATCATCTTCATGATTCAGACCAATTCTGGAAGTAATTTGCAGCAACTTGGAATTGTTTGCAGAAGTCAACATTCTTGTTTATGCTCAGAACTTCTCAGAAAGAATTTTATTTTTGTTTTATCAACAAACTCACCCTTAAATATTGTCCATCATAAAGGGTTGTGCATAGTCTATACATTTCATAGGGCTTATGGGGAACAAATGTTTGACTTTTGAAGGCGTTCTTGAATAAGGAGAATATGCCATGTGAAATGGGAGGGCAGAAGGATAATTTTTTTGCAGCTATATTATCTACATCTTCCCATGATTGCAAGTTCAACGTCCCTGCAATCGTGCCTGGCCTATCACTTTCCTTTATCTTTTTTTGTCATGTCCCCCTTTTCAAGCAAGGGGTGTGATTTTATATACGGTAGTACCTATCATATGTTGAGTCGAGCTATATATACTGCACTATGTTCCATAAATATATAATTTAGCTACGTTGCTAAAAGTTATTTTATTTTTTTAAAGCAACTTATGTTTTATTATTAGAAGTGTGTTTTGGAAAGAAGATAGAAAGTGACATTTTTAGTGGCATTAAAGATTGGGGTTGAAAAGCAGTTTTATAAGGATTTAAAACGCACTTTTAAATTACATTTTTGGTGGGAAAAAGAGAAAATAGAAAATAATATTTTCTTTTCCCAAAGTGCCTGTAAAAGGAGGATATGAGATCGAAAACACACTTCTTTTTGAAACCATTTCATTTCTCAAGAGTGAATGTCTGCTCTCTTGTTTCTAAGGACAAAAACTCTCTGATGCTTTCAGTGTAGTTCTATACACAGATTGCCCTTGTGCTACAGATGATCCATATTTCCAATTTTCACTATTATTGTCATTTGAGGATTCCAGTTTTAATTGTGTTTTAGATTGACAAATTTGGGTGATTGATTGGAGTTGTTTGAAGATTTCTGTGTTTCAGTATTGGTTTGTGGTTTTAGTTTTTATTGGATTGTTAGTTTTGGACATATTGTAGAATTACCAGGTTTTATGGTTTTTAGTGTGTGAATGTAAAGAGTCTACCTAGCTCTTAGTTTTAAAATTTAACCTTTACTCTCAAATGGGATTGCAACTTGTTTTATTTTTTTTTGAAATTATTTACTTTCAAGAATCAAATCTAATTTTGTCATACAATTAAAATAATTTTTCAAATTTCTGAAACCTTCACCAGCTATCCAACTTCAAAAAATACAAAAATTAATAGCAATTCTTTAATAACATGAGAATGGCACCTCAATTTGGTAATTAGCTGATTGAACAATCACGCAGCCAGCAACAGTAACCGCACATGTCCTTGGGATGTCAAATGTTCACCATACATGAAACGCACACAGCTAGGTGGTCACGTTAGGAGTTGGTTGAAGGTAGCCGGCTCCCAAAATGCAACGTGAAGTATGAAAAAGGGTGGCGTGAGCCTCCTGTGTTGAAAACACAGCCTCCTTAGCAATATTGAAACCCCCTTACACAATACATAGCCTCCAAGACAAAAACGCTGCTCTCTCCATCAATTCGCAGCACTCCAAAAAACAATAAATGTACTTGCTGTCAAAACGCAACACTATAATCAACAGTACGGCTGCCTTGGTAGATAATTCAGCCTCTAGGAAGTAATAACCTGTATGAATTTCGAATTCAATCAATAAAAACTCCAGTTCTGCTATACTTGTTCAAATCTCCACAACTTGGTATACCTCAGCACCAAGTTCAACATCTACAGGTTCAGAATAATTTTTCCAGAATTCAGAAACAAACTCACCACCAATCAGTGATGGTTCAAATTGCTTAGAGAGAGGAATCAGTCCTCAAACCCTAGCCATCTTCTCACAATCAACAACTTTATAAATTTTATCAAATGAACAATGGATGTCTAAAGTGCTTTTTCGAGTTGAATAAATATCTTTTTGAAAAAGCTTAAACTTACACTTTTCATTAAAGTAGCTTCTTCATCACAACATCACTTTATAACATTAAAGTTATGAAGTCGTAGAGTTATTAAATTGAAATAACTTAATTTAATAACGAAAATTAAAATATGAAGCCACTGAATCAATCTGATTGCGACAACTAATTTTTGACAACAGAACCCTGAGCTCAAACTGCCCTGCCAGAAATAGCCATATGCCAAAAATAGACTTACTATAAATAGTAAGTCTCTCAAATTGGAGATCCTTGATACACGATCCTGAAAAATCTAACAACACTGTGCAGACACCCTGCTAAACCTAGCCATACCCAAAAAAAACTACTTACTAAAAATAGTAAGTCGACCAATCTGACCCAAACGAAGAGCAGACCTGGTAACCAGAACCTCCAGAATGGAATCCAAACACTGGCTCTGCCAACTGACCCCCTCTGATCACCTGATTAGCTTGCGAGGGTGGCCAAACTAAGCTAATCCCAGAAGACTAAAAAATGGGGACATTACAGTCCTCCCTTCCCAAGATTGCTTGTCCTCAAGCAATCAGGAACTACAAGTATCCTCACAGTCCACCCAGATCCCTAGGATGGTCATAAGTAATGTCCCAATCCTCACCATACTCCTGTGAAGAAAAAACCAACATCAACAGTACAAACACCAGCATCTGAGAAACTGCACCCAACTTCCAAATAACTAACATCACTGAAAACATCATCTGAAGACCAACTGTAGATGTCGATGGAAGAAACAACTCATCGAAACTCAACCCAACTGAAACACCAACTCTGTCAAAACTCAAGTCCCTGTCTAACTAACACTCACAGCCAACAACACTGTGGATATGACAACAACCATAGGTACTTGAGTCACTACCACCAAATCCAACCTCTAATAAACTGTCCTGGGTGTGGCGATACTGCAAGCTGTGTAACTTGCAACTGCCAATTCCATCTGCAAAAGATGGTGCTAATCCATCCCATAATGGATGGTAAGAAACTAGCGCCAGTCTACACCTGCGTGAGACCAAATCCTCTACCCATGGGTCAAAAGAAAAATGATGAGCATACCCCACCATATAATGCCAGTAGAAAGCCCCAATCTCCGTCAATGGCTCATCATTACCAAACTGGGAAACATGAGATGGCCCCAATCTTTGACTCCGCATAACCGCAGGCTGGGTAGGATCCTGAGCAACCCTCTTAGCAAACCCAACCTTGAAATCCCTGTGGGGAAGCATAGTAGACAGAGTCTCTACAATCTTCCCTACCAACCTTCGAATAGCACAAGAGCCTCGGATGAGAGTACCCTCAGACACTCTGTATGAATCCTCTCGCACATCTGAACTCTCCAATAGATACTCCATGAAAGACTCTGTGCAGTAGAAATTATATGTGGAAGCATCAACCTGCTCCCCTGCGACCCACAACTGATCCCTCTGAAAATGTGGCACTGCCAACTGTCCCATGCTATCAGCTATATGAGATGAAGAAATAGATTCGCCTCCAGCAAAAGGAAGCAAATCAACATGAAAGCTTGATTCCACTGATACTCTTACCTCATCCGTACCTGTTGCACCCATATCTTGAACAGATGTGTCCGTCACATCATCATGTCGCTCATCCCCAACCGTAGAAGCAAACTCACCACCAACCACCTCAATGTGCAACTGAACTGGGTCTAGGGCTTGTGTGGACCGAATATGCTCCATCTCCACGGTCACCTCCTCTAACTGGAACTGCGACTCCTGAAGAGCCCACTGAGTGCCCTCTAAAGCCTAAGAAGTCATTGTGAGCTCCAGAGTAGGCTCACTCACCTCCTCTCTATCCATCAATGCCCCGTATGCCGTACTCCCCCACTGAACTAGATGATATCGGTCGGCTACCAACTGTAAATAATTTTGTCTCAAAATCCTGACAGCCTCACGCAAAGAATGAATCTCTGTCAAGGAAGGGTAACCACCACTTTGCTCATCCATCATAGGAGCACCCCAACCATAAACAGCCAACAGCTGACAAGCGGCATCAAAATGCTCGAGAGTAGAAGTAATATCTCTCTCACCAACTCTCAAGTGGCTAGTCACATGACGACTCTGCACAACGGGCCTTCTATGTACTATCTCAACTGCACTGTCCACACTATGGAAGGAAGCTGCATTCAACAAACACCCCTCAAGATCATTGTATCTCTTTGCGCTTTCATCCGAGCACCCATCTACAAACTGAGTACTGACATCGGACTCGTCCTCATCTACCTCCGAGGAAGCTGCTGCTGAAACTGTCTCATCACAATCCTCAGCTACCTCGTCCTCTACAACCACTTGACAATCTAGATCCTGGGATCCACCCTCACTCACTAACAACTCAGAGTCCTCCCTCAGATTGATAAATCAAACATGTCTCGCTGCAGGAAGAATCACCCTCATGAGTCACCGAAGAAGTAATCCCCTCTCTAGAAGTGGAAGCCCTGGCTGTAACAAACTCTTGCCACTCATATGCTTCCCCATCCTCATCCGTGAGTCCCTTTAACAAAGAATCCTGGGACCCACCACCACCGTATGGCAACGCTGAGTCCACACCCAAGGTCTGATATAAAAAGCCATAAACACTACAACACCCATTATCCTCACTCTCAACGTCAGAAATATCTGTGTTGCTAGTGTCCACATCGTCTATTCGCGACTCCTCAGCTAACTCTGACTGCATAAATGACTCAATGTCATCATGTAAATCATCTACACTGTGGCATGAATCTATGTCACCCAACTCAACTGCAACACTCTCATCACAAGTGTCATCACTGGATAGCTCCATGCTCACATCCTCAATACAGGAAAAGACCACTGTCTCTTGCACTGATTCCACATTGCGACTGCTATCATAAACCTTAGAGCTATCAGCGCTCATATACTCCTCGTACTCCTCAGCGTCTACATCAATAGTAAGATCCTGTAAACATCGATCCTAGGACTCATCCAAAATCTCCTCGGAGTCATCACCCAACATCTCACAGGGGGTGTCATACCCAATGCGGCTCATAGCATCCTCAAATGTATCATCAAATGTGTCCATACTATTTGCATCCACATCTACTAAAGCTTCAACTGCTGACACCTGACTCTGCACACATGACTCAACGTCAGGCTGTGCACCAATAATGCTGGAGCATGAACCACCATCTACTGACTCCGCTATATCGCCCAGATCACCATCATCACAGCTAGGTGACTCCATACATGCATCGGTCCCATATGAGGAAGCTGCTGCCTCTTGCACTGGAGCAACACTATGATAGCTGACATAAAAGTCTCCAATAACAACTCCCTCCTCGGAAGAGTTTGAACACTCAGTGACAACTACAACATCAGCTGCCTTTGAACTAACCGTAGTGACTACTCTGGGAGCCTCAACCTGCTGAAGCTCAGTGCTGCTGTCCACCGAGGGCACTGATAGTCTGATACATCCACATGTCCTTGTGAAATAAGTCCATCATCAGCACTGCAGATAGGACTAGTAAGTGCCATACTAAATATAGGTACATCTGCATCAAGGGCACCTATCGGGGAAAACTCAAGCTTTCTTCCTTGCAATCTCGATGTCGGCCTTCTAAAAGCAGAAACCATATACCTCGCTGCCCTGTCAACTGTCTCTAGATCTGACAAGCTCTCCGCCAATCTTTGCTGATGAAGCCTAAGTCTTTCCATACTTTCCATCAAGGCATTTATTTCCTTTCTTTTTCCCATACTGCTACGTCGACTCCCAGAACTAGGCCTCCTGTATTTGTCCATAACTAGGAAAAGCGGGAGTGCTGATCACTCTTAATATAACATCAGAATAAAAAAGAATTCATACTCACAGGATGGCAGGAAACATGCTCTTATACCACTGTAAAAAGCCTGCCTGGCTCTTAGTTTTAAAATTTAACCTTTACTCTCAAATGGGATTGCAACTTGTTTTATTTTTTTTTGAAATTATTTACTTCCAAGAATCAAATCTAATTTTGTCATAAAATTAAAATAAATTCTCAAATTTCTGAAAACTTCACCAGCTATCCAACTTCAAATTTAAATACAAAAATTAATAGCAATTCTTTAATAACATAAGAATGGCACCTCAATTTGGTAATTAGCTGATTGAACAATCACGCAGCCAACAACAATAACCGCACATGTCCTTGGGATGTCAAATGTTCACCATGCATGAAACGCACACAGCCAGGTGGTCACGTTAGGAGTTGGTTGATGGTAGCTGGCTCCCAAATTGCAACGTGAAGTATGAAAAAGGGTGGCGTGAGCCTCCTATGTTGAAAACACAGCCTCCTTAGCAATATTGAAACCCCCTTACACAATACACAACCTCCAAGACAAAAACGCTGCTCTCTCCATTAATTCGCAGCACTCCAAAAAACAATAAATGTACTTGCTGTCAAAACGCAACACTATAATCAACAGTACGGCTGCCTTGGTAGATAATTCAGCCTCTAGGAAGTAATAACCTGTATGAATTTCGAATTCAATCAATAAAAACTCCAGTTCTGCTATACTTGTTCAAATCTCCACAACTTGGTATACCTCAGCACCAAGTTCAACATCTACAGATTCAAAATAATTTTTCTAGAATTTAGAAACAAATTCACCATCAATCAGTGATGGTTCAAATTGCTTAGAGAGAGGAATCAGTCCTCAAACCCTAGCCATCTTCTCACAATCAACAACTTTATAAATTTTATCAAATGAACAATGGATTTCTAAAGTGCTTTTTCGAGTTGAATAAATAGCTTTTTGAAAAAGCTTAAACTTTACACTTTTCATTAAAGTAGCTTCTTCATCACAACATCACTTTATAACATTAAAGTTATAAAGTCGTAAAGTTATTATATTAAAATTACTTAATTTAATAATGATAATTAAAATATGAAGCCACTGAATCAATCTGATTGCGACAACTAATTTTTTGACAACAGAACCCCAAGCTCAAACTGCCTTGCCAGAAATAGCCATATGCCAAAAATAGACTTACTATAAATAGTAAGTCTCTTAAACTGGAGATCCTTGATACACAATCCTGAAATATCTGACAACACTGTGCAGACACCCTGCTAAACCTAGCCATACCCAAAAAAAACGACTTACTAAAAATAGTAAGTCGACCAATCTGACCCAAACGAAGAGCAGACCTGGTAACCAGAACCTCCAGAATGGAATCCAAACACTGGCTCTACCAATTGACCCCCTTTGATCCCCTGATTAGCTTGTGAGGGTCGCCAAACTAAGCTAATCCCAGAAGACTGAAAAACGGGGACTAGTGAAGATTTACTAGTTTGGTTTGGGGATGTTCCAATTTTCCATATTACTTCAGTTGGGTGTGTTGATTAATGATTTTAGCACCATAGTCTCTAAAAACTCTTTTACATATTCATATAAAAGGTGTTATTATTATATTAAAAAAAGGCGGTCTTGATATTTTATGGTTTTTGGCTATATTGCCTGATTTCTCAAGGGTATGGTTTGGGTCCGGGTCTCTAGTCGGTTCCTTATTGGGTTTGCCTAGGGTCCCTCTTGGGCACCCTAGTTTCCACATATGGAACTTGAGGTGCTTGGGAGGTAGCTTGAGTGAACTTAAGCCAAACCTAGCCAAACCCAAGGGCTACCAAAAAAGAAATCAGAAAATATTTTTTTAAAACATTTTTATAAACAAAGCAAGCCTGTGTTCATAATATTTTCCATGAGTGATAAAATTGTGAAAATAGTGTGTTTCATGAAGATTTGTGTGGTTTCAAAGGGCTTGATTTGGGCTTTGTGGCGGGCTCTTTTCCCCTTGATCCCACTGGGGATGTTATACCGTGGTGCCCCCACTGTTTTACTGTGGCGTCCCTCAACCCCGTTGGGGTTTACACTCCCAGGTCCCCTCTAGTTAGTAGGATCTCTTGTCAGATAAGAAACTTAATTTCAATGAAGTGGTCACAAGGATATAGGATCTAATTCTTGAGTTTGTTGACGTCAATGTAGTTGTTGCACAACTTGCTGGAAAACATCTTTGGATGAGGCAGCTTGTATAGTACATGGGTAGTGGAAGTGGCATTAAATGTTGACTTTGATGCTTCTATGGTCACTTTGTTTCTATAGGTGAGGTAGCTATCGCACATCACAGTGGGAGTGTCACTACAATTGATTGTGGTTCAAATGAAATTGAAACAAATGTTGACCTTGATGCTTTTGATGAAGAAGAATATGAAGACTATTAAATATTCATTGTAATTTTGAATATTTATTTTGTATGAAGGAATTTTTTTGTTGTTCCACTGTTCTATGGAATTTAATACCCGCAACCCACACTTGCACCTGTACCAGAACTGGTAACTTAGGTTTTTTGGTTGCGTAGAAAGTGTACTTCTAATGATATAGCTGAAAGTAATATTATTATATCAGAAAGAAGGGATGCCATAACATTCATTTATGAGTTATAGCATTATTTCCCATGCAGATTTGTAATTGCATGGCATATTGATTAATTAATACTGGTTGCAGTTATGTTGTGTATCACATTGCAAGATTTGTAATTGAAATTGCCATTTATAAGTTGCTAGAAATTCTCCAGATTTTGGAAATTGTTTATCCTAGAGCTGTTCTAATGCAGATTGGGTCACAGATTTTCTACTGGGATCTTTGACCAAATGCAATCCTACTTGTTTCACTGTGCAATATTTCTGAGCTAGGCGTTCACATACTTTGAGTTTTATTGCTGATATTTTAAGCTGAATTCATTTTTAATACTGGTCGTAACTTGTAATGTCTTTTTAAAAAATTTTAAGGAATCAATTTTTATAATTATTTTAATATGAAGGCTAATGATGGAAAAAACTATACTAAACCCTATAACAATAAATATATGCTCATTACTTCAGTTGACCAATATTGCAATTTCCCTTAAGATATCATTAATGACAACTGCTGACGATAGTCACGGTATTGTATAGGCTAGAGACAAAATGTAAATCCTATACCTTGTACTGATTGCAGCTCGATGATATTATCTATACAAAACTATGCTGATTATATCAGTAAATACCAGTATCTTTATATAAATCAAACTTTATCCTTGATTACCAGGGATTCAGAATATCGACCCAGCAGCAACAATATATATAGTTTATTTAATAATAAACAATGGACGATTCATTTAACTTGATATAAAATAACACTCAATAACCAAATATATCTATCAAATATGATAATTATTATTTTAACCTGATTATGTTGCCTCTCAACTACTCCTTGCAGCAGACAACTTCTGGGTTGCCAAATTTTTGCTTTGTTCAACTCACAGAACTTTGTTGTGATAAGTCTTATCAATGAAAATATGTTCAATTCTCCATTTTTAACCACAATTCCTTTTCCACTTTCAGAAATTTCACATGCTATATGTTCTGTGCCTCGGAAATAGGAACTTCTTGAATAAAATTTGTTTGTTTGCTAAATTGATTGGGGAACCTAATTTTTAATTCTAGTAAAAACCATTGAAAAAAGACATTTTTTGTCTTTTTAGTCAGACGAATAAATCACCATTTTATTGTAGAGTGGGTCAATCTTGGTGCTCCCTCTGTGTAACCTTAAGCAACTTCATTTTTTTAACTTTTGTTGCCCTGAATTAAAACAATTACATGGACTATCTTTTTTATAGACTACATGTTTGTGGACATTTCCTTAAAAAAGTTCATTTTTTTCTTGGTTTTTACTGAATCTTTTTAGTTAAATGCTTTTATTTTCTTAACCTCTCATTTTTCATTTTTTACCACATGACTAGTATGATTTAAAGGAATTAACTAACCTTGTCTTTACATATTGGAAAAGACAGTGGATATATTAATAGTGTAACCCAAATATTCCAATGTGGGTTTGAAGATAAAGAATCTTTTGGTGGCTGTGAAAATCAGTATTGTGGATCATTGATTGGTCTAGTGCCCCTTTTAAGTGACTTTGGCTCATAGTTTGAGTTTCTGCAGTCTCTGCAAGACTCAGCAAATCACAAGTCAAGTCAGAGGCAGAGAGTTTTTCTGTGTTGACTGCCTGATCTGCCAACTCTCAGAGAGATTCAGTCTCAAATTTAGAAGCTTGTTTAGACTAGCGACTCTAGAATATACCAATTATTTAGGAAAATTCTTCTAAGAACACATTAAAGTGTTAGACTACTTGTCATTGATGTCAAAACGGTTGCAGACTAAACAGATGTATTTATACACAGGTACCAGTTTCCGAGTTACGTCAGTCTCAGAGTGGAAGATGATTTGGTCATTGTTACCAATTAGACAATGCATTTTGAGTAAGCGCTTCAAAATTAGACAATGTATTTTCAGTATGTGTAAGATCTGTCATCGTTGGATGTTGTCTATCAAATGAGAATTATGTAAAGAATATATAGATGATTGGAAGGTGTTGTCAAAAGTGTATGGATCAGGCCATAAACAAAATCAGATTACAATTTGATATTGGCATGGAAAGACCAAGATAATAAGCTGCCTCCTTCATTAGCGTCCAAGACAACGAAGATAAATCTGCTTCATAATCCAAGTGTATGACCAATACAAAGCGGTTGGTAGACAGAAGTTTGAAGAATATAAATTTGTTTCATAATCAAAGGTTGATATAAAAGTGCTTAAATTACAGATTTATATAGGAATATGAATATGGTCAACTTCCATATCAATCCATAATGGTGGGTAATGTTCAAGTACAAACAGCGACAGAAGATTATTGAACAGCTTTAGAAACAGCAAATGATACAGCCAGCAAATAATACAGTTAAGTAATGGTATATGGCAGCGAATGAATATATGAGATGATAGCATGAAATAATGGTCAATTCCCCAGTGATTTCCAAGAGGAATACCTATGCCTTTGAAGACAAGGCTCGATATAAATACATATGTTAGAAGACAAGTCGATTCGCCTAGATTGTTAAATGCTGAATTATAAAGTAAATGTCCTCCAATAATTTGTATAAATGTGTGCCTTTTGGATGTATGCAAATGGTTTTCTTTAAGCCCTAACTTTATGACAGTGCTTAATACTTATAGCAGAGTAACAGTTATTTTATTGAGGAATAGTGCTGCTGAGTAATGACATGTTTCTGCATCCTTGTTTCATGTGATGCTTATAATCGAGATAAAGTTTCAGTTTCTAGACTCTAGGAACTTAAGCCTTATTACTGCATGACAAATACTGTGGATATTATTGCACATTTATCTTGGACACCTTATGATCCATTCAAATTGTTGTTCTGCAGGATAGGGTCTAAATTGGTTTATCGCCGTCTTCCATGGAGGGAGCCCTTGGCACCTTATGAAGTGGGCATTTTATTTGAAGATGATCAATTGGTAATTCTCAGTATGATGACATTGATGTTTGATAAATCAAAGGGGCAGGTTTTTGTTCCTTATGAGGATGTTCACGTCAAAATGTTGAAGAATATACACATATTTAGCTTTGAATTATTGGATGCAGAGTTGCAACTACAATATTGTTTGTTTTCAAGTTGGTATCATTTCACAGAAGAAACTAGCTCTATGAGGAAGATATTTTAAATATCAAAACACACATAATTTTTTAGTTCATATGGTAAAACATTATGCCCATGGAATCAACTTTAGGAGGCAAATTTGAATGCTCCAAATGCTTTAATAAAAAATTTTCTGTTTATGATTTGTCAAGAAGGCTTTTACATCTAATAAGACAATAATGATGCACAGCTCATCGTTAATAAGCCATCAGGTCTTCAAGTTTTACCTGGAGGACTGTTCCAACAAAGGACTTTATTAACTCAGCTCCAGTGGAGGACTGACAAGTCAGATGAATATGGACCAGAGGGCAATAGTACTGTTAATACTTTGCAAGGATCATATCCTGTTCCTGTTCACCGTCTAGGAAGAGGTACATCAGGTACTTCCATCAACTTATCTATAATAATGCTCCTCAGGCATGTCTATTTGATTATAATTTTTTTTTCTTACTGAGATAAATGATCACAAATTCATTATAATTTGAATAGTAAATGTAGGCCACGAAGGTCATTCTGACCACTTCATCTTTATTTGTTTTCATTCATGTACTTAACAATATTTTGAGACAATACCAGGTAACAATCTATATATATAGTGTATAGTATTCTAATAAAATTTTAATTGTTGTAATTAAGAATCACATTTTCCTGGTTTTGCTTAGATAATATGAATAAGTTTATCAAAACATGGATGGGGTCAACAACAGCCATATTATTGTGAAGAAGCCTCATAAAACAGTCAGTAGGCTAGTGGAAGAGCTGTAGAAGCTGAAACTGGGTGGTGATTTAGGCTGAATCTAATACCCATCAGCCATGGTGGTTGGACTCTTTTGATGCATGAACAAATATACAATGGCATATTGGCCTCCCAATGTTCATCTTCAACAATTGATCCTTTTTAAGCATAATTTTCATTCTATTTGTTTCTTTTTAATGCAAGAGATTGAAAACTTATTTTCTCCAAATATTCATGCATTGCTTTCATGATTATGGTCTTCAATGCCACCAATGATGCTCTTTCTAGGTTTTATTTCTTCTACAAAGGTGGCCCTATGGAGATCATCACTAATTCTATTTATATAGGATTACAGTTTAATTGTCCTCCTTTGCGGCCTAACTCTTTGTTCTGTCTTTGCAAGGAATACAGCTCACTCTCTTTTCTTGTGTGCCAATCCTTTCAGTTATATTTCCAACATATGTGTCTTTGATGTAATGATTAAGTCCACATTGATGTATGTTTTGGAGATTTTGGGCCCTAGCTTAGAGTCTTTTTACTAGGCTCAAGTAGAGAGGGTTCACACAATTATTCAACTTGTGATCTGATGCAAACAGATGGTTCCTTAGTGTAATTTCCGGGCCAAATATTCTGCTCAATCCCTTCTCCTCAAGAGTATCTTCAAACTCACTTGGACACCTGAATGCAAAGCAACCTTCAAAGTTTCGAAAGAAAAACTCATTACACACCGGTCCCAATGTATTAAAAAGAAAGATTAAAAGTCAGTTTGAGAGGGAAATGAAAGAGAATATTTCGAAAATACAAAAAAAGGTAAAAAAAGGGAGCTTGCTAAAGAAAATTTATTCCTTGCATTTTATTTTCAAAACAGTAATTTGCAGAGGAAACTTGATAAAGTAATATATATGAGCAAAACAATAACTAGATAGCTTGAGGCATTAGGTTGCAAAAATTGGATGATGTTTACATATTTTCTTTTGCAAATAACACCCTCATTTATCTAGGTCAATAGGAACCATACGCTCCAAAGTCCAAACTAGTTAGTAAGATGGTTCTGACCTCTACAAGTGGTAGCACTAACGAATAATATGAGTGTCCTTGCAGAAAAGCCAATTGTCAATGGAACAAGTACAATTGTAACATCTTAGTGTGATAAAAGGAATGAAATTCCCAACCTCTATTTTGTAACCTCATTGTCAACCTTTAGTAAACCTAATCATGTCAATTAGCTTGCACAAAGAATGGAAAGGGTAGAAATTGTCATGAGGTTACTCTAACATTATAATTTACCCAAGGGAGTGAGAAAAAAACATGGTAATAATAAGCCAGGGCAACCTCCTCCCATATGTGAAAACAATTCATGTATCAAATAATGTAGATACAAATCAGAGTCATCATGTGTTGGAGAAAATGAGTCACTTGTCAAGAGTAAACCTAGCCAGTCAACTTGCACCAATTGTATAAATTTAAGAATTGTTATGAGCAAGTTACAGTATAATTTACCCAAGGGAGTGCCAAGTGGGAGAAAGCAGTTATGCCTAGGCAGGAAAACCTCCTTTCATAAATAGTAATACAAAGAATTCACTTATTAAATAATGTGATAAAATCATCCAAATTTGTCAGAAAAAAGGAGTTTCTTGTCATTTAAGTTGTTGTAAGAGTCCACAATTTTTTTGCTATCTTGTTGACATGATTTCTTTAGTCAACACCTCCATTACCAAAGTTATATTGATTCTTTCTTGCGCTTGCAATTTTGTCTAAGCTCCAGTCTTAATATTCCTTTTATGATCTAATTTTCTACGATGTTTTTATCTACAGGTATATTATTATGTGCAAAGACAAATGTTGCTAAATCAAAGCTTGCAGCAGATTTTGCTGATGGAACTGATTCTATAAGAAGTAACAGGTTTGTTACATATGGTTTTCCTCCTTGTTTTACCTTGGGGTTACTAGCTTTATCGTTTGCAAGGTTCCACGTGCTAATAATATTTGTTGCAACCTTTTTGATACTTAAGCATTTCTCTTTTTATGTGCTGATGTTGCATTGTTATATGGGGCTGCAACAGTCTGTCCGATGCATGGCGCAGATGTGAATCCATGAAGTACTTTACTAACACGCTGTAATATCCCCATTCCTGAAGTAAATGAATCAATAAAATTTAAATAAATAGAAACATTGTCTTCAGCATAGAATATATGATTGGCAACTTGAGAAATGGTTCAAGAGGGCCATTATGACAGCATATATATATATACATATATATACACATGTACACACACACACACACACAATCAACGGCAAGAAGCAAACCCATATTGGGTAAAAGACAGATGGTGATTATATTGCATAGACTATGTCAACGATATATATTATGCTAGCGGTTGATAAAGAGCACAACTACTATTCTCAACATTGGAGTGTTTAGACTCTGTTAGAGTCACAAAGAGACAATCCTATCCTTCATATGTGGACCATCTAGTCAGACAAACCATATTCCTATCCTTCATACATGGACCATCTAGTCAGACAAAGCATAAATCTATTATGTATGTGTTGGTGAACAGATTTGTCTCCACTTCAAATAAACTTTATGTTGACTCTAAACCTCTCTGAAGACAAACAATCCTACAACAGTTGGGTAAGCATGGGATAATTGCTTCCCTCTGAATTTTGCAAGGTACAGCTCCCTCTCAAAAATATTCAATGAATTTTGAAGCAAACACAAACAAATGTACTTTTGACCGGAAAGTACGCAAGGATCTCTCGAATACTCCTAGGTATTGAGATATTTTCCAGAAATTATGAATGCAGAATTTAAGATTAAAGGAAAGCACAGCTCCTTTAATTATCAGAAATTAATTTTCTATGAGACTAAAAACAAGAATTATTTGGAAAGATTGATAATCAAAATGTGTTAATGAACAATATAGAGCAAGAGATGTATTAACTCACAAAGTAATTAATACATCCTAAGTTCAAATTCAAACATTTAAACCAAGCCTTGTATTTAAATATTTACGCTTGTATAGAGCAAAGTCTAAAACAAGTGCAGATCACTGTATCTTCCCATTTAATTCCATTCAAAATAGAAAAGCCAAAACAATAGTGAAAAAGCTTCTAAACTAAGTCTAAATCTAAAAGTTTCAAACCTTCTATTGTTCTATGCTCCAGCATATATAGTTTATAATCCGGGAGGCCTCTCTGAAAACTCAGCCTCTCGGATTAACAGAAAATACGAAACGGTTACAAACCGGTAACTAAATAAAGTAACAGTTTAAAGAAAATTGTCCCTTAATAAAAAAAAACTTGAAAACGCAAGATCATTGCACATTTTTGGCTACTTATCTTCTGACGTGGCATCTCGAACTAGTTTCCAGGTCCTAAAAGTATTCCACAGCTCTTGAGTTGGATGAGAATGCAAACCCTTCAAACCAATCAGCTTTGCCCAACACGCGTTCTTTTCCCACTTGAGCTCCCGGATTTTCTGCAACTGCCTGGGTAACTGCTCTTTGTTCAGGTACAACATGGATTCTACATTCGCTATCTTGGTGAAGTCTTGAGCCGTAGGTTCCTCACTTTCTCTAATAGCATTCATAGTATTCTCGAAGCTTTTAATCGTGGCGTCTGCGTCCATGTTTCCATCTTTAAACTAGAGGATACTCGACGGGTTCACCACCTTGATATCCTTCAATGCATTAGTGTGTATTTCCTTGATCTCTTTCTCCATGGCATGCGCGTTTTAAATCGCGACTTTAAATAAAGAACCTTTTCAACCCAAGTTCTGTTTCAAAATGAACAACATACAAGGGTCAACCATCTTCATCGGGTTTTCGGGTTTTCTGACAGGAATCTCGTCACCCCATATTCTTCTATCTCATGAACTTGAGACACAATGGCTGCGCATTTTTCTTCTTCGAACTCCCAACCTGGAATTAAAATCTGAATTTCCCCAAGCAATGCCTCTCCATCCGCATAAGTGGCCATGAATTCGCGTACAAATTTGCTTCCTTCTATTATGATGCCGTTGACCTTGTTCTTCATTGCCTCTGCTAGGGCTCTGCCTTGCTACATTTGTTTTAGCAATCGCTTGCTGTCAGTTGAGTTGGGATCAAAGTCCTGCGGGGATTGAGCTAGAGGCAGTGCCCCAACATCACTGAGTGAATTGAGAAATTCAGCCATTGTGATCACGAGCTGTTTAAGCTCTCATTTTTCTTTGCCATCTTTTTGATTGGCCGAGCATGTGATCAACTGAGAACTTGACCAGGTGGTCCCTGGTATCCCTAGTCAGCACACCAAATTCCATCTTCGTGACTTCGAAGTCTTCTGCTTTAGGTTCCTGGATCCCTTCTTTTTGCTTAAAGGTTGCGATCTCAGCAGTCACCTTTCTTGTAGTGGGGTCCGTGGTTAACCTTGCATTGCTTTTGACCTTCTTTGCCTTTGGAGTGCAGACGGCGTACTTAGTAACTATATCCTTAACTGGTAAAGAAATAGGCTTGAAACTACGTTTTCTATTCATTGAACCTGTAAGCTTATCTCTCATGAACTGATGAAAAGGACTGCTGCTCACAGGGGGAGTAGAGTAGAGAATGCAAATCTTTCTGATTAGCCTTTTGACATTATTGTCAAAAAGGGGGAGAGATTGTGGCATTTGGCTATTGGCAATCAAACCGATTGATAAATTAGGTAAGTAATGCAAGACTCCAAATACCCTTCACAATTTTGCCATCAATGCCAAAGGGAGAGATTGTTAGCATCACATGATGGTAACCTGTAAACTCTCTACTGGTCCAAGTATTGTTATTGATTGACAAAAGAGATAGAGATTTGTCATCTCTATACAGGCTAAAGCTCTAAGAAAATCTACATCAAGAGAGGTTGGTTTGGCAAGAAAAGAACAACTGTAATTCATTGTAACCGGATGATACACTAAGCATCAGTAACCGGGCAGTGCACTCAATTAGGGAAGAGAGTATTCCAGTATCAACCAAGGCCTGAACTGCAACCGGTATAGACAATTGCCAACTAGTGTCTATAACACAACCGGGACAGTGCAACCGGTAATCCACGCAAAAGGAAGCACACCGAGGACGTGCAATCGATAAGCCAAGAAAGAGACAACAGCAGGGCAAAGACTCTTATCTGTTTATAACATGAAGAACTCAACCGATATTTTATAGGACTCCCGTATGAACCGAGGAAGTCATAGTCAACTGTCTGTTCCAACCAACTCTTTCTACCGGGACTTATTGCAGTAAATCCGGGTGATCTTGAGTTGTCTTGGTGATCGGTTTGAGGCGCAGGTAAAGGATTTGAAGCCGGAATCAATGGTTTCTTGAGGCGCGACTGAAGGATTTAAAGCCGGATTCAGTGACTTTAAATCAAAGTGTTATCTCCTATGAAGGAAGGTTGCTTGACACGCAACTGTTGTTTTCTTCATGAAGCGAATAAAGCTAGAGCACGCATCGGATGTTTGCTCAGTGAACCAATACTCCACTGAGTGATGTATTCATAAGAACTCAGGATTAGGTCATGCATTTGAGGAGCAGTTAGGGCAACAAATCCGTATATAATCTTATGCTTGTTGTGAAGAAAAGTTGCCTTCATTTTGCCAAGAAAAAGAGTGAACCTATATGCTACAGAAGCAGGGGTAAAAGAAAGTAAAGAAAGAGAGATAATAGATTGTGCAAAACCGCACAACAGTAGATGAGAATACACCTACGGTGACCGGTGTTGATTCTTAGTTGAGCGCAAAGAGAGATCTTATCAGGCTAAGCAAAGCCATCTGTAAAGATCACACTTCTATTGTTTTCTAGCAAACTTCAATAGGCAAATCCCAGTAGTTGGGTGGACTCTAACAGGTCCTTTGTATCGAAATCCCTTAACCGGGTGACATCTCTCAAAGTGTTTAGAAGTCCTTTAACCAGGCAGGTCCTAGCAGACCTTACTGTAACAAATCCCTTGACCGGGTCGCATCTAGCAAGTGCGTTTTTATCCTTTAAACGGGAAAGCTCTTAACAGGGTGTACTCCAGGAGAGTACAAAATTTGTGAGGTCTCCTCACACCGTGGTTTTTACCCTAACTGGGTTTCCACATGATAAATCTAGTGTCACTTTGTGATTGTTTACTTACTGTTATTATTTGCTTAAATTTGTTTGCCTTTTGTGTTGTAAGTTTACTTCACTGGATTTAGCAAAAACAAGGAAGAGTTTTTACAAGTGCTGATTCACCTCTCCCCTCTTAGCACCGGTTGGGACTATCAATGTGTCCAAAATTATTGCATGCGTAGCAGTAGCCCTTGAAGCTTCCCCTGCTTCCACTGGATACAGTTGTGGGGCTTGACCAACATTCAATTTTATTGTGGCCATACTTGCAACAGTTTTTGCAGTAACTGTTGTTTGGCTTTACCGGTGCATTCGTGTAGTCATTTGTTCTATGACCCGGTTTCCCACAATGATTGCCAGAGGTGTTAAAAGTCTTCTTGCCTTTTTGTGCCAGTGGCTTCTTCTTATCCTTCTTGCTTGTCTTAGCTTCGGAAGACTCTCTAGTCTCTTTGGCGTCTTTACCATTGAATCCAAGACCGGTGGGATCTTTGTGCTTTCTTTGAGCTTTGAGTTGCTCATCAAGCTTGACCGAGCTCTTGTTGTATCTTCTTAGGGTTTCATTTCTTTCTTCAAATTCTTTCATCTGTTCCTTCAATGGATACAACTTTAATGCCAATCTTTTGCATGCTTCATCCCTATCATGCCAACCCTTTTTCATGTTGGCGTTTTCTTTAGTGGCAATCTGCATGTCTTCTTGAAGTTGCAGAATGACAAGATCATTTGCCCCTACAACTTGCTCTGGTAGGTGCCTTGCTTTCTCAAAGGCTGTTAAGGACTTGACTGCTGTGCTTCTTTCATCTTTAGCTTTCCTCTTTTTCTCAATCAGTTCAGGCATCCTTAGGGTATTATCTTCTTGCTCCCTCTTAAGGTTGAAGATTTGATTGGTTAGGATCTGGTTCCTTTCCATGAGCTCAGAGACTGCTTCCTCAGCTTCATCAGATCCACGCTGCCCAGAGAGTTCATCAATAGTTTCATTGCTCTCACTCAACTGTAGAGCCAACTCCTTCCTTTTAGCAAGTGATCTTCTCAGCCTGTTCTCCAGAGAGGCAATGATGTTGTTGGCTTCCTCAAGCTGTTTCTGATACCTGTAACCCTCCATGGTCTTTTTCTCAAGCGGTTAAGCTTTATTTATTAGAGAATCAAGCTCTGATACCAATTGTTATTCTTAACCGGTTATTGGGAGGGGTGGGGTGAATCAGTAAATACTATTTTTATTACAATTCAACACTTGTTTAATTATTCTTCCAAGATAAGCAGAATGTAAACAATCATTCACAAGCATAAATTGAAATGCACAGATCAACACATGATGTATACGTGGAAACCCTTGGTTAGAAGGAAAAAACCACGGTGAGACAGAGCTCACAACTTCACTCCTGTAGAAATAAAGACGCCCTGTTAGGAGCTTACAAAGTACTTGTGAAGGTGCTACCCGGTTAAGGGATTTGATAGAAGATCGGTTAAGATCTTAACTCTGTTAGGAGTTGCCTGGTTAGAGGACTTTCAACATCAACAAAGATGTTACTCGATTAAAGGATGTTTACAAAAAACTGATTAGGGTTCATCCTGACTGAGGGATTTCAATATGCTTTCACACTTTATAAAAGCAATGATCTCAATTGACACTGATTGTCTGATTAGATCATACTTGTTGATCTCTTCCCCGGTTTGTGTGGCTATTGAATCTTTTCTGCCTCGTTGCCTTTCGCCTTTGATGACTATAATCTCTCTCTTCTCTGCTCTCTCTATTCAATAACTCTCAACAACCACACTTCTTGCGTCCTATGACCTGTATTTATACAAGAGTTCATCTAAATGAAACCCTTAAGTCATAGAACCGCTAGGCTATAAACTCAACATTAAATCATGCAACTAGCAGTAAAGCTTTGCGTTCTGATCTGGAGTTTACCTTGAAAACATCCACGTAGAAATAAAACTAACTTCAATTCTAAGAGGTGGATCCTCCGCATATTCCGGTTTTAACTAAAACAGTGATCCGCATAATCCGGTACGGATCTTTATGTTGTTTGACCGGTATTAATCGTCTACCCGGTCCCTCCCTGTCTGTAATACAAGACTGGTACAATGTACTCTGTTTGGTCTACTGGTGTATTACCTCTATCTAATCTACCGCTGCATATACTCTTAGATAAGTGATCTACCGGTGGGCCTCTACCGATGGGAATGGTGTTTGCAACCATCTTCACTAATGACAACTTTATATTGCTAACATATTATATATACATACTCTTCATGTGTACACTGGTGTTTGCTTCACAACTGCTAAACTCCATGCATTAATGTGTGTGCTTTGTGCATACTTCGTGTCTTCACATATTCATGCATATATTTTCAAGTGTACACTCTATTTGGAATAATAGAATAACTAGAGAGAGACGAATTGGAGGTATGTTATCATGCAAACATAGTATTTGGCAAACTCAAATAGGCAACCCATGAGACGATCTAAAATATTGTCTTTGGAAAATAAGAGAAGTATTGTTTTAACTTCAATTACCAATCTCTCTTATTGCATCACAAGTGGAAAATATATTATTGCTTGAGGACAAGCAAATTTGGGAGGGGTGGACTGTCATGACCCACTATTGACATATGATCAATATAAATATATATATATATATTTAATACATATATAATTACTTTAAATATAAATATATAATTAATTATTTAATGAACAAAAAGAATATTAATCAATAGTAATGATAATAAGCATTAACATAATATTAATACTATAATATTAATATAGATCATTTATAGTAATGAATACAATATTAATATTAACCTATAATATTCATCAATATAAATATTAATCTATAATATATGTGATCTCCCTATTCTAATATAGAATTCAATAATAAATAAATTTAAAATAGTAGAATTTTAATAAATAGATAATAATCACAAAAGGAATACTTAATAAATAAATAATATTAAAAGATAGATAAATAATACAATGCAATGTTATTATTATTAGAATATTTAGAATGTTTCCTTTTTAATGCTCACAATAGCTTCCTGATAGCTTCCGGTTTTATAGCAGTCTTTCTTAGATATTTGCTATTCTTGTAAATATCATTGCTGTATATATGAGTGTGTTGCTCATTGTAAAATCAATCAATACAAATAATCTGTTCATAATTATTTTATGGAAGCAAAGTTCCAAAGTCTTAAGAAAAATCACACTTGGTCCCTTTCTGATCTTCCTTCAGGGAAGAAGCCCATTAGTTGCAAATGGGTGTACAAGGTGAAATACAAAGTTGATGGAACCTTAGACAAATATAAAGCTCGTCTTGTTGCTCGTGGTTTTTCACAGAAAGAAGGCATTGACTACGAGGAGACTTTTGCTCCTACAGCCAAAATGAGTACCATACAACTTGTTCTTGCCTTAGCTCAGTTTGGTTGGAAAGTCCATTAGATGGATGTTAAGAGTGCCTTTCTAAATGGTGACTTGCAGGAAGAGGTATACATGACACAACCCCCTGTATTTAAGGTTGCTAGTCAAGAACACAAAGTCTGTCAACTTGTCAAAGCTCTCTATGGTCTGAAACAAGCCCCTCGGGCCTGGTACACGAAGATTGATAGATACTTAATTGATCAGGGTTTTCAGCGGAGTCCATCAGATTCAAATTTGTATATCAAACATGTAGGTGACGCTATATTGTTTATAGTTGTCTATGTGGATGATCTGATCATTACTGGCAGTTCAGAACATTTGATCATTGAAATCAAACAGGATTTATCTCACACTATTCATATGATAGATTTGGGACTCTTGCACTATTGCCTCGGAATTGAGGTTTGGTAGACTGAGCATAGTATCTTCCTTTCTCAGTTCAAGTATGCTAGAAATCTTGTGGACAAGTTCAAAATGTAGGATTGCAAACCTGCCTCCACTCCTATGGAACCTGGGCTCAAATTGTCAGCTCAGTCCACTTCACCTATTGTGGATGAATCTTTGTTTAGACAACTAGTTGGCGGTCTCATTTATCTTACTATTAGCAGACTTGACATTAGTTTTGCAGTAAGCTACATATCCCGGTTTATGACAGCTCCCAAAGTTGATCATTGGACAGCAGCAAAGCGTGTCCTGGGCTATGTAAGCGGTAGTTCTGATTATGGCCTCCTTGTAATGTCCCCATTTTTTGCAAGTCATTGATCTGATGGTGCCAGGTCATTATTGTGATCCTCGTGGTCTGGCGAGGTGTTTAGAGGGTCTTTGGTATGAACTTACTATTTATAGTAAGTCAATGGATAGTTCCGATGAGCTCATATGAGTTAGAGGAGTTGAATGATGCTTTCGGTTTTCGTTTCTGGCTTCCGGTTTGGGCTCCAAGAATCTTGGAGAGAGCGTCCACTTTTAGTAAGTCACCCCGTCAAGTTCATTCATCATCTGGATCAATTCTGTGTAGACAGATTTCGATTCGAACGCTTCTTCAATTGTTTTCGCAAGATGGGTGGTTTATTATTATTATTTAATTAAACTTGCTAAGGTTGCCATTTTTGTTGGTATTATATGTTGGATACTTTAGTGTTATAGCTCGTTGGAACCAGGATGAAAAGTTTTAAATCTTGGGCACAAGAAACAGGGACCTTGCGTGTCATAATTTCATGATATTGGTGAAAAGGCTTTTTTTTGGAGCCAAATGCTTTGTGAAAGGAAAAACATCCATTGTTGAATTATGATTTTATTGAAGTTTGGAGAGAGACAACCCGGCTAGGGTTTTGAGGACTGATTCCTCTTCTGGCAATTTGAGCCATTACAGGTTGATGGTGAATTTTGCAGCTGTAGAATTGATTCTAAATTTTAATCCAATGCTAATGTATACTGGATTTATTTGGGAGTGTTTACTGAGAATCTGAATTTGTATGAACGAATTTGTAGCAGTCTTTGGAAGCTGTGTTTTTCCTTTAGCATGTTGTGTGTTGAATGGAAGTTACAGTGGTAATTAATGCCAGCCGTACAGTCTTAATGCTGGTGCCATACAGATCTGCAGAGAGTTTCAGCTTGCTGGTGTATTGTCTCATTGACCTGAGGCAGGTTTGATCATTCTGGATTTTCCGTTTCAAACAGTTGCAAGCAACAGGCAGGTTAAAGAGGATGACGTCATCCTTTAGCAGCACATGAATATGATACAGACTGCGTTTTGATTTCCAGCCAGTGGCATCAAGTATTAAGTTATTAAAGGTGCCCAGATTTGTTTTTAATTGCATGTAATTTGAAGTTAAATTGATAATTTATCAATTCTGATTTTTTGTGAGTAATTCGAGGGTAAATATTTGACTATTGATTTATTATCAAGAGGTTAAGATCTGAAAAGTATCTTTTAAATTCATATCTGATGTTCATTAATTTCAATATATTTCATAAGAAATTTAGAAGAGCTATTTAAATTGAGTTAAGAGTTACATTGTACAAGAGAGCCAGCTAGGCTCTTTAAAGTGATATCAGAGCTATTTTCCTGCCATCTTGTGGGGTCTGGATTCATTTTTTTTCAGAAGTTTTTAAAAGTGATCAACACTTCTATTTTCTCTAGCCATGGATAAATACAGAAGATACAGTTCTGCAAGTCGTCATAGCAGTAAGGGAAATAGAGCAGAATTAAATGCTTTAGTAGAAAGCATGGAGAGACCTAGACTACATCAGTAGAGATTGGCAGAGAGTTAGTCCGATCCAGTTACAGTAGACAGGGCAACGAGATATATGGTCTCTGCCTTTAGAAGGCCAACATCGAGTTTGCAGGCGAGAAGGCCAGAGTTTTCTCCGATAGTTGTCCATGATGCTGATGTTCCTATATCGAGTTCAACACTTGCTATTCCCATCCGCAGTGCTGATGATGGATTTATTGCCCAGGAGCCAGTGGATATTTCAGTGCCATTGGTTGACAATAGCGTTGAGCATCACCAGGTTGAGGTTCCCAGAGCAGTCACTACAGATTGTACAGAGGCAGCTGATGTTGCAGTTATCACTGAGTGTTCAGATTCTTCCATGGTGGGAGTTATTATTGGAGATGTTTATGTCAGCTGTAGTAGTGTTGCTCCAGTTTAGGAGGCAGTTGCTTCCTTAGATAGGACCGAGGCTTGTACGAAGTCTCCTAGTGGTGAGGTTGGTGATCTGGTATTACAGCGGGGTTAGTTGATGACAGTTCGTGCTCTAGCATTATTGGTGCACAACTTGACGTTGAGTCATGTGTGCAGAGACACGTGTTCGCAGATGAGATTTCAGCAGGAGATGTGGGAGCTGATAGTATAGACACATCTGATGAAACTTTTGAGGATGCTGTGAGTTGCATTGGAGATGGCACCCCCTGTGAGATGTTGGGTGATGACTGCGAGAAGCGTATGAGCTCTGATAGCTCAGAGATTTATGATAGCAGTCGCAGTGTGGGATTAGTACATGAGACAGTGGTTTCTTCTTGTGTTGAGGATGTGTGCATGGAGCTTTCTGGTCATGACATTCAGGATGGGAGTGTTGCAGTTGATTTGGGCGACGTAGTTTCATGCCATTGTATAGTTGATTCACATGACGACATTGAGTCGTGTTTGCAGCCAGAGTTAGTAGAGGAGATGTGGATAGATGATGTGGACACTAGCATTGCAGATATCTCCGATGCTGAGAGCGAGGACGATGAGTGCTGCAGTGTTTCTGGATTTCTATATTTGACTTTGGGTGTAGATTTAGCTTTGTCATATGGTGATGGTGGGTTCCAGGATTTTGTGTTACAGGGACTCAGATGAGGACAGGGAAGCTTATGAGAGGCAGGAGTTTTGTTATAGCCAGGGCTTCCACTTTTAGAGACAGGGTTACTTCTTCGGTAACTCATGAGGATGTCTCTCATGATCTGGATTGTTAGATGGTTGCAGAGGACGAGGTAGCTGGAGATTGTGTTGAGTCAGATTCAGCAGCAGCTTCCTCGGGGTTAGATGAGGACGTGTCTGATGCCTGTACTCAGTTTGTTGATGTGTACTCAAATGAAAGTACACAGAGAGACGGTGATCTTGAGGGGAGTTTGTTGGATATAGCTTCCTCATAGTGTAGACATTGTGTTTGAGGTTGTTCGCAAGAGGCTTGTTGTGCAAAGTCATCATGTGACTAGCCAGTTGCGAGTTGATGAGAGAGATATTACTTCTACTCTCGAGCATTTCGATGCCGCTTGTCAGTTGTTGGCTGTCTATGGTTGGGGTGCTCCTATGACAGATGAGGCCAGTGGTGGTTACCTCTCATTGACTTAGATTCATACTTTGCGTGAGGCTGTCAAGATTTTGAGACATAACTTCTTACAGATGGTAGCCGACCGAGATCACCTGGTGGAGTGGGGGAGTACAGCTTATGAGGCACTGATGGACAGAGAGGAGGTGAGTGAGCTTACCTAGGAGCTCACAACGACTACTGAGGTTTTAGATGACACTCAGCGGGCCCTTCAGGAGTCGCAGATCCAGTTAGAGGAGGTGACCGTGGAGTTGGAGCATTTGCGGTCCACACCAACCCCAGACCCAGTTCGATTGCACATTGAGGTGGTTGGTGGTGAGTTTACTCTTACGAGTGGTGATGAGGAACATGATGATGTGGCAGACACAAATGTTCAGGATATGGGAGCTCTTGGTTCGGATGAGGTAGGAGTACCAGTCGAGTCGAGCTCTCAGGTGGATTTGCTTCCCTTAGCTGGGAGTGAATCTATTTCATCATCTCACATAGCTGATAGCATGAGACAGTTGGCTGTGCCACATTTTCAGAGGGATCAACTGTGGATTGCGGGGGAGCAAGTTGACGCTTCCACGTATAATTTCTACTGCACCAAGTCATTTATGGAGTATTTACTTGAGAGTGCAGATGTGCGACAGGATTCTTATAGAGTTTCTGAGGGTACTCTCATCCGAGGCTCTTGTGCTATCCGGAGGTTAGTAGGGAGGATTGTGGAGACTCTATCTACAATACTTCCCCACATGGATTTCGAGGTTGGGTTTGTTGAGAGAGTTGCTCAAGGGCCTCCCCAGCCTGCAGTTATGCGGAGTCAGATATTGGAGCCATCTCATGACCCCCAATTTGGTAATGATGAGCTATTGACAGAGATTGGGGTTTCCGACTGGGTGTATATGGTGGGGCATGTTCATCATTTGTTTTTTGACCCACAGGTAGAAGATTTCATCTCTCGCAAGGGTAGTTTGGTTCCTATTCCTTATCATCCATTATGGGATGGGTTCTCGCCATCAGTAGTTGATGGGAGTTTTGGCCGCAAGTCAGTAGCAGGTGACTTGCAGAGTTATGGTGACTGCAAAGATTATGCAGTGTGTGGATATCCGGTTCCTGGTACAGCTTTGTTCAGGGGTATTGATCACTGTTGTGCAAATGGTCTACACACTCAGTACAGGTCAGTTGGGAGCACAAGGGGAGTTCATTGTGTATGGGATCTGAGTCTCCCATACATCTTGGTTTTTGATGATCTTGAAGTTCACTTCTTTCAGGATCCGGGAAGAGACAGATTCAGTATAGGAGTTTGGGGGAGTGGTTGTTTTGGGTCTCTTTACTGAGTTATCCGATTTGTATTTTGGGTGATGTTACAAGAGCCTACAGTTGATGTCAGTGGCACGGTATATTCTTTTCTGTGGGATCCAGGTGGATTGTGATGTTTCTTGTTTCGGTGATTGCTTGGGGACAAGCAATCTTGGGGAGGGAGGACTGTAATGTCCCCATTTTTTGCAGGTCATTAATCTAATGGTGCCAGGTCATTATTGTGATCCTCGTGGTTTGGCGAGGTGATTAGAGGGTCTTTGGTATGAACTTACTATTTATAGTAAGTCAATGGATAGTTCCGATGAGCTCAAATGAGTTAGAGGAGTTGAATGATGCTCTCGGTTTTCATTTCTGGCTTCCGGTTTGGGCTCCAAGAATCTTGGAGAGAGCGTCTATTTTTAGTAAGTCACCTCGTCAAGTTCATTCATCATCTGGATCAATCATGTGCAGACAGATTTTGATTCGGACGCTTCTTCAGTTGTTTTCGCAAGACGGGTGGTTTATTATTATTATTTAATTAAATTTGCTAAGGCTGCCATTTTTGTTGGTAGTATATGCTGGATACTTTAGTGTTATAGCTCGTTGGAACCAGGATGAAAATTTTTAGATCTTGGGCACAAGAAACAGGGATCTTGCATGTCATAATTTCATGATATTGGTGAAAAGGCTTTTTTTGAAGCCAAATGAATTAATAAATTATATTATTCATTATGTGCCTAAGTATAAAAAGTGTTTTAAGTGAAAAGTGTGTGAGAGAAGACACTTATGAATTATAAAAGCAATGCTTTGTGAAAGGAAAACCATCCATTGTTGAATTATGATTTTATTGAAGTTGTGAGAGAGACAACCCGGCTAGGGTTTTGAGGATTGATTCCTCTTTTGGCAATTTGAGCCATTACAGGTTGATGGTGAATTTTGCAGCTGTAGAACTGATTCTGAATTTTAATTTAGTGCTGATGTATATTGGATTTATTTGGGAGTGTTTACTGAGAATCTGAATTTGTATGAACAAATTTGCAGCAGTTTTTGGAAGCTGCGTTTTTCCTTTAGTATGTTGTTTGTTGAATGGAAGTTACAGTGGTAATTAATGCTAGCCGTACAGTCTTAATGCTGGTTCCGTACGGATCTGTAGAAAGTTTTAGCTTTCTGGTGTATTGTCTCATTGACGTGAGGCAAGTTTGATCATTCTGGAACTGTGTTTCAAACAGTTGCAAGCAACAGGCTGGTTAAAGAGGTTGACATCATCCTTTGGCAGCACATGAATATGATACAAGCTGCGTTTTGATTTCTAGCCAATGGCGTCAAGTATTAAGTTATTAAAGGTGCCCATATTTGTTTTTAATTGCATGTAATTTGAAGTTAAATTGATAGTTGATCAATTCTGATTTTTTGTGAGTAATTCGAGGGTAAATATTTGACTATTGATTTATTATCAAGAGGTTAAGATCTGAAAAGTATCTTTTAAATTCATATCTAATGTTCATTAATTTCAATATATTTCATAAGAAATTTAGAAGAGCTATTTAAATTGAGTTAAGAGTTAGATTGTACAAGAGAGCCAACTGGACTCTTTACACTCTTGTACACTTGGAGTCCTGATCCTACACTATGTGGCTACATAGATTCAGATTGGGCCGGTTGTGTTGATGATCGTAAGTCTACTGCTAGATATGTGTTTAATTTGGGATCTGGTGCTTTAACATGGACTAGTAAGAAACAATAGGCGGTGGCCCTGTCTTCAACTGAAGCAGAGTATCGGGGAGCAGTTAAGGCAGCCTGTGAGGCAGTTTGGCTTTGGCGAATGCTTGCGGATATGCATGTCCCTCAGACAGGACCAACTCCTCTATTCTCTGATAATCAGGGCGTGCTCAAACTGGCAAAGAATCCGGTCTTCCATGAAAGAACCAAGCATGTCGAAACTCATTGTCATTACATCTGTCAGCTGGTTGAAGACAAATCCATCCAGTTGTTGTATGTTCCTACATTGGAGCAGCCCGCAGATATCTTCACCAAGTCTCTCGGTTCTGATAAATTTGTAAAATTCAGGGAATCTATTGGTGTTGTTGATAGATTGAGCATTATGGGGGGGTATTAGAATATTTAGAATGTTTCCTTTTTAATGCTAACAATAGCTTCCTAATAGCTTCCGGTTTTATAGCAGCCTTTCTTAGATACTTGTTATTCTTGTAAATATCATTGCTGTATATATGAGCGTGTTGCTCATTGTAAAATCATTCAATACAAATAATCTGTTCATAATTATTTTAATTATAACATAAGTACAAGATAAATGGTATATGATTGTAATATCACAGATAAATAAATAATGAATAATAATAATATATAATAATAATAATACATCAGTAGATAAAATATAAACGAGTGAATACTTCCTTGGAGTGGAATGCAGAATATAGAAGTTGCAAACCTTGCAAATATGATACTGTTTGTTAACTCAATCTGTGATAATTACATAAAATAACGAGGATATAATTATTGCACGATTGGTATCTATTAAATAGCTAGTATCATCAATATATGGGAGCAATATTGTCTTCCTATTAAGCTCGTTTCACATCATAGTTGAAGGAAATAATCCAACAGATATAATTGCCTTAGCATGGGAGTAGGAAGTCGTCAATAACTATTGGGTCAAAACGAATATGTTACAAAGACAGCAAATGGCCATATCAGAATTGAGGATGGTTTGCTAAGAGAATATCTAGTATCAACAAGGACATAAAATATTGATGAATGGTAATGCTCAATCAAGATACTCGCTGACCCTGGAACCTAGCGATTCGAAATTCTTATAAAGGAGTCAACTTGAGTATCGCTAATAATTAATGAATAAGATTAACGTTAAAGAACAAGCGGTGCTTTGGTAAGACATGTATTATAACCATATCCCTTATATTCTGCAGAGGCATGTTAGGCAGCAAGTATTATAATTATAATACCTTAACTAATGATTAAATGGTCGTTGTCACATGATGATTAGTTATAAAAGAGGCATTGTAGTAATCAGCAATTACAAGTAGGGAAAGCGATTCTAATAGAATACCAAACTGATCTTGGTTATGCAGCGATTAGTGTTGATAATGGTATGATACAATTTTAAGGGACGTGAGTCATGTCTTTTACACACGACTCCTCATCCCAAACATAGGATATAAGAAGGCAATGGACTGACGGTGAATAAGGAGGGAGGAGGATAGAACAAATGTGGAATAAGAGATTATGGAAAAGATGTTGCTCTTTAGGACATCAACAAAAAGATATATATAAATTATATATATGACTGGCAACATCAACAAAACTAATATTGATTAGAAAACAAATATATATTAATATTCTTAAGAGTAATATATGTATTTATACATGGAGAATATATATATATATATATATATATATATATAATTAATATATACATATATATATTATGTGAATTTCTTTGGTAATTCTGGATTTCTTTTATGGATAAATCTAAAATTATGATTATGTAATCAACATTGATGTTTGTACATTTATATGTCCACCATAGATGATAATATGGATACCATATAAAATGAATCTTATATTCATTAGAGATGGATCCCCATATGTAGAGTGGGCTAGAGGAAATTGCTATAGTTTCCCTAGTCTCGAAATTGTTATAATCTCATATAGGCAGTATATATACTGATACCAGTCATATGCATATGCATAGGCTGGGAGAGCATTTATTGCTTCCAAGAGATTATTATGGGCAGTGCTCAATGGGAAGACGTGCCGATTGCCCGATTGCTTAGAGTGGATCTTATATCCCTCAATCCAAGAATCAAGAATTCTGTGAAGACCGACCTAGAGGCAGCCCCTAAGAATCAAATCCCCTAACTAACTTTGAATAGAGTAAGAGTCATGTAAATATTGTGTAATAATTTCTACTAATGTCGGTTTTGTAGGAAAATACATAAGGAGAACAGGAAGGGACAGTACATTCTTGCATATCTGTAATCATAAGTGAATCAAGTACACAAATTTATAAAGATCATAAGTCTGATTGTACATTATCACAAGGGTCTTGCATAGGGAATGACAAGATAGCGATTGAGTCCTTGTACCACAATTCAAGTTCTGCTGAATTGTTTGGATATATAGCTATCAATCTGAATACTCTTTCATCTTCTGAAGAAAAGTTAGCAGCCATGAGTGTGAAAATGAGTAGTAATGGTTCTTGTGTCCAGCCCAAGAACTTCAACATAGTTAGATGGAGAGATGTAATATTGAAGGAGTGAAGATACAAAAAAAGATAAACAAAAATAGAAGAATGACCAGTAGTCATGAAGCCTCAAGTCATTACAAAGAAGAGGATAAGATAAGAAGCACAAAGGAGACATTACCATCAAGGAGACAAAACAATGTGATCAAGCACTTCATTGAACATAGTGACAATGAAAAAGATGCTAATGGTTTGCATAGTTGCTTGAAGATATCAGATGTTAAGATTGGTCTTGGGAACAAACTTCAACTTATTCATAATCCATTATTTGAAGTAGAAGTGGACAAATGTTTTGACAACCCACTCCTTAAAGTGAATGAAGAGGGTAGTTTAAAATCACATAAAGGAAATGATGAAAATAAGCTTTGGGATCCCAGTGCATCCTCAATCAAGGAAGCATCAAGGAACAATATGGCACACCTCAACAATGATGGCACTAAGCATTCTTCAATCAAACTTTATGAGATCACAATTCAGATTAGGGCTCACCTTGTTGCATAGATCAAATGAGGAGTGTCTAGGTTTGGTAAAGGGAAGGAGTTATTGTTGTATAATGATGACATCAATGGTTGATAACATGGTTAATGAGTCGTGACACATTTCGATATCCAGCTCCATCACGATGAATAATCATTCTCATCAACACAGCTATGTTATGCAAAGATGGCACTTCCAAATTTGGGATCCAAGAATCATCATGACACTATAAGAATGCTTGTGGGCAAGCATTTTCCAAGAGGGGGAGACTGTAATATCCCAGTTCCTAAAGTAAATGAATCAATAACATTTAAATAAATAGAAACATTGTCTTCATCATAAAAGATATAAATGACAACTTGAGAAATGGTTCAAGAGGGCCATTATGACAGCAAATATATATATATATACACTATGAATGGCAAGAAGCAAACCCGTACTGGGTAAAAGACAGATGGTGATTATATTGCATAGAGTATGTCAACGATATATATTATGCTAGCGGTCGATAAAGTGGACGACTACTATACTCAACATTGGAGTGTTCAGACTCTGTTAGAATCACAAAGTGACAATCCTATCCTTCATATGTGGATTATCCAGTCAAACAAACCATAATCCTATCCTTCATACATGGACCATCTAGTCAGACAAACCATAAATCTATTATGTATAGTATCACTGGTCAAAGATGTAGAGCAACTAAAGTCCAAATACTAATATGTGGCTACCTAATATATATTAGCGACTTCCATATGAGAGGAAGTGTTCAAGTCATAACCGACATCATTAGTGTATACAGTGAGTGGTGGTTTTGGTGGGGAAGTAGTCGACAATATTGTGCATGGAACATAGCATGAGAGAAATTATCGGTATAGACGCAAACCAACCATATCATCAACAAGGAATACCTATGATGCGATGACAATGTCAAAACTGTTTGTCGGTGACCAAGAATTAATCCAGCAACGGATACTCAAACTGAAATTATGAGTTATTGTGATCAATAGATATCTATTATGATATTAATCGATTAGCTATGAACACTGATGATTATGTTAATCGGTCAAAGACATTGAATATAATGATTAGTATGGTAATTGGTAACCATCGATTACCATAATAATCATTACACGATTATTATGATAATCATTCAGATTAGAAGGCGTCTCTTCATATGTGCCTCTTCCTTTCATTGTGCAAATATATTATGAGAATCGTATCAATTGATGGAGATATGATTTGGAGATGTAAGAACCCTTCATAGGCCCTAAATGCTGAATTGTTTTTGCTTTTGTTTGTTTTCTGTTTTTTTTTGGTGTTTGAGGTTTTTGAGCATAAAACAAATACTTCTAATGCAAAAAAAACTGATTATAGTGAACAAAATGCAATAATGACTCCTATATAGTATGCAAGTAAATATTTTCTATTACAATGAAAGATCGAGTCTTATTCAGATTTCTAATACAAAAAGCAATGGCGACTGAATTAAATGAGCCTGATATAATCTCCAAACAGCCTGCAGATACCTTGCCTTGATTCCTGAATGGCAACGCCTATGTTTACATTGCACATGCTACTTGCTCAACAAGATTTGCAATTTTTAAAACCCTCAATAATGAAATCGCACTAAGGAAAGAATGCGCCAAATATGCAGTAGTACGGAAGGGTTTTAGGGCCTCTTATACGGCATGGAAAAAGCATCAACACTGCTGGAAACAAATACAGATCAAAGTCTCTTCAATTTGCAATAAAAAACTCTCAATTCTGATCCTGTCTTCACCATATTTCACCAACTGAAACACATATAGAGTTCTTGAATGAAACTCTCCACATTTCCAAATTCATTGGGTATTCCACCAGCTCAAATGGATGCACACAGAAGAAAACTTCGTTTTCCAATGGCGGCTGCAAGTAGAAACCCTCATTCTCCCAACAAGAGCAAAAAAAACCCAGAGTTTAATAATAAACATAAACATAATCAGAATGAGCTCTTAAGTCTCCTTCTATTCTTTTCTTGTGAGAGCTCAGACACTTTCCTGGCCAATGTGGGATAAAAGATATATTCCCACTTTTAATTTTTTTCACTTAAAATTCTATAGTTGGTGCACAAATAATTCGTTTAAAATTAATTGTTCACTTGGCCCCATCTTTGATAATTTGATCCTTCACTTAAGTGACTTAAGTTATAATATAAAATTATATTATAACTTTACAATATAAGCTCAAAACTATTAATATTTTTTTAGCCAAATAAATATTAATGTCTCCATTATTACTCATCATCTCTGGATGTCGTTTGAACTAGGGACTGACATGATCAAGCCGCATATGACCATACCCCATTTCTAAAAATAGCAGGGGTCTCTCTCTGAGCCTCTCAAAACTTACTATAAATAGAAAAACATGCTATAAATAGCAACTATTGCATACGAAGTCTTGGAGACCTCGAACGGAAGCCAAACTTGCAAAACTTTGACCACTGAAGAAGATGCATCCCTTAAGGGATCCTCTAACCAATCAAATTAGCCTATGAGGGTCAGTGATAGGCTAATCTACTATGCTGACTGATGTCAACTAGAAGGGGACATCACAGGAGAATATATTATATAACGTATCCTTTGTGGATCGCTCTATCTTAGAACTTATTGCCTTTGGCAACCATCGGTGCAAGCACATAAAGAACAGTTAGAGACGACATCATACTTGAAGCACATTTATATTGTCATATTAGAGATGACTTCAGCATTATTTAGAGCATAATAATATCGACATATCAGATACAACTTACCACACCATATAGAGCATATTGTTATTGCTATACCAGAGACGACCTGCATATTCGTATATTACTAATTGTATATCAGAGACAACAATACCAGGTATTGAGATTAACAAGGAATACCTATGATAATCAGTTGTTTCACAAAGTCCACAAATTTTGGGTATTTTGTTTTCCTCCAATTCATGGAGATTATTCACAATAACCTTAAAGAAACACAACAAACCTTGCATTAATAGAAAAACGTTTTAGGATTTTTCTTTATATGGGCAACTTACTTTCAAAGTAATGCAAAGAAGTGGTCCGTTCAAGAGAACTAAGAATGCATTTTGGAATTATTAATTTATTGGTTTATATTTTAGTATGAAGGCATGTTAAATGCACTTGGTATGTATCATGTTACTTTCTTAAAAACTCTATTTATGCATCATTCCATTGTAAATTGTCTACGTATAAAAGACATGCTTAACTTGTAAAGCTTCAATGCGTGTGTAATGTCCCTTTTTCTATAAACTAAGACACTACTTGTAATCCTTTATGATTCAATGAATATACAAACAATTGCTGATAATTAAGTACAATTGAATGATGCTTAATTCCAAATGCATATGCTGTTATAAATGATAATGATTGATATGGCTGATAATTAAGTCTATGGAATGATGCTTAATTCCAAATGTATACACTACTATAAAATGACTTATGTGTTTAGTGCTTTCTTAACCTCTTCCACTTGGTGCATATTCGATTCTCCAAATAAAACTGTATCATCTGTGAATTGTATATGCATAACAACTTCAATATTCCAGAGCGACCATGACTTTGTTCCATCAACCCTTGCTCTGCCTATACTTAATTAATCTCCCTAATACTTCCGTCATTATGGCAATTAGGAAGGGTGAAAGTGGATTACCTTGTCTCAAGCCATTAGAGGCTTTGAAAAATCTGTATAAAGTGCTATTTACTAGTACCAATGATCTCATCGAAGAAATGTATGAAAAAAAATCCAATCCAACCACTCATTATAGAATCCAAATTTCTTTATTATCATTAACACAAATCTCTAGCTCACCCTATCATAAGCCTTACTAATATCCAACTTGATCATCATACACTTTTTCTTTGTACTAACTACTGAGTGTAGTGTGTCATTAGCCAAGATGATGATGTCTGAAATTTCCCTACTAGGGGTAAAGCCGTTTTGTTCTTCATATATAGCACGATTTAATAACTTCAATCTGTTTGCGAGTGCTTTCAATATGATTTTGTATATTGTCATGCATTGTGATATTGTCCTAAAGTTTGAATATGATGTGTAATTTTCTTTTTTTGGTATAAGTGCGATGACAATGTTGTTCATATCGTTGACCAAGCGCTTTTTTATTTAAGATCCTCCACAATTGCCTAAACCTCCTTCCTTGCAATGTGCCAAAACTGTTGATAGAATAAGATAGGTAATCCGTCTGAGCTTGGGGCCTTGTTAGGTGAAGTTGAAACACAAGAATCTTAACTTTTTGTTCCATGAATGGTTTTGTCAACATTTGGTTGTCCTCCTTAGTCATAGATTGGGGAATACATTCTCAAAATTCCTCCTCAATTGGTCTATCCATGCCCTATCAGGAGCTGGTAGTGTTTGAGAGAAGTGCACAACAACCGCCTCAATTTCCCCATGTTGTCATACCCCCACCATTACTTATATAGAAAAAAGTGTTGCCAAATTAAGTGTGTTATGAGCTTGACTTTATGCATGTGAGCTTACCACCCTTCCATCCTCAACTTGAATTTCACTTATTTTGTTGTGGATATTTCTTGTTTTGATGAAATAATGATAAAAATTTGTGTTTGAATCTCCTGCATTCAACCATGTCTCTCTTGCCTTAGCTGTCCATAATAGTTCTTCCTTGCAAGAGTTTCTGTATGTACCATTAACGACCTTTTTTATTTCTCATAGTCATTTTGAAAGCTTCCTTTCTGGACGATCATTTCGTTAATTTCTGCCATCTCCAATTCAATCCTTTCCTTCTCCTTGAATATATTCTTAAAACTCAACTTTTTCCATTCTCTCAATCTATCTTTCAGATATTGCAACTTCTTGGAGAATATGTACCTTTTTGTTCCCCTCATTTTGGGAAATCTTCCCACCACTTCTCAATCAGTCCTACCAAGTCCTCTTTGAACCACATTCTTTCAAACTTGAAAATAGCCCTTAATTGGGTGCAATTTTGCAATAATATCTAGCACCTCTGGAAAGTGGTTTGAGATTCAAGTTTGAAAGATCCCCACCAATTCTGATCCAATTTCTTTTGATTTGTTTGGGTGCTGATTTAGTGGGTTTACGTTTATTTGCAGAGGTTTTGGTTTAGAGTTTCAATGCCAATTGATAGTTTGGAGTTCAACTATGAAACATATGCCAAGAAATGATGCTTTATGAACAAAAGTACAAATTTATGGACTGAAAATAAATTCCGTGGTCTGATTTATTAAGAACAGCAGTGCAATTATTCAGAATTAGAGAATTGAGTCACCAAGAAAAAGAATTTGTAAAACCCGGAGTCCAACGCTCAACCAGATGAGGAATTTTATTGATGAATTCAGAGAGACGACAATATATGTGCGTACAGCTTGCTATAGTGGTGCCAATTGGTTTTATTTGCATCAACAATAATTACTAAAAACCAATATTGAAAGAAACCCTGGAATTACTAAACCCTGTGCCTGACTTGCAGGCAAATTTATTGAATCAAATTGGAAATTCCTCAATGTGCCAAACAAGCTGATCGATGAAGTCTTCCCAATGCCTGGTAAATTTCCAAATTTGCTGCTGACAATTACTGAACAAGAAATCTGCACAAACCCCAATGCCAATTCTAAATGGTACGACCTGTAGGAGGAATTATACGGCTGGGGAATTACTACAACTATCTAGAAGAAGCTTGTAATCTATCAAATATGCGTGCAAACTCACTGATGTCTGCTGCTTGTATGTCTTGAAATGCCCCAGATGTCCAGCAAGTGGTGTGTCGTGGATGATGCACAAGATCTTCAGTTTTGATCTAGGTAACAATTAAATCCCGTTCTTATAATAGATAACATCATCAAGCACCGTGTAACTATCATCCTGTATCTAACCATCCATAATCTCGCATGCAAACTAATTCTTGGAATACTCATCTAAAATTTGAGACTTCCAATCTGCTGAAATCTCACTCATAGAGCAAAGTGTAGCAACTGTAGGCCTCCTAGAAAGTGCATTAGCAACAACATTCTTTTTCCCCTTGACATACTCAATGTCAAAAAATATGGCTGTGTCTTGCTAACCTATTTCTGTTGGCACCCATTAAGCTCAGTCACATTCTGAAATCCACGGTTAGGAGGTCTACCAAGAGGAATATCACCAAATACAACTCAATGCTTTTCCAACATTATTTGTACATCAATGTGGAATGGCTGCTCATCTTGTGAGGAAGGTGACTTGGACGAAATGAAACATTGTGTCACCCAAGCAACATCTCCATGTCTAAAAATAGATTCCATCCTATGTGGTAAAACCACCATAGGCCCTTCATCAGAAAGAGCCTTCAACACAATCTTCTTACCAACTACCATAAACTCCAACACCATCCTCCTGAAATCCTGAATATACTTGCCAAGTGACTGTAACGACTGCATACCAAGCACTGTATCAATCTCACCAAGACCTACAACATAGAAATCATCTGTCAAGGTGTAGTCACCCATCTGTACGCTAAGTTGTGGGACTCTCTTGATGCACCGCATAGTGAAACCATTTTCAACTGTCACATTGAAACTAGAGAAGCCCTCTGCTTGTAACCCATGCTAGCAACTAATGCCTCATCTATGAAATTGTGCATAGCACCACTGTCCAGAAGGTAAGTCACCTTTTGTCCCTTAATCACTCCTTTTAGCTGAAAAGGATGATATTTAGGAACTCCTAAAAGGGTATACCTCGGCTCTTGGTAGGTATGCCCAGGGTACTGCCTGGTTGTCCTGGCAGTACCCTGGGCATACCTAGGGACAAACCTGAACCACACCAGTACCAGGACCATACCGGTATGTGTATTAAGTCTAAAACTGCAGCACCCAGTAACATAGGTCTTCAGTAGTCACCAGGTCTGTCTTCAGAATTTCTGGACTTGTCAATTGCTCTCTTCCCACCTTTCTTCAAATTCTCACGATCAGTGTTGTACACAACTCGCCAGGATTCCTCAATACTATAAACCTACTTTAATATCAATGCTAGTAGTGATCAACAATAAACTAAATGAGAATGAGAAAGAAGGATGAGGCACAAGTCAGTTATAATGCGATGCTTATATGAACAAACTTTCTTATCATGTTTATATAAACATAAGCATTTATTTAATCATGTATTTAATAGTTATGCTGTTTTTCTGTTTATACATTTCAGTTTAAGGAAGCTGCATTTTTAATGATCTTTAATGCTAATCCTGAGCCATGTCCTAGTTACTTGACCTGAAATTTCGGCTGATCATTGTCTTTCATTTCAGTATCTTCTGAAAATTGTGCCGAGTATTGAATTTTTCATTTGTGTTTTTTCATAGATGTTCGGGCAAAGATCCCTGTGATGTAAAACGGAGAATTTCAAAAACATACCGAGCTTTGGCCAAGGGGATAATCCAACAAGATAAAGTAATGTTATTTTAATGGACTTATTTCCTGCCTACTTTTCTCTTAATTATTAACTACAGTTGACCTGAATATAATTTGTTGGCATAAACAATGCAAATAGCATGCATAGTATTTGAGAGGACACTAGTATGTTGAATTTTCTGAACATGAAAAATTGGCCTTTATATTAGTTTTAAATGGTTTTATGGTTTGGTATAAAAAATATTCTGTTCAGATTCTTATTCATCAACCAATTGGGAAAATGCAATATCCAGGAGTTGGAGGAGGACTCTATGCTGCGTCCCCAATAGGTATCTCTATTCCCATTGTGTGATTAATATTTTTTGTTTGTCTGATTTGTTGGCATCATTATTGAGTATTCTAATTTTTCTTGATGGAGGACTGAAAATTGAACATTTATTTTAGTCTTTGAGTTTTTTGATAGAGAATATTAAAAATCAGATGAATGTGTTGTTGTTGGATTTTTAATGCTAACTGTGCTTCAGATATGTGGTTGCTAACATTTCAGATGGATACTTGGAAATAGCAATATATATGATATATTGATTCATAACAGTAAAAGATTCAAATGGAACATACATGAATTATTCGTAAACACATTGCATCAAATGCTTGTACACAAATATAGACATTGCACAGAGACAGAAAGAATAGAAGTGCTTTCATGATGCTCAAATGCTGTGTGCATTGCCTCTAAATACAATTTTCCTTTAAGTGAAGAAGAGACCTCTCTCAATTAGAATAAATGTAGTATAAATAGGGTGGGCCATGAGGAGTGCATAGAGCGGATGCCAATGAAATCCTTTAAGAAAAGGCCCCTAATTTTTTATAAAATCTTGGGAAATCTTTCTTTAAAAAGAAAACCCAAAAAACAATTTTTTTGCAAATCTTCCCTTTTTTTGAAAAACATATTAATTTTATTGGCGAATTTATGCACATCTCTAGAAATTTGTAAATAAATCCCAGTGAATCCTGGTGAACTCTAGTTATGGATATTACTTACCTACGTTATCAGGCATGCTTGGAACCCATTGCACACATGTCTGGTACATGTCAGTCCTGGTTTGTCTGAGGGCACACCTGGGTACATGCTATATCAAATACACTAAGTTGCTGGTATAGGTATGTAACATACACCCAATTTCTTTTGTTTTTTGTCTTTTTGTTGGGGTGTTTAGAGAAATAGCCAAAAGATGCAGAAGAGTTTTGTTTGTGTTTGCACAATAGATATATGTATATTGCAATGTATATTGCAGTGATAATTGAACAGAAATAACAATATATAAAAGTAACCACAACCAGCAAATAACTCAAAGTACAATATTGAAGCAAACTAGAGATACCCAAATGCTTTTATCTCATTATCACATATTCAACATACCAACTTTCTAATTACATAAAACATGGAGCTATGACAACAATGAACAGCAATGAAGTGCTCAAAATCCCAAGGCACCACCACCAAATCTACACAAAGAGGGGCACCCAAATAAAAGGAAGTATGTAAGAACCTGTGCTTAAGCTGATTTGTTTTTTTCAAGTTTGGATATTTGACATTTTGTCAAACACATTTCATGCAAGGTCTGATTTCTGATTTCTGAGTTCTTATTTTGTTTTTGATGTTTTTCTTTGAATGCCAAATGATTAGAGAACATGTAGAAGTGCAAGAGGAAGGAATGCATAACACATCAACAACAAAGTTCTCAATAAAAGACCATTTTATTAGCCTCAAATTAGGTCTAATATAAGTCCGATAAAGTTACAACAGCAAACTATTTACTTAAGATTTGAGGATTATTACAAATCACAATGAATCCTCACATACCTGGAAGCAAGGATGGAAGCCCAATATTTAGAAGAAGGTACAATTATCTGAAATGGAGATCAAAATGAGTGTTAACAACAAATAATGTCTTCAGAAGTTCTGATGTAACTCATTGTCCTTCAAAACCCTAGCTGTACCTTATTCAACCCTTCCAAAATATGCAAACCCTTGTGCCAAAATCTTATAAAATATTCTAGCAATCATAAAATACTTTTGTACTTCCAATGGCTTCCAAATCTCAGTCCAAATCAAGTCGCCCTCGCTGGAAAAATAATTAAAACCAGCAAATAACAAACCCTGGCAGCTGTAGACTTGCAAATAAATGATTTTTTCAGGTCCTTCTCAATGCCAAATACCTACAATAAGCTCAATGTGAATTTTGGAATGAATCCACCTAATAGGTTGGATGGGTTTCCTTCCACACAACCAGGAAATTCTAAGGGTTACAGTTCTCAGATTTCCTGTAAATGAAAGCCAAGCTCTCAAGCTTCTTAGAGAGAAATTAAACAAAACCAAGTATATCAAATGACTTCCTCAAATCACCTTTTATAATCCTCTCATGAAGTTTCTGGAAACTCTTTTAATAAAATTCCCTTTTAATATTCATATTAACTTGCAATTGGGAATAATAATAAAGTGACCCCTTGTATAATTTCAATCAGCTTAAAGTCACTCTATGAATTAATTGTATATTCACCTTATATCTCCCGATATTGATTTCTATCTCTATAAAACGCTTTATTAAATTATTTAAAACCTTATAACTCCCTAGGTTCCAAAATAAAATCACTTTATGAAAATGACTTAAATACACTTTAACCCCCTTTATGCCGTCATATCATGAAGTCATTTAATATAATTAATATTATTAAAGTTAAACTTGTTTTAACTTTAATAATTTAACTTAGATCATTAAACCTTTGATAATTGCCAATATCAACTCATGGGAATAATCAATCCACATTCCAAATTTAGATATGATGCCAATTGATCACCCCGGTGACTTACAATAAATAGTAAGTATGAGTATACCATCCAAGTGACTTACTAAAAATAGTAAGTGTGAATCAAAGTGTCTTGAATGATCTCCAAAAGGCACACCACAAATAAAATAGGACACTAAGCTGAATAATATTGAAATAAGCATCAAAATTTGGGGACATTATAGTCCTCCCTTCTCAGACATTGCTTACCGTCAAGCAATTCGCAATTGCACATTGAAGCCAAATGCCTGGATTCCATGTCAACCTTCAGTCCATATCAACCTCTAGAACGCTGCTCCACCAATCTGCTGTAGTACTCTAATGTGAACATCACCATGCTTAGAGTTGTGAGGCAACTCATTATGGTACATAAAAAAAAATGCACCAATCATATGGATTCCAGTATCCCAAATCACTCCATGTGCATAATCAGTCAGGTCAACCTGCCATGCGCTGCTATCATGAACGACAACATCCTCAATCCAACTAAGAACCTCACTCCAGCTGAAGCCACAGGTACCTCTAATGTCAAATGATGATAGAAGCTCATCATTATGCCAACCTCTATTAGGAAATGGATGAAACAAATCCCTCCAACTCCTCCAACCAACTGCTGCAAGTAAACACCACTTACAGGAGGATCAATAATCATGCATACCTCATATCTTGAAAGTAGAATAGCTCCATACACATTTTGAGGAAGTAGTGTATCAATAACTGATCCAAGAGTGTCTTCATGCTCAAACAAATCTGAATCAGAAATGCCACCATTCATTTGTGCTCCGTCTTAAGCTGGTCTAAAAGATGTAGGTTCTACCAAGTGAGCCTCCAGAAGAGATAACTCATCAAACTTATCATGTATGACCAAAGGCTCAACTGATTCTTCACACATGCTTTGAGTCCTCTTTATATCTTTTATGGTATTGTATACAAAATCAAAACTTTTGTGGCTTGAATCCACAAGGTATTCCTCATGTTTGACATCCTCAACTTGAGTGCCAACGTTGGAAGATGCAACAACATCATTACCTTCATGTGACATGGGTGTTACCTCATGATTAGATCTGTTGTTGCAAAAATCAGAATAGATGTCATACCTTTGTGTCATATTTTCAACATTTGCAAGGACCTCTTTTGTATCTATATCCACCAGGTGTATGCTCAAATGGCTCTTCCTCTAAGGTGACTCATGATCTCTATGATGCAACCTATGTGTATACTCAGTAATTTTAGAATCATACCTGTCCTCAAGCCCATACAAATCTGAAAGCTCCTTGTGCTTTATCATCATTAGAGGTTCTCTCCTCAAACCATGGGTGCCACTCTCATCATCAAGTGTTATGATAGCCATTGAAGACTGGATTTCTGCTGTGGATGTCGATGCTTGAGCCAATCTCAATCCTTCACAAAGCTCATAAATCTGAATTTTTGATTCTTGAAGGGCCATTTGAGTGCTCTTCAAAGAATCTTGGGTAACCTTAAGCTCATTAGTAAGCTTATCTATCTCCTCTTCTTTCCCTTTTAGTGCATCAAAATAGATCTGACCAAGCATAAGAAGGTGATCTCTATCGGAAAGTAGTAGTAGGTAATTTGTCTTCATTACCACTAAGACTTCTATAAGTGTCTGTGAATCTAAAGGGGAAAGTTCTTTGCCAAGGTCCATGAAGGCCTCCAACAACATTTTTCCATTAGCTTATGGGTATCATCAAAATGTTTAATGGCTGCAATAATCTCATCTTCATTTACCTTGAACTGTCCTGCCAAATGATAGGACTCCTAAGACCTATCAACCCCATACAATTTTTTTGATTTATGATCAACATCATGCAACACTAAATTAGATTTGTTTTCGAGGTTAATATCAACATCATCAATGCCATCATTTATCCCCAACTGTGTAGATGAAGTGGGAACAACACTATGGTCAAAAGTAGATCCACCCCAAACAGGGCCCACACTATATGTAGGGACCATTTCACGTGGACCAATATAAGCATCAATACTCACATAAGATGTGGAGTTGTCATCATTGGCTGATTGGAAAAGTTCTTCATATGGACTATCAATATTCTGATCATATGCACTAGTGTGATCAACCTTGTGGGATAGCTCTACCTCCAAGCTTCCTACCAAGAAACTCGTGCAATCAATAACATCTTTCCCACGACTATGTGTGGGCTGCAAGTCACAAGTAGTTGGTTCCTCTTTCTTTTCCATCCTCTCTTCAATGGAAGCTTGTGAGTTTTCTTCTTTCAAGGATGTTCCTTCTGTCTTTAGCTCTTTACCCATGCTACCTTGATTTTGACTATCCTCTAAGTCATCATACTTAGAACCCATGTCCTCATGTGACTGCTCATGCTACTCATTATCATCACTATCCTCTAATTTGCTGCCATAGATCTGCTTATCTTCCAAGGTCTGATATACCAAAAATGATTGTTTGTGACATGAATCAGTTGCACGTGCTTCACCTTTAACATCCAAATCCCAAATACCAACACTAGGAGACACTCTAGCACTGACATCCTCTTGTAAATTAGTTGCCAACTCATGATGAAGCATAGAACTGCTACCGCAAAAATTGGAATCATAGTCATGTCTATGAGTCATGAAACCAACATCCCCAAGTGGTGATCCTTTCGTAGCTCCTCTTGTACCAAACTCTCACATGGTGATTGTGAATTGGTGCACCTGTTTCCAACCTCTGTATGATTCCACATGATGTTGAATTTCTGATTTCTTTGTGGTCATTTATAGGCTGCATATGATCTTCAAGTAGATAATTTTTCTTCCCTTGTTCTCGCACCCTCAACTCTTCTTCTTGCCCATTGCTTCCTCTGCTATCTTTTGATTCTTCTTTCCTTCTTTGCTGCTGATATGAACTTGTAGATACTAAACCATAATCATCCTCATCCGGTATGCCCATAAATTGTGTGAAAGAAGGGAGGTCACATATCTCCTTAGGAAGTGTGCAATACTTATCGTAGTTGCTTATAATTATATCCTTGGTTGCCTTGGCATTAGGACTCTTACTTGTACTTGCTGATTTGTGCAGGAGCACCTTGGTCAATCTGAGTCAAATTGATGCCTTGTGAAGGCTTTTGTAATGGATATTTGTTTTTGTGTTGTTTCAAGTTGTAATAAGGTCCTAAGGACCATTGGTTGTCATTTCAAATCATTTTATAAGGCTTTTGAAGCTAATTGAGTCATATAGACCTATAAGGTCCTGATTGGGTCAATGTTGGTCAAACTACTCCATTTGTGTTCCAAGTGAGTGGAAATGTTGTATTTGGTCTAATATGACCTATTTGGACATGTATTACGGGTTAGATTCGAGTTTGGAGTCAAGTTGTTAGAAAATGCAAAAAATTGTCAAAGCTGCAATGATAATTTTTTCAACTTTTTGTGCAAAAAGTGCAACTTCCAACTTCCAATGTCCAACCATTCAAAAAATCGGTTGGAATCAGTTGGAAATGATGTAAAAAGGTATTTAAGGCCTCTTTAGGTTGAGGCCAGAGGTTGGATATAAGATTTGAACATCAATAAGAACTACACATAGATTTCCTGAATTTGAACGCATTTTCTTTGATTTTTGGTCTTGTACGGATTGCCCATCGACTGTATGGTCACCAAACTAACATGGCATGATAGAGGAATGAGTTAGGAGAATTTTGGTGGTGGTTTGAGGCTTTTTCATCTAGTAGATTAGGATAAATCCTTGCTTTATTGTAGATCGGATTGAAACCCTCACTACCTAGGGTTTTGTTACTAAAATGCTGATAACTCACCTTTCCATCATAGGCAAAATCTGATCCTTGGTGGAATGGTTGTACTTTTAGTCTCCTTTAAGATGCAATTTGTTTCAGATTAGGAGGTGATGTATGGGAGGAGGAAATTGATGCCCTAGCCCGACATTTTGTTAGGACTGAATGCAATTTAGTAATTCTGTGCAATTTTGAGAGGTTTAGGCACTAAAATCCCCTCAAGTCCTTGGTTTGGTGATGAATGCTAAGTGTCCATGCCTTTGGTTGGGTTGGATTGAGTGTTTTGAATGCACTTGCTTTGGAAAAGTGGCCTAATTAGGCCTTGAAAACGCAAATTAGTCCAAATTTGATCCCTGCCTTCCAAAGTAAACCCTAGTCATTTTGAGATATGTTGTATAAGCCCCAAAAGGGTATCTTGAACAACTTTCAGTTTGTGCCTAAACCATAGTACCCTGAAAGTCGTTTCTTAGAAACCTCCAGGATAGGGCTAGTAGGCCTAAATGAGCATATTGAGGGAAAGGCTATTGGAAATTATTTTGGGTGTGAGCCAGTGGTTGTGATTGGGTGTTTGGAGGCCTCTGGTGCTTAAAGAACTCTGAGATCAATGTTCCCAAGTAATGGTTGGGTATTCACTCATGTTGCCCTTTGTAGCCTTGTAGGAAGGATCTCTATCACATTGAAACTTGCCATTGAAACTCACCACGAGTCTTACATTGTTGGTCCAATTGAAATGCTTTGCCTGATTGTCTAAACACCTCTCAGTCCTCTGCATCATTGATGGAGATGGAACTTTAGAATGCCGAGTTTTCCTTGAATGCACATCATTTGAATGTTGCAATTTCCAATTGTTCTATTGTGTTTCTCTTAATTTTGTGCGATTCTTTGTTATTTTCTCCCAGCTGAGCACCTTTTTCTTCGATGGTGAAGCAGGAAGGAAACTAGGTAACAATCTACCATTCTTAATTCTAGCCATGGAACTAACTTGCTGTCCAACTCAAAACCAATCCAAATTGTAGTATATGTAACCGGATTCACCCAATAGGCTGGTAAGATTCAAGCTTTGATACCACTGTAGGAACCCGTGCTTAATCTGAATTTTTTTTCCCAATTTTGGATGTTTGACATTTTGTCATACATTTTTCATGCAAGGTCTGATTTCTGATTTCTAAGTTCTTTTTTTGTTTTGGATGCTTGTTTTGAATGTGAAATGATGAGAGAACATGTAGAAGTGCAAGAAGAAGGAATGCATATTACATAAACAACAAATTTCTCAATAAAAGACCACTTTATTCGCCTCAAATCAGGTTTGATAGAACTCTGATAAAGTTACAACAAAAAACTGTTTACTTAATATTTGAGGTTTATTACAAATTACAATGAATCCTCACATATCTGGAAGCAACGACGGAAGCCCAATATTTAGAAGAAGGTACAACTATCTCAAATGGTGACTAAAATTAGTGTTAACAACAACAAATGTCTTCAGAAGTTCTGATGTAAATCACTGTCCTTCAAAACCCTAGCTTTACCTGTTGACATATTTAAGTTGTCATTGGTTAAGTTAGGGGCAAACATCAATCCCACCGGAGCACCGGTAGACAAATCTGTCACCGGTACTCATCTGCATGAACTAGTAGACCAAACAGAGTGTCTACAACCGGTCTTACACGACATACAAGGGATGTATGAACAATTGGATATAACATTGATACCGGTCGACTAGATGATAATCTGAACTGGATTATGTGGAGCAGTTTCAGTTAAAACAGGATTGTACAGAGCATTCACAGTTGGAACTGAAGTTAGCTTTTTAACTGGAGTTCAGCTTTATTTCTATGTGGATGTTTCAAGGTAAACTCAAAGATCATTTCGCAAGTTTTTTGCATGCATGATGTATGGGTGAGTTTACATCTTGGTGGAACTATGAGAAAGTATTTTAATAAGAATAATGTCTTATAAATACAGGAGATAGCATACACAAGATGTGTTGTTGAATATATAGAGCAGGAGAGAGATCTTCTGAGAGAAGCTACGGTCACAAGAAGTGAAAGGTAGAAAGGTTCAACAGCCAAGCAGAGTGGAAAGGGTGTCATGTATGATCTAATTAGATAGATAGTGTCATTACAGATCATTGCTTTTATTGTGAAGCATATTCAAATCCCTCTATCGGGGTGAACCCTAACAGGTTTGTTGTATAAATCCCTTAACTGGGTAACATCTTAATTGGTGTTTAAAGTCCTTTTACAAGGCGACTCCTAACAGAGTCAAGATCCTAACAGTTCTTCTACCAAATCCCTTTACCGGGTAGCACTCTTACAAGTGCTTTGTAAGCTCTTAACAGGGCACCTTTATTACTGCAGTAGTAAAGTTGTGGGTTCTGTCCCACTGTGGTTTTCTCCTTCTAACCAAGGGTTTCCACGTATACATGTTGTGTTGACCTGTGTATTTCTATTTCTGTTTATGAGTGGTTGATTATATTCTGTTTATACTGCAAGAATATATACAAGGTTTAATTGAAATAGAAATTGTATTTACTGATTCACCCCCCCTCTCAGTAACCGGTTAGGATTAACAATTGGTATCAAAGCCACTAGTTCTCAAAGATATAAAGCTTAACTGCTTGAATAAAAGATCATGGAGGGTTACAGGTATCAAAAGCAGCTTGAGGAAGCCAATGACATCATTGTCTCTCTTGAGAATAGGCTGAGAAGGTCACTAGCAAAAAGAAAAGAGCTAGCTCTGCAACTGAGTGAGAGCAATGAAACAATTGAGGAGCTCTCTGGACAAAGCGAATCTGATGAAGCAGAGGAGGCGGTCTCTGAGCTCATGGAGAAGAATCAAATTCTAACCGATCTGATCTCCAACCTGAAAAGAGAGCAGGAAGGCAATGCTCGAAGAATGATTGAACTCATTGAGGAAAAGAGGAAAGTTGAAGATGAAAGGAACAATGTCGTGAAATCACTGGCAGCCTCTGAAAGAGAAAGAAATCTGGTAGAAGACACAGTTAGGGAAAGTGATCTTGTTGTTCTACAACTCCAAGAAGACATGCAGATAATTACACAAGAAAATGCAAACATGCAAAAAAATTGACATGATAAAGATGATGCATGCAAAAGGCTGGCTATTGAGTTGTATCAACTGAAGGAATAGATGAAAGCTCTCGAAGAAAGAAATGAAACACTTAGAAGATACAATGAGAGCTCAGAAAAGCTTGATGAGCAACTAAGGGCTCAAAGAAAGCACAAGGATCCCACAGGACTTGGGTTCACTGGTCAAAGCACCAAGGAAACTGGTGAGTCATCTAGAGTCAAGAAAGGCAAGAAGGAAAAGAAGAAAATGCTGGAACAAAAGGGTAAAATCTTCTTCAAAACTTCTTGCAATCACTGTGGTAAACTGGGTCACAAAACAAAGGACTGCAGGAATGCGCCGGTAAAACCAATTACTACTAACAGTTTCTGTAGTAACTGCTGCAAGTATGGCCACAGGACCTTTGAATGTAGGTCACGTACCAATAGTGTGTCTAGTGGAAGCAGGGGAAGCTTCAAAGGTTACTGCTATGCATGCAACAAATTCGGACACAAGGGTGATAAATGAAGATCTAAAACTATGGCATTCAGATCCCCACCGAGACCTTTATTCCCTAAGAGGAATAAGAACCGGAGCACAACAAATTGTGCTAACTGTGGCATTCATAACCACAATGACTCCTGGTGTCATTCACCTAAGAATAGAAGGGTAAATCCATGAAAGGCAATCGGGATAGTCTGTTACACCTGCAACAAAGTTGGACATCTGGCTAAAGATTGTAGGAACTTGCCAGTGAACAAAAGAAGAGGATCGGTGAAACCGGTGAATAAGACCTTGTCCCCCAATTAAAAGGACAACAAGGGAAAATAGACCAAGAAAGAAGTCAAGAAGATTTGGTTCAAGAAAGAATCAAAGAGCTCTGCTAAGGAGAAGACAGAGGGAAGATCATCATCTGCTGATGTTGATATCTCTTCAGCAAACTGAGCCAAAAAGGCTTAAAGGGAACCGGTAGCCCGTCTACTGTTCCCGGTAAGACTGGTAATCAATAAAATCACACAGTCAGTAAGTAAAATCGGAAGAGGTTACCGGTCTATCATGTGAACCGGACAGGTAAGTGCTGTCATCACAACCGATGTTTGATCAATAGGTAAATGTTTGAAAACCGGTTGTCGAAGAAAAGATTAGGTCAGGTAATCAATGCTTTAGCCGTTAACAAATTGTTACCGTTTGGAAATTATCGTTAGACCCTAAGTCTATAAGTAAAGGAAGATTACTCATTTCACTTTACTTTGCGAATTGTGTTTTGTAATTTTTTATGATTGAGTAATATTCTCGTGCTTTGACTCATGGTCGTTGATAAGTTATCTTTGTAACACCGATCAAGTGATTCTCTGAGTAAACCGGTCAATAGGGATGTCATCATCATCTTCTTTCGTTGAGTTGATCCAAGGAAATCAATTCGACTGACCCGTTTACGACATCATGGTAGTACAGAACAGGGAAAATGACATGTCAGGTGCACTATCATCAGTGCTCGATGGAGTTTTGATGATCGAAGATGTTACAACGTTTATTCACGCTAAGCAAGAAGAGTTGGGTGAAACCTTCATCCAGAGCGAGTACCTCTCACTGTGCCAAGACGGAAAGCTTCAAGACAAATATGCGAAACTAGTATCTTTGGGGTTAATCAACGGAGTTTGTTATCCAACCGTGTTTCGAACGGATTGGATAAGACTGGTTCTAAGCTGGGTTCACGAACCAGGTTTCTGGCTAGCGAAAGGTGCATGCACTCCAATCACCAAGGAGCTCTTACCCTCAGTTTCATTGCGAATGCTGCTGTCGCAAGATTAACAAAATCAAAGTGCGACAATCGGTTGATGACTGTAAATGATATTGAAGATGAGGGAGTTCGGTTTGCGTCGGCGGTGATAGGATATAAAATCTATCAATCAAGCAATCTCAACAGTGTGTTGGGAGGAGCCATTCGTGCCGCACACCGGATCATGCATGACAACGCTCAATATGACATTTGCACCATGCTTCGAGGGCAGATTTTTGAAAATTTAAAGAAGCTCGGTCTTGTGAAGAAGAAGTTCCTGAAATATGGAACCCTACTGGTATGTCTGTTCCTCTATTATCAAAATTTCTTTTCGGGAATAGGAAAAATAACATGGGATACCGATAGACCAGTAATGATTCAGATTAGTGATATGGCCAACAAACTGGGAAACCAGTTTAGTAAAGTCATGAACGATTATTTTGAGGCATTCCAACTTAGAATGCATGCAAGGGAGAGGATTCCCTCTACTATTGTTGATCTCTACAAGGATGAGGTGTGTTTTCTTGTCACCATCGATAACTGCATTATTCAGGCTGTGGAACCTAGAACTGGATATGCACCAGAACTAGGGTATGAGATATCTGTAAAGACAACCAAGGCATATGCATATGCCTTACAAGAAAGTGATTTGGATCTGTTAGCCTACCAGTTTGGGACCTTTGAAGAAATTCAAGAGAATCTGAAGAAAAAGTTATCGGTTAAAGAACCTAAAAAGGTACATGTCAAAAGGTCTCCCACTCCGAGGAAGAAGAAATCTGCAAAACCGGTGAAAGAGGATGCACCGAGAGGAAGCAAACCTACAATTGATGAATTTGTGAAAGGGTTAAAAGATATAGGTGGTATGGCATCAGTCAGAAGGAGGTATGAACTGGCTAACGAAGAAGATAGGAGAAAAATAGAAGTTGTGGTTCATTGTATTCATAAGTTCAATCTTACTCCTACTGAACTTCATAAGACAATACGTGATGATCTCTTGGAGATTCTAGAAGCTAGATGGAAAGCTTCGATTGAAAAAGAAAGAGAGTTGAGAATTAGGGCTCTACTTGAGGTACAAAATCATCTAACTCTGGAAGAGGCCACACAACAAGCAGACCTGCACAAGGAAACTTTCCTGATATGGAAAAGGATAAGTCAAGTACTTATTGGAGATGTGGACAAGGTGCATGGAGAAGGTGTTGTTATTTGGACAAAACTTCTTCAACGACAACACTAGGCAGAAGAAGAATGCCAGCAAACCACACAGCCACTGGTGAAAGATACCGGTAAAGGAAAGGGGATACTAGGAGCTGAGGCTCCGGGTAGAGCTAAAGTATGAACTGAATCGGTTATTGTCGATATCACTAACAAAAAAGGTGGCAATATGGCTCCACCAACCATACTAGCGTCCCCAATAAAAAGTAAGGCTCGAACACTGACTGTAGATAATATTGTAGATGAAGTCATGGACTTTGGTGAAGTAGCCAACACAGCCAAATGGTTCAGTGTGTTAGGAGAGGAAGATAAGCAAAAGATAGAAGTTGCTTTGTTGGAAACCTTTCTGGATTTCAACAGAAGTCCCAGAGACTATACGGCTCCATTTCCTCCTGAACTCAATAAGAGACTTATGAATAAATGGAGAAATTGTCTAGGCTCCAACAATAGAATTGTTAAAATAAATGGAGAAACGGTCTAGGCTCCAACAATAGAATTGTTAAGGAGACATTGTCACAGGTAAAACCTAGTCTCAATGATGATACTACTAAACTTCTAATGGAGGAAGTATTAATGAATTTGGACACAAAGAATAGAGTTGCCAAGATAGTCAATGGATATGAAAAGGAAGTCTATCAAGAGACACTTGAGTTTTGGCAACAATATGACTTTAGTGCTTTGAAGGCAACAGGTCCATAGGAAGAACCTGAGACAGTACAGGAACCACCGGTTCAATTCACTGCTCATGAACAAACCGGTGAACAACAAGTTCCAATAGAAACGTTCACAACTAGTGAACATTTGAATCTGGGAGAACATGTTCTACCAGAAGAACAAGTACTGGGAGAGTCGTCGGTCAAGATGACTACTGCAGAAGAAATCAGTGTGGATAAGCAGCATGCAGCTGAGGAGCAACACATAGAGGAAGCTCCACCGGAAGAACAAGTACTGGGAGAGTCATTGGTCAAGATGACTACTGCAGAAGAAATCAGTGTGGATAAGCAGCATGCAGCTGAGGAGTAGCACATAGAGGAAGCTCCACCGGAAGAACAAGTACAACAACAAGAGGAAGTTCGTCTGGAAGAAGAAGCTCATCCAGAAGGTGAAGCACGACTAGAAGACGAGGTCCATATGGAAAAAGAGGTCCTACCAGAAGAGGAAGTACAAAAAGAAGAAGCACCACAACAAGATTTCCCTCAGCAACAAGAGATGCAACATGATGATATACCTCAACAACAAGAAGTACCAGTCAATGTTCCAAGCTCATCCTCATCTAAGAGGAAACTAACTTTTGCAACAGAACCTAAAGCCAAGAAAAGAAAAGTTAGCGAAACTGTGGTTAACATAAGTAAGATGTCAGCTAGGCAATTGAAAGAGCTCACAAAGAGGAAACAGGACATGGTCCTCACTAGTGTAAGGAACATCCGGTACAACTTTGTACCGGATGCAGACCTTGATGAAGACGAACTTGTTATTGATCAATTGGAGATATTGGCACAAGCTATTGGAGAAGATGTCACCGATCTAGAGACAATAGCCATTGATCACTACAAAAAGAAAAGGGTAGAAATTCTGCACAAACAAGTTGAAGAGTTGAAGACAACTATATCTGCAAAAACAACAACACTCCATCAACAGATACAAGATACAAAAAGTCTAATGATTAGGACTTCAAATTTTGAAAATTTTGTTCAGGATATCACATAAAAGACATCTAAAACTTCAGAGGAAATAAGGGTTCTTTCATCAAAATTTGATGTAAAGAACACATCTGCAACAAAATTTAGCAGGGAAATGACAAGCCTGGCTCTCATTCTGAGAAAGGCATCTGAAGAAAGAACAAAGTGAATTCAAGATCTTATTGGATTCCAATTATTTCTTGCCCCCACTATTGATCTGATGCAAAAGACTGCAACCGAGGTAGACAATTTGCTCAAAGAACCGGCCTACAAAACTGTAGAAGACATGGAGAACATAATTATATCGCTGCAAGCAGCACATAAAAACTTGGAGCATGTCACCGGTCTATGGAATCCCTTTCTTCAAACAACTAAGAAAATTTACAAGGATATCTTCTCCAAGTTACAGATATAAACCAGAACAATAATCCTTTGTCCTATGGAGGCAAAAAGGGGAAGAAGATGAGAACTGGAAGAAGATTTAGAAGGGAAGATTAGAATACAGGGAAGTGAAGATCACTTGGTAAACAGATTCAGCTACAGAAAAGAAGAAATTAACAAACAACACAAGCACAAGCACATTGGAAGTCTACATGATAGGAAATGTAAAGTGATGTTTTGCCACCAATGTCAAAGGGGAAGACTGTTGACATATTTAAGTTGTCATTGGTTAAGTTAGGGGCAAACATCAATCCCACCGGAGCACTGGTAGACAAATCTATCACTAGCACTGATCTGTATGAACTGGTAGACCAAACAGAGTGTCTACAACCGGTCTTACATGACATACAGGGGATGTATAAACAACCAGATATAACATTGATACTGGTCGACTGGATGATAATCTGAACCAGATTGTGCGGAGGAGTTTAAGTTAAAACTGGATTATACGGAGCATTCATAGTTGGAACTGAAGTTAGCTTTTTAACTGGAGTTAGCTTTATTTGTACGTAGATGTTTCAAGGTAAACTCAAAGATCATTTCGCAAGCTTTTTGCATGCATGATGTATGGGTGAGTTTACAACTTGGCGGAACTATGAGAAAGTATTTTAATAAGAATAATGTCTTATAAATACAGGAGATAGCATACACAAGATGTGTTGTTGAATATATGGAGCAGGAGAGAGATATCTTCTGAGAGAAGCTACGGTCACAAGAAGTGAAAGGTAGAAAGGTTCAACAGCCAAGCAGAGTGGAAAGGGTATCAGGTATGATCTAATTAGACAGAAAGTGTCATTACAGATCATTGCTTTTATTGTGAAGCATATTCAAATCGCTCTATCAGGGTGAACCCTAATAGGTTCATTTTATAAATCCCTTAATCGGGTAACATCTTAATTGGTGTTGAAAGTCCTTTTACAAGGTGACTCCTAATAGAGTCAAGATCCTAACAGGTCTTCTACCAAGTCTCTTTACCGGTAGCACTCTTAAAAGGGCACCTTTATTACTGTAGTAGTGAAGTTGTGGGTTTTGTCCCACCGTGGTTTTCTCCTTCTAACCGAGGGTTTCCACATATACATGCTGTGTTGACTTGTGTATTTCTATTTCTGTTTATGAGTGGTTGATTATATTCTGTTTATACTGCAAGAATATATATACAAGGTTTAATTGAAATAGAAATTGTATTTACTGATTCACCCCCCCTTCTCAGTAACCGGTTAGGATTAACATTACCTTGTTCAACCCTTAAAAAGTATGTGAACCCTAATACCAAAATCTTATTAAATATTCCAGCAATAATAAAATATTATTCCACTTCCAATGGCTTCAAAATCTCAGTCCAAAACAAGTCATCCTAGCTGCAAAAATTATTAAAACCACCAAATAACATACCGTAGCAGCTGCAGACCTGGAAATAAATGAGTTTTCAGCTCCTTCCCAATGCCAAATACCTGCAATAAGCTCAATTTGAATTCTGGGATGAATCCACCTAATAGGCTAAGGAACCACAAAATCTGGTTAAGTCCCTTCATGAATGTCTTACAAAATCTGGAACCACAAGTACACCTTCATGATAAGTGTTTGATGAAATGCATTAAGGACGTACAGTAGAAAATTGGTGAAGAATAACAGGGGATATTACATTGTTGGAATTGTTTTTTGGCAAAATAAGGTATATCCCCAACAGTGGGTATTACAATGTGTTTGTCCTTCGTTCCAACATATGCTTTACAGTGATGTTTGGGAACTACGGAGGGTTGTTTGGCACAAATCAACTTCCTAAATTATGATCTCTAGGCCCAATGCTACTAGGATTTGTTCGACTTCCAGGCATTGATGAAGCAGAATATGTAGCTATTTGTTGGTTTTGCCGTACTCTCTTCCATCTTTTCTCAGAAATTCTTCAATTTGATTGCCACCTTCCTTACATCCTGAGGTTCAATATTCTTGTACAATAAAGTTTCATGTCTAAATATGCAAGCAAGGTGTTATCTGGGACAGTTAATGCCTCCAAGAAACTTTGCACCAAATTACTTGCAGAATTTTTCCTTGTCTTTGTACTCAACATGCCAATGTTTCTAGAAGGAAAGGTCTTTTGTGGATTTTATATATTAACATTGTAAGTCCTATATTATGGAGAGATAAAAAAAATAGAAGGTTTAATTTAAGAATGAAGATTTAAATAGTAATAGTGAAGATAAAACAAATATGCAAGAAAATAAACTGACAAAGAGCAAGGAAATTTAAAAAAATGAATATAAAAAACAAGTGAAAGGAAAAAATTCAAATTAAAAAGAATAAGATAGATAAAGCATTGGGTTTTGTTTCTTATATTTTGGATTTTGAATTTAAAATGCGTAAATATGAAAATAGAAATATAAAATATGAAAAATGAAGGAGAACAGAGTGAGAGAAAGTGATGATTTTTAATTTACCTTGATGTTTGAATTGAAAGCTGGAGATGTGTGTAACTCAAATCCAACTCTGTATAGAAAATCCTCTTTTGCACAAATTAACTGTAAATCCAACCATATCAGCTTCTTGGACAAGAAAGTTAAGCTCATTTGAAGAGAGAAGTAAGAATTAACTTGTGACTGGGGGTGAGAAGAGTTTGAAAACAAATGGTAGGTAATATAGAGTCAGAATGGTCATAGGAGGGTTTTAATGTGGTATTGGTATATCAAGATAGGAAATTATGTAAGTTTTTTAATTTTTAAAGTGTGTTTTCTTTAGCACTGGCCTGGCAGTTTTGTTGAATCCAGGTGTTGGATTGGCAAGTTCTATAGTTAGAGTCAGCAAGTTGTGTCTAGAGATTTTTTTGGGCCTATTCAGATCTGCTGTAGCATGTCTGACTGGGTCCTTGGTGATCCAAACACCATGAATACAATAGAGTGTTCTACCATCTTTGATTATTCTACATTATGACTGCAAGGCTAGGTTTGTGAAGCTATGACTGCATGAAGTGTAGTGTGGGGCATGGAAATATCACTGGAAATGTAAAATGGTGAATTCAAAGAGGAAACTTACATTATAATTAATTAAATCATAAACAAATTTATATCGAGCATTAAATGATTTTTTTCATACTTGTGGCATGGTAGAGTTACATATACCGCAGATAAACATATAGAATATGAATGCTATAATCATATTCGTGTGCAATACATATTGTCTTCATATGACTGTTATTTGTAGATATAAAGGGAGCTCTCACAATACTCATCACTAAGCATAAAAAACAAGTCATATTGGGTGCATCGGTTGGTAACAATCAATGATTATTAACTTTTCTTGACTCATTTATAGTCAATAATTTGAAGACACCTAAGTACTCCACATCCTTTTCTGTCATTTCCTTTATTAGCTACTGATTTTAGGTTTTCATTTTTTGGTCTAAAAAGGTGTGATAAATCATAATATCAAAGTTACTATGTATACTATGCTGTATTTTATTTCCTTGACCTATGGTATGTTTCTTTTCACAGGAAAACCATCTGAAAGCAGAATAGCTGTTTTAAGTCGAGATGAAAATAGGAGCTGCACATTAGTTGAGGTATGTTTTAAACTCCTTAATATTCTCTTGTACATTTCATATAATAGGAAACAACATGTCTCCAATGTTAGGAAGCAAATGATTGATGATTGTATTGGACTGTATGCATGTGTGATAGGACCAACCATTTGTTACAAACTATTTGGCAGCTATACAAAAAAATGAGGGTCCTATCAACTGTGTTTTATTCTCTTTTGACTTTGAAGTTAAACATTACTGTTATTCTTGATGTTGTGAAACCATATTAAAGGCAAATTGCAGGCTGTAAGTCACAAACCCATTGAACTTCTGTCAGGGATGACCTAGTGTCTATGTTACACAAGGTTTCTGGGATGGATTTTTTGGGAGGCTATTTTTTAGGGGATGACAGAGGACAGCTATTAGAAAAGTAAGGAATATTTAAAAATATAAGAAATTTCAAATATTTATAGAATAACATTGATAGAACATTCATCATATACATTATTGAATCTTAACATATAGCGTCAGACTTGAAATTAGATTTCATGTGAGAGTCAACAAACAAATTAACAAAATTTAATTTCTTTCTTTGCCATTGTGCATATATATTATATAAAAGTTATAATCAAATGGCCAAAGGGAAATACCCCCCTAGGATATTTGCTCCAAAATTTCCAGTTGCTCCACAGAAGTTTATATAAATATTTTGCAAGGAAACTGATTTCTATTCATCCAGCAGATTATATTGAAAACCATATAATATCAAACTGAAATAGACGTCTGAAATTAAATATGAATATTGCCTTCCAATAGATGAATCATTACAATCTTATTTACCAAACAGATATGAAATACCTCTATTGTTGCAAGTTTGTCTTCAGATGAGATCTTCACAAATTTGCCCAGTTGTGAACTTCGTCGCGATTCCACCTCCAAAGATGAGTTGGGTTTCTGTCCAATCCACCAAGAAAACTTGAAGATTTATGTGCTCAAGTTTTCAAACTAAAAGCCAAAGCTTCCTAGAATTCTCCAAGAGAAAACAATAACCAAGTATAATCCAAGCATGCTAAGAATGAGCCTCTCAATGTTCTTTAATAACACATCCGTGTGACTCTTCGTTTTCCTTCTGCCTATCTCTTGGTTTTCCTTTTTCTTTCTCCTTATTATCCCCCGTTAAATTAAAGTGACTTTATTAATTATTCACTAAGCTCCTTTAAAGTCATTTTAATGCTTTATTAAGTAATTAAATTAAGTTGTCATTAAATCTGATATAATTTGACAAATTAAAGTTTAATTATTTATTGACTTGTAATGTCCCAAAAAGAGGACATTACACAAAGGCTGCAAGTTTCAACTAGAAAATGACAAAAATATTGGAACTTTGCCGCTGCCCTTAATTAGCATTTCCTAACATATTGCATCAGAATTAGAGTTTGAATTCCAGTCACTGCCACTAGGAGGGACTTTCTCATCCAATGAAACCCCAACCAATCCCTTTTGGGTCTCTTCATCAGCCTCTATGACATCTTCGGGATTGGCATTCCAACGTGTAGGTAGACTTTGATCATATTGAGAAATCTGTCAATCTAGTAGTTGCAAGGCACCATGCATGGCCACCAACTTCTTTTCTTGTTGAAACGTAGACCCATTCTTGATTGACTAAAAGTCTAAAAGTTATATGTGGACAGAATTCTTCTCTACAACAAAGGAATTAACAACTTGTAAAAGGACGTGAATGGTAAGTATCCACAACGTTGGTTCATCTTAACCATGTCACATCCACCATCCAATGGGGTTGGCTTTAGCTAATGTAGCTCTATCTCTCCTCACCTTTGGTTTGTTGAATGTTGGAGCATAGAGATTGACAAAGGCTTACCTTTGTGTATGAGGTAAAATAGTCTCTCTATTAGTTCTTTTCAAAGAGTTTTCATGGGTCCTCCATTCACCTCTTCAATACCAAATGGAGGCATTCTCCTTGGCCTAGCTACATATCATTAGGGATTGAGGGTGTAGGTTGCCATATGAAGTGGGTTGTTCTTACTACATAGTGCCCCTCCACCTGTAAGATACTACCCTGTTTTGTGTTTGCACTGAATTTGTCTTTGATGGGAATTTTTTTTTTTGTATTTTTTGTATTTTTTTGCTTTATTTGGGGTTTTTCAGAGTTTTTCGATTTTTTTTGTTTTTTTGAGAAGATAGATTTATGAAACTTTTTAAAATGACAGAAAAAATACCAAATGATGAGCAGTGCTAGAGCAATCTTCTATTCTCTAGGGATATATGCTAACTTGAAGAAACAATGCAACTATAACTGAATCTGCATAGATGACTAACTCTGATAATTCTGAAAGTAACAGTTCATGCAACGTTTACATACATCAGAATCATATAACTTTACTAGAATAGTTTTTTCATGCCAAGTTTTCCCTAACCTGCTGCTGACATCTGAAGCAGAGCTGCTAATAATGTCAAACTGGTGCCACACAACACCCACGTCTTTCCTGGAACTTGATCTGCTATGTCTGTAGCTGGGCGGCTAAAGGTTATTTTGTAATCTCTCAGCCCTTCCTGAATTTTACTGAAAACTCCTTCCAGCACTACCCGATCTGCTATAAATTGACTGAATTTACACTGAATGATTGCTGGAAGCTCCAAAGTCTCACGCCCTACATCTGATTCTGGGTTTTTCCCCTCTAATTGGCAATGTACGACTCCCAGTAAGCTACAGGCAATTGAATCTGCCATGTAAAGAATTGCCTCAGTCTGCAATTTGTTGTTTGAACCCTGAATTTGGCTGTAGCAATCAAAATGCTCCTTCAAAGCGCTCTAAAATTGGTTTTCCTCTGATAATATTGCCCTGGGATGGTCTTTCCCAACTGTAGTCAAGCATCCAATGGGAGCTTTTGTTCCCAATCAGACCACTCTGGATTAAAACATCTTCAATAAGGCTTCCTTCACAGCTGCACTGAAATAGAAATGTCCTGGAATAATTGCAAATGACTTCCCTCTCTTCTTTTAATCAAAAACTTTCCCTCCAAGCCCAGTTCGAACCACAATTAGGCTTTCTCTTTATTTTCAATAACATAAAACATTTTTATTTTTATTTAAAAATCTTCCTCTCTAGGGATCGATCCATATGAGGGGCCAATTCACCATTAAGCTGCTTAATCAGACATCCAACCAGCTCAAGACGACACTCAAGTAGTTCAAGCACGTCAAGCAGCTCAAGCAGACAACTAGGCACCTCAATCCAATTTTCTATTACTTTGAGTAATCCTCTGAGATTTATAGGACCTTGATCGTCAACCTTTGACATCAAATACATCATCAACCTTTGACATTGATGACAACATATTCCACATCTATATGATCATATCTTATGACCCACACAACATTTGAGATGAAAGAGAAAATATAATTGTAACAAAGTTAAATTTAAATTTCAAAAAATTATTAATAGTTGAATGGCAAAGAGTAATTGCTACTGCAAGGAATAAAAGTAATTTACAAGTTAAGAACATTAATAAATTAACAAGTGAATAATTTAGTAATAAAAATTAGCAATTTTATGCCTAATTGTGGATCATCAATCATTGTTTAGGATGTTTTGTTTCACACTTCTCCCTTAGATGTACTTGCCTCTGGCTATCCGCCTGTAAGAATACTCCTTCATCTTTTGGAGATTTTTGCCAATGAAACCACGACAACAGCCAAGCAAATGAACGTGCAAAGATTTTCTCGCTGTCATAAATTTCTGATGTTTATTCAACCTCTGTTACAATTTTTCAATGATAAACACTCACAACAAATGTTTAAATGGCTGAAGGTATCTTTCATGCATAGATCCAAGCAGATAAATTATTTCTCTCAATTCTGTTCTGAATTAATTCCAGATGCAAATTTAAGGTGCATGGGATGCTGCAATTTGCCTGATGTAAGCCTTCCAACAAGTTTGATGTCTTACCCTTCGTGTGGAATTCAGCTAACATGATCTTCTCTGCATTGTAAACTGTCAATTTCTATGCACTGACACTGCAAACTGATGGGATAGTCCCTGACTTTATGAAAGCTGTCAGATCTTTGTTATGCTTCTATATCAATCACAATATATAATGACTTTTTATTAGTCATTAGATGTAAAGAAACTAACATATACTGTTGAAAATACATTACGTTGAATTGCAAGTTTTGAAATAATAGAAATATTTAGCACTCTTCACCAATGCCCTTTTCAGAAATTGAATGCGATGATTACTTCTAGCATCATGTCACTTATTACCATGCGTAAGTTTGTATTCCTTCTTATCTACTATACTTCATCAAGAAGAATGATATTCTCTCCTAATTAAAATTGATTTTTTCCTTGTGATCTCTCAGTTGTGCAGTTCTTGTGGTCATTTACAGCTATCCTATCTTGGTCATCCTAAATTCATTATTGAGGAAAGCCCAAACTCCATAATACTTCATTGAGTTCCTTAAATAGTATTAATATTTTTGCAAAATATGAATTTGTAATGAGTGAAATGAATTTTTGGATACACTCAATGGAAATCCAATAATTGACAAGTCAAAGAAAGCTGTTAGAGAGTTTGCATTCAAAGAGGTACTGGTACTTTAGTTTACAGCACATTCAATACAAAAATAAAGTATAATTGGGATAGTTTGATATCTGTGTTATTCTATTTTCAAAGAGGTTTGATATGTCACAATGAAAAGTCTTGTGGGAGTATTTATGTGTGACATACATGAATACATTGATAAATTTCAAGAATTACCAGGTTGAAATTTAAATTTGTGCTCAATATGTTTATTAAATTTTTTCTCTTCTATTAAGAATATTTGTTATTTGTATTTTTTGTGGATGGTTATAGTATCTCCATGCAAGTAAATAAGATGACACAACAGAATAAGATTTTGAGTAGCAAGGCATAAAATGGTCTATGTAGAGAACACGGTTCTTTGTTCTTAACTTTCTGTTACATGTACTGAGAAACTGTTTTGGTAGTTCACATATATGTGCACCATGGAGTGATCCTTGCATAACATTAAATGAAAAGTGGCTTGGCCAATTGGTAGTTTGAGTGATGTTGCAACCTCTAGTTTTTGATGTGCTATGACATGGTCATTTATATAGGTTGAGATATACTCGGGAAGGCCTCACCAAATACGGATTCATTTGTCCTATATAGGGCATCCTCTTGTAGGTAATATCTTGTGCTAATATTATCTTCATTTCCTCATGAATTTAATTGTACAGTTCTCATTGTAATGAAAAATAATTGTTCATATCTTACTAAAATCTATGTTCCCATATCATCTTAAGAAAAGTTGTTCTTGTATCATAAAAGAAAAATTAAAAAAATGGTTGGCTTATGAGTGTCTCTTATAATTACTAAGCTATGTTTGCACATGCAGAAGTATGAGAATGGATACACTGGTTTGAAATATTGGTGTGTCAGGTTATAGGGTTGGTGTGTACATGTTTGTGTACTTTTTAGGGTGGCGGCTATGCTCCCGACAAAATGCACCCAAAATCAAATTTTTTTTTTTTTCAGACCTGCGTTTTTCAGTGGTTTTTTTTTGAATTTTTTTGGATGTTTTTGATTCAAAACATGCAGATCATGAAGAACAGATGCTGAAAATTTCACAAAAATCTGTTGTGTTTTCGGATTTTTCAAATTTGGTCAATGGTGCATTTTGTCTGGAGCATAGCCGCGTCCATTTTTTATTGTGGAAGGAAACATATGTATTGTTGGCTATATCCATACTAGTTTCTGTTAGTTGGGTGTCCACATGAGAAAACTATTATTCTATTGGGTACATCATCATAGGGTATAATTTCGTACGAGCCGTGACAATGAATTTATGCATGCATTTAATAGAACCCATGAAATATTATATGCATCCAATAATAAAAATGCCACACATGATATCATCAAAATTTTGTACTTCGGGTGTAGATGGATTGGGAATGCTTGATTTGCTCTCAAGCATTGTCATAAGGTTGAAGCACAAGAGTACAAAAATAACATAAGACAAATAGAAAGAAATCCCCTTGGGCCCGTACAAGATGAGTCTCGTGTCAATCTAGTGTTTGGGTTGGCTATGACCTAGAAAACCTTTATTTTATCTTTTTAAGTATGTTAACAAGCTAATAAATGACCATATTCTAATCCTTCAAATCCTCAATTAAAGTGAAAGCTTAAAAATTAAACAATAGAACTTTATGGCTCCAATACATCAATCTAGTGCTTTGCTTGGTTGTGACCTAAAAACAACCTTTATCTTTAGATTTATAAGTATGTTGTGATATCCCAACATTATGAAATAAATAAGTCTGGCTAGGAGTAAACATACCTTGTCTCTTGTACATAATCTGCATTTTTTGTAACAAAGAAATAAAACTTGTGATGATTGATGGAGCTTGGTAATCAACATGACATCCATCCACCATGTAGGCAACATGGCTATGATGTTATTTATAAGTGATCATAAAACGATTGCTTGTAAATCCCACCGTAGCACATTGGCTATTTGATGGACCGATAGCCTGATGATCGGTTGTAGCAACCATCATCTTGTAATCACCATCATAATATGCATTTCATTTGGTTAATAATCAAGTTGCATATGGAAATGGCATCACCCTGCATACATTCATCCATGATATATCATACCATCAACATTCTGCCACAGAACATATGCATCATAGTCATCACTGTCATGCCTACATATACAGCAGTAGTATAATGATATCATACATACATGTATCCAGACTAATGTAATTACATTCATCATTGACCAATAACCCATAATCCTGCTACCGCATTCATACTGAGCATTGGCCTTGCATATCATCGCATCATATTAGTCTTGCATCATAATTGCCTTGCAACATATTAGCATTGCATCATGGTCGCCGTACAACATATTCGTATTACATCACAATCGCATTACATTAGCATTGCATCATAACTTCACTTATCATATTCTTCATAGATTGCATAATGCCTGCGATTATCTTTACATTGCATAACTAAACATGGAGGCATGATTAATAAGGTAATTAGTAATATCTGATTACCATAATAATCATTATAACCATTCAGAATTATTATGGTAACCATTCAGAATTAGAGGGAGACTCTTCATACGTGCCTCTTCCCTTCATTGTGCACATATATATTGAGGATCACATCATTTGATGGAGACATGAATTGGAGAATATATTACATATCGTATCCTTTTTGGATTGCTCTATCTTAGAGCTTATTGCCTTTGACAACCATCGGTGCAAGCACATAAAGAACAGTCAGAGACGACATCATACTTGAAGCATATTTATATTGTCATATCAGAGACGACTTTACCATTATTCAGAGCATAATAATATCGACATATCAGATACAGCCTATCATAATATTCATAGCACATTATTATTGTTATACCAGAGACGACTTGCCTATTTGCTTATTATCAATTATATATCAGACACAACAGTACCAGGTATTGAGATCACTCTTAGTTGTGTATATAATTACCTGCATATCAGACACAACAGTACCAGGTATCGAGATCACTCTTAGTTGTGTATATAATTACCTGCATATCAGACACAACCATTATATATTGTTATACCTGCATATCGGACACAACCATTTTATATTGTTAATTGATTGTTATGCAATCATTATCATTTTATAGTAGTGTATGCATTTGGAATTAAGCGTCATTCAATAGACTTAAATATCAGCCATATCTGTCATTATTATTTGTAACAACATATGCATTTGGAATTAAGCACCGTTTGCTAGTACTTAATTATCAGCAATTGTTTGTATATTCATTGAATTATAAAGGATTACAAGTAGTGTCTCAGTTTATAGAAAAAGGGACATTACATATGTCAACAAGCTAATAAATGACCATATTCTAATCTGTAATGTCCCTTCTTGACTCTTGAGCATAATAGTTGGTGAACAATTAGCCGAGTTTTTGAGCTTCCCATAGGCTAATTGGTAAGTAAATATAACTCCAAAATTCTTGAAGAGAACAAGTTTTGTATTGTTTCTATTGATGACAATGAGCTCAGTTAGTGGTGTGGATCATCGTGATAATTTCAAATGTGTTTTTTATCATTTGGGGAGCTCTCCAAACTGCTTGGATGAGTGATCTATTTATAGTAAGTCATCCAGTTGCCTCCAATCATTGCCCTAAGTCTTTAGTTATGATTAGAGTTTGGTTTCTAGTTGTTTCGGTGCCTTCTGAAACTTTGGTAAAATAATATAAATATTCACTTAAGTTTCTAATGTAAAAATATTAAAGTGATAGTTCAAGTGTAACATCTCTTTCTAAAGGTGTTAAAGTGGATATCAAAGCTGGACACCTAGGACTTGGGGGTCATTTTGCTCATTTAAATATTGTTTACTTTTCAAAAAGGTCATTTTGGAGAAAAAGGAATTATTATATTTTTAAATGGATTATTTCTCTCCAAAAAGCTATATAAGGAGGATGTGAAGTCATTTGTGAAGTTAGTCTTGTGAATTATGTAATGTTATGTTGCTAGATGTAATGTCCCCATTTTTCAGATTTCGGGATTAGCTTGGTTTGACGACCCTCGCAGGCTAATCAGGCGATCAGAGGGGGTCAGATGTCAGAGCCAGTGTTGGCACTCCACTCTGGGGATTTAGTTTATCAGGTCTGCTCTTCGTTCGGGTCATTTTGGTCAACTTACTATTTTTAGTAAGTGGTGTTTTGGGTATGGCCAGGATTAGCAGGGTATCTGCACGGAGTGTCAGATGTTCGGAATTGAGTTTTAGAGAATCTCCAGTTTTAGAGACTTACTATTTTTAGTAAGTCTATTTTTAGCAGTTGGCTATTTTTGGCAGTGGGTTATTTCCGGCAGGGTAGTTGGCGTTTGGGCTCTAGTGTCGGGAATGAGTTTGATTCAGTCAGCGAAATTCTGTGGCTTGGTTTTTAAAGTTATCGTTATTAAATTAAAGTATTTTAATTTAATAACTTAAGTACTTTATAACTTTAATGTTATAAAGTGAAATATTCATTTAAAAGCCTTTAATATGAAAAGAGTGAAATTGTGCTTTTTCCGAAAAAGCTATAAGTACAACTCGAAAAAGCACTTTCATTCACCCATTGTTGATTTGATAAATTGTTTATGTGAGAATTCTGCTTGGCTTGGAAAAGCTAGGGTTTTTGGAGCTTGGTCTTCATTTTTGGAGAGAGTTCTTCTGAGATTATTGAGCTTGGTCTTCTTCTAGGAGAGAGCTCGTTCTGATTTTGGATTGAATCCAGTGCTGAGGTATACTGGATATGTATGAAGTTATTCTACAGGCTGAAGTTATTCTGGTGAAGAAGTTTTTAATTCTACAAGCAAAATTGAATTGTTCCCAAAGAATTCAATTTGTCTTGCCGAGGTTCTGAGAATTAATTGGGAATTGTGCTGAGACTTTAATTCAGTTAGGGGTTTCGAATTTGCTGATGAATTATTGGGTAATTAATTCAGTCATTGCATAATTGGTTACAATTTATGAAAGGGTTTTACAATCTGTCAAAAAGTGCGAATTATTTCCTAGCTATGAATATGGGAGAAATTCGAGTCCACTGCTGGAGATCTGGTTTCAAACACACGAGTGTTGTGTGAGAACTTAAATTGCTTGCGTGAGGTGTGTGAAGCCACACCATTCTCCTTCCAGCTGTCACGTTTTCACTGGGAGCTGTCTTGATTCCATTCAGACCCCTACGTGTGTAACCAGAGCTTCCTTCCACACATGTTAGCTGTTTGTATGTCACAGTAGGGTGCGTCAAAGGGTGACAGGCTGCGGAAGTCTTTCAAATAGCTCACGGTTTGCTTTGGGGAGCTGCCTTGATGTGAAGTAGGCCTGCGAATTGACCCAGGACAGTCACGCAATGTGCTGCTGACATGTGACTGTCACCTTGGGAACTTCAGAATATACTAAGCTATGAAGCGGCATTCATTGGGAGTTATTTGCTTTGCAAGGTTACAAAATCTGCCAGGTGCCTAATTTACATGTTAATTAATGCTTCAATAATTTGTTGTGGTGAGAACAAGAATTGATTAAAGTTATCAAAAATATTCAATTTGTTTTAATTGATATATTTGAATTTATTGGAAATTTCTTGTATGTGTTTTAATGAGGCTTTAATTGGCATAAGAAATTACATACATATCAAATAAAAATAAAGAAATTAGGAAGAGTCCGATAGGTTCTTCACAGTGGTATTAGAGCAAAGATCTTGCCATCCTATAAGGGTTATGAAATTAAATAATGGCAAACAGATTTATACCAAGAGGGTACTATACCCGCAGGGATAGAAATTCACCACCTCCTGAAGATAATCAACAGGGCCCACAGAATGAATAGACAGTAAACAGGGATAATATCAGAAATGATATGGACCGGGAGGCCAGAGATGCCTTCAGACATATTGCAGATGGTCAGCATCATGTTGCAACTGTATTGCAACAACTTTCAGATACTTTACAACGCATTGCATTACCAGGTGCTAGAGATAGAGGTGCGCGTAGTGTTTCAGTTAGCTCACACAAGTCACGAGCTGAGGACAGGCGAATTGATGACAGGCAGGATTATGATAGGCGAGATTATAGAGCTGATCATACTGGTACTTATGACAGGCCTCACCGTCTGACATTCTTGAGGCTAGAGTTGGATGCAGTCAGTGTTGAGCCAGAGCCTGCACCATTTGTCGATGACATGGTGGCACATTTTGCAGAGTGGGATGCTCTTCTTGAGGGACTAAAAAGAAATTTAAATTTTGATAGATATCTGACGCAAAAGCGTGAGCATTCCAGAGGTAGGCCAGCTCCTGACACGAGGCAGAGACCTAGACAAAATGAATTAAAGCAGGCAACCAACAAGTTGATTTTGGACCACTTCGATGGAAGTGGGAAGACTGCAGCCAGAGCATGGGTCCACAAGTTGGACACTTATATTTCACTTCGTCCTATGTCTGAGGAGGACGCTATTCGATTTGCTGTGTTACATTTGGATGGGGTTGCTCATGATTGGTGGTATCATGGGTTAGTGTCTCTCCATCATGATCATATTGTGCAGTACTAGGAGTTTGTAGATAGACTGATAGAATGGTTTGATCGGAAGGATCCGGAGACCTACTTCCGAGAGTTAGCTCAGCTGAGACAGATAGGTGGTCTTGAGACATTCATCAGCGAGTTTCAGCATCTATCAGTCATGGTTTATGACATCTCCGAGAGGAGGAGAGTCATGTTGTTCATAGAGGGTTTGTCAGAGCCGTACAAAGGATGGGTCAAGTCCTTGGATCCACCTACTATACGAGATGCTATGAAGAAGGCAAGGAATCTTGAGCCTTCTGTTTCACGGGGCAAGTCTACTCCTAGTCCTACTATTCCTCCTGCAGATGAGGTACCTCCACCAGCTATTGATAGAAAGAAGCCTGCAGGTAGATTTGATGATGCCATGCGAGAGGATTTGAGGAGGAGACAGCTTTGCTATTGGTGCAAAGAGCCTTATGATAGAGAGCATACTTGTGCTATGAGGCCTAAGGGCAGGGCGAATCGGTCTATGTGGGTCTATTTTGGTGAGAGTGAGGCTGAGTCTTCTCATCAGGCTGTTGGTTTTGATACAGAGAAGGAGCAGAGAGTTACTCCAGAGTTTGGTACTGAAGCCAAACTGTCTCCGATTGTGTTGTCCACCTCTGTGCCACTTCCCTCTGCTTTCAGACTGAAGGGATTAGTGGAAGGTCAACCCTATGTTGCTATGTTGGATACAGGAGCTTTGCACAACTTTATTCAGGAGCGACTTGTTAGTCAGTGTGGGCTTCAGGTAGAGGAGTTTGCAGGGTTTGGAGTTAAGGTAGCTAATGGATACAATCTCACCTGTACCAGGGGCATCCGAGATCTCCCCTTATTTCTTGGCGATTATGAGATGATAGCTGATTTTTATGTGTTCAACTTGGGAGAGATGGATGTAGTTTTAGGGATGCAGTGGATACAGGAGATTAAGGAGTTCTGCCTTAGTGTGAACCCGATGCAGATCAGATTTGAGTACCAGGGCAGAGAGTATGTGTTGTCGGGCATTGCTGATGGGAGTCTACGCACTATGTCTTTCTGTGCCGTAGATAGTGTTGATTCACAGAGACATGAGTCTATACAGGTAGAGCCGATTACATATCATGTCTCTCCTAGTTTACCATTTTATGGAACAGATCGGTGGATGGGTGTTGTTCACTTTGTGAACAACCCTTTATTTGATAAAGATGTCAGCATGGCCTATGACAATCCACTGTTTGAGTTTAGTGATGATCCCTTACAGGTGATGTATGATCATGAAGATGATGATGTTTGGTATCCGATTTGTGCACCTACTCATCAGGCAGATTATACAGGAGGCCAGTCAGGTCTAGTTGATCAGTTTTCAGGGGTGTACACGGTGAGGAGTGCTTATAGCTTCACATTCGATCCTCACGTTTAGGATGTCTATTAGTCACATAGTTCTTCAGTGCATCCATTCTATGACTGGTATGATGAGTTGATTAGTTCGAAGACTGGGAGTAAGTCCAGTCTATTGGTTGAGTTACTTCCATGTGAGTTACTTTCAGTTGAGTTTCTCCCACGCGGCGATCCTGTTGCAGCATCATCAGTTCGGGTGTTGAGTGCAGATTTCCAGTTACTAATGTTGGTACTGTTGATGTTGTTAGCTTCTTCACAGGAGTATGAGGTTGATCGGGACATTATTCATGACTATCCTTGGGATCCGGGTGGTTTGTGATGGTTGTTTTTTCTTGATTGTTTGAGGACAAGCAATGTTGGGAAGGGAGGACTGTAATATCCCCATTTTTCAGACTTCGGGATTAGCTTGGTTTGACGACCCTCGCAGGCTAATCAGGCGATTAGAGGGGGTTAGATGTCAGAGCCAGTGTTGGGACTCCACTCTGGGGATTCAGTTTATCAGGTCTGCTCTTCATTTGGGTCATTTCGGTCGACTTACTATTTTTAGTAAGTGGTGTTTTGGGTATGGCCAGGATTAGCAGGGTATCTGCACGGAGTGTGAAATGTTCAGAATTGAGTTTTAGAGAATCTCCAGTTTGAGAGACTTACTATTTTTAGTAAGTCTATTTTTAGCAGTTGGCTTGTCATGTCCCCATTTTGGCTGACATCGTTTGGCATGACGGATTTGCCTATCATTGACTCTCGTAGGCAAATGGTTTGGAGAGAGGGTCATTATGTTGATCATTTGATTGCATATTGCTGACAGAGCCTACATTCGGTAGAGCTTACATCCAGTTTGGGCCTGCATGCAGTTGTAGTGGAGCCTACATCCAGAGTGAGCCTACATCCAGTTTGAGCCTACATCCAGTTGTAGTAGAGCCTACGTTCAGTCTTGAGCCTACGTTCAGTCGTAGTTGGGCCTGCATTCAGTTATGAGACATTTGGGCCTACATTGTTATAATTTTGAGTTGAGAAATGTACTTTATTATTATAATGTTATTTTATTATAAAGTACATTATAATTGGATGTTTCTAGAAGTTCTAGCAACTTCTCAAGGGAAAGAATAAATAGAGGGCTTGGATTTTCATTTGGGCATGCTTGGATTTGGGATTTCTTCTACTTCTTCATTGTGAAGCAATTTGTAGCCTTGTGGTCTGCAAATACTATTCGAGCTTTGGGAACGAATCACTCCCCTAGATTCCAAATAAGCTCTACTATGGCCCTCATATTGATTTGCCATTTTCATCGAACTGTCTCTCCTATTGTACTAAGTACGACAGCGATTCAATGTTTGTGTGCCTATTGCCGTACGACATTCAGGGTATGCGTATTTTCTCCTTGCACTTGATCGTACAGTAGCCCTGCCGTACGGTGGTAGAACTTATTTCCCTTTTTTTTGCTGTACGGATGCACTTCAGTAACTTGCATTTTCCTTATCCTCTACTGCCGTACGGGCTGCCTATCTCTGTGGCCGTACGATCCGTACGGATGCTCCTTCTGCACGTGACTTCTTTCCCACGTGTGGCTTTGTAGTTTTTGCCGGACAACCACTTCCTTCTCGCAAATACCTGTCGCTGTATGGTCCCTTTGGTTTTTCCCCTTCCGCACCATGGTTGTACGGCCCGTACGGAAGTGCTGGCTATTTGCTTTGGCCATGCGGAAGTTGTTTGTTGTACCTTCCTTTCACCATACGGCAGCTCTTTTTATATGTGAAAAAATAATAATACTCGCCCCTTCGCCGTACGACAGCACTTACATGTGGTGGATTGATCGTATGGGGTTTAAATGCTGTATAGTCAGTTTACTGTACGGTAATGGGCATGCACTTCTTCTGCCGTACGACCGTACGGTTTTTTCTACTTTTTAAAAAAAAATTTTTAAATTTTTTTTTAATTTTAATATATATATATATATATATATATTTTCACCGTACGGTGGCCTTTTTCTTTTGCTGTACAGCGGTACGGTGGCTTCTACTTTTAAAAAAAAAAAATTTAAAATCTCTTTTTTTTTTTTTTTTTGTATATATATATATTTTTATTCCCATTGTATGGTCATGCATAGCCATACTGGCATTTTTCCAACTTACCGTCTGGATGCTTCTCTGGTCGCTCGTACGGACGGCTCTTGGGTCGCCTGCTTGAGCGCACCAGTCCCTTTCCATCTTCTCCTCTCGAGTGCTCTGTCCCTCCTCTCGGGTCCATTCTCTCCGGGTAAGGTTTCAATTTGGACCCCTTCATGGCCTCATGTATCTACAGTTCGTCAAGAGTCCATAACTTGACAGCCCTGTCATAGCCGACTTCCTGAAATGTTCCTCGCTTAATCTCATTGTGCAGCCATTCCCTCAAGCTTTCCTTGTGGCCAAGTCCATTTTCAATGGCCATCCAAAGGCTTGGAACCATAAATTCTACAGGGACCATAGCCTCTTGCCCATACATAAGAAGGAGAATCAAGATTTTGAAGGCTGCGGTCTTCCACACCGGATTCCAGTCGTATCCCATGACGATGGTTTTCGGATTTCTCTCATCCCCGACGTTTATTCCTTTCAACTTTGCTTCTTTGTACCAGATGTGTTCCTCCTTCCGAAACTCATGGGCAGGGCTCTCTTTCATCCGGACTTCCCCTTCTCGGTATGCTGTATATTCCGGAGGGAACTCACTCTGGGCTTCCTCAATCTTTAGTATGTTGCAGGACAGTGGAAATAATTCATAATCGCCCATTTGCCAGTGGAATAGACCGTCCATCAAATCTGTATCATCCTCCACTTTCAGTATCCCTTCGGCATTGGGCTCCATGGTTTCTTCCCCTCCGTCTATTCCGTCATCTGATTCTGAATCGGAGGAGGATGCCATTTCCTCTCCGACCATTTGCGTTGTGAGGTCTATTACAAACTTCTTTCCCCCTTTCTCGAAGGACAGGATATTTCTTTTCCAATTATGATTGGCTCTGGCAGTCACCAGCCACCCCCTCCCTAGGATGGCGTCATACCCCTTCTGCTTCAGGGGAATTACTACAAAGTCGAGGATGAATGGTTGGGTCCCGATGGTTACCTGTTGTGCCGTCAGAGTTCCAAGGGGCTTGATGCCGTGCTGGTTGGCCCCAAGTAGGTTGAAGGTCGGGGGCCACAGTGTTGGCTTCCCGAGGCTTTTCCAGGTTTCCTCTGGTAGAACGTTCACCCCGGATCCACCGTCTACGATCGTGTTTGTGAGGATGGTACCCAAGATACCCACCTCCACCACTGCGGGGTTCCGTCCATTATTTATTGATAACATCATGGGGTCGACTGCGGAGTCGCCGGGAACCTCCATCCGTTCAACCGTGCTTGTTGGAATGTTTTGGTCTAGGAATAGGGCCGTTTTCAGGTGCGGCATAGTTTCCAGTAGGTCCTTGACCTTTACAGGTATCTCCAGTTGCATCATCTGCCTTAAAATATTTTGTTCGACCATTGCTCGGGTAGAAGTGCCGGCGTCTGTGGAGTCCTTTCGGTCCTCCATACCCTTCGCGATTTCGGCCTTTGCCTCGAGCATCCTTTGTTTCTCCGTCGGAGGGTGAGGATATGTGGCCTTCTTCGTTTGCCCACGTGTGTGTCATGTCCCCATTTTGGTTGACATCGTTTGGCATGGCGGATTTGCCTATCATCGACTCTCGTAGGCAAATGGTTTGGAGAGAGGGTCATTATGTTGATCATTTGATTGCATATTGCTGACAGAGCCTACATTCGGTAGAGCCTACATCCAGTTTGGGCCTACATGCAGTTGTAGTGGAGCCTACGTTCAGTCTTGAGCCTACGTTCAGTCGTAGTTGGGCCTACATTCAGTTATGAGACATTTGAGCCTACATTGTTATAATTTTGAGTTGAGAAATGTACTTTATTATTATAATGTTATTTTATTATAAAGTACATTATAATTGGATGTTTCTAGAAGTTCTAGCAACTTCTCAAGGAAAAGAATAAATAGAGGGCTTGGGCTTTCATTTGGGATATGCTTGATTTGAGGATTCTACTACATTTTCATCTTGGAGCATTTGTGGCACCATCTAGGTCTGCAAATTTTCAATTGATCTTTAGGAACGGAAACTCCTAAGGGTTTGCATAACTGAGGAGGTGAAATATCTTCTGAAGGGTTGCACATTGGAAGTGGTATTCAACCTTTTCATAGAGTATGGGAAATATAATAAACACAGAATATATCATAGAATAATAAATACTTTCATTAATCATTCTGGACTGGCAAGTACATTTACATAATAATGATCATACAATAATATCCCCCGTGTCCAACCTCCGAGAGGGTATATAAAGTACCCGAAGGGCCACGACCGAAACGTCATGACATAATTGTCTAACCTCTCGGTCACTAACGACCGAGGCTAACATAATACTTTATTAATATATTAACCCGTGCATACAATTATCCTGACAACAGCCGTACATCCCGATATCAAGTTGTACCAAATGTTGTAGGTATAATGGTGGTTTGAAATGATTTTAATTCATCATTTTCTACGCCTTGTATACTCTTCCAGGCTGTACATCTGAAAAGAGAAAAATTGGTATCTTGGGATAGGAGTGAGAGTCCTAGAGGAGGGCGGTTGGTTTTGGGTGCCTATTTCTTCCTACTTGGGGTCACCCTATCTTTGAAAGTTTCATAGTTTATTAGGGTGGATAAATGTTCATATGAGGAGTTTTGATGAAACACATGCTTGCTGTCCCTATTGTGGCAGCCAATAAATCCTTCATTTCAGACCTTCAAGCTTTGATTATCATTGACTAGTTTAGTATACTCTTCTTTCAATGTGTTTTGTTGAAGTCTATTTATGCTTTGAAGAGGTTTTTGTTTTCCGATTATCATTTGGGGCGTGATTGATGAGTGTTGGTGAGGTTTTTGGGCGAGTATTTTGGCTGTACAAACCTATTGTACCGCATTTCTGTAAGGTCCCCATTTTTAGGTTCTGTGCCAGTGCAGTTGTTGTTGTTGACTTTCTAGGTGTACTATCCCTGTCATAAGCTAGTTCAACATGGTGGAGTCATTAGCCTACTCAGTTGATTCCCATGGGCTAATTGTTAAGGTTAGGAAATCTTGGAAGCAATATCAGGTGCAATTAAATATCTTGACAATTGAATGAGCGTAATGGTTTTTTCTAGACCCTTTCCAGGTTAATTCTTGCATACTTACTATTTTTAGCAAGTTAGTTATGGGCACTGATAGTGTCACTTGGCTTGCTCACTATTTTTCGTATTGTCGGTGTGTCCAATATTGATGATCTTCTCGACTTTGATATAGCTCAGGGGCTTTGAATTAAATAACGATAAGTTATAAGTTCATAAAGTTAAATTAACAATTTAACTTTATCGTTATTTCTAAGTTGCTGGTTCGGGTTTGGGTTCAAGTTCAGGTTCGAAGAACCGGTTCACTGGTATGGCAAAATTTTGAAATGGGGTTTGGGTTCGTTAGTACAAAAACATGTAAAAATTATATATATATATATATACACACACACACACACACACATATGTATGCAGCCTAGAAGCATGAATTAAGATTAGAATGCCACATACTATCATAAAAACAACTAAAACACTATAAACTTGTAATCATAGCATCATATCTATTATAACTGTTAAAATACTAATTAATATTGAGTTCAAGTATCATTATTTTGACTTTCAACAATTGGAACTTCATACTAAGTTTCAATCATCTAATGGATTATCTAAATCTTCATCTTCTTCTTTATCAAAGGCATTAGTTGATTCACAAACAGTGCCAATGCCAATGGAATCAGTTGCACTAATAACATTCTCGCTTTCCAAGTCCTCAAATGCTTATTACTTTTTCACTGTACAGAGAGCTTGTTTGTTTGTAATTAACATACTACTTGAAAAATGTTATAAAAGTAGCTTGCAACTCCTTTCATCTATTGAAGATATTGTTTAATGTTTATTAAATGATTTATCACTATAGAGAGCTTCCAATTAATCCGACAGGGTTCATTATCAGCAATTGGATATAAAGATTTTTTACTGGAAGAAATCTTGATGGCTAGTTTAATTTGATGTAATAAATATCTGAATTTCTGCAAATTTTGTTTTTCAATGTTAAAGATCTTATTCAAATTCTGTAATAATTGTTTTCTGCACTAAATTATGGAATGTTTCTCAGTGGAACTATACATAGTTTGCACCTGGTCTACCTGGGTTTGCCCTGGTTCGACCTAGGTTCGGCCTGGAGGAATCAGCCTACTTGGGTTCGAACCCAGGTGGAACCCACAGGCGAACCGGGGCCAGGACCAAGGACTGGTTCAAAATTCGACTGGTTCGGAGGGCCAGGGGGAGAACTGGGTAACTTAGCGTTATTTTACTTTATTTATTTAGTGGACTATGGAGGCCAATTATTAAATTAGAGGTGACTTAATTTAATGAATGGGCTTTTATTACTTAATGCTACATTGGGAGATCGAAAAAGGAGATGATTCTTATTAAATAAAAAGAAAAATAGCAAAAGAAGTGCTTTTTCAGAAAAGCAATGAAAAACAGGAGAAAACATTCCCAAAAAAATAGAGAAAAAGAAAAAATGTTCTTTTCTGAAAAAACATTTAAAATGCTATAAAAGGAGGATTAGGGCTCTCATTTGGGGATGTTGAGTTTATTATTTCTCATATTTCTCTTTGAGGAAACCCTATGTGGTTCTGCAGTTGGACTTGGTTAAGCTCAAGGTTTGTGAGGATGAAATCGCTTACAGGAAACATTCTCTACGCTGTTGAGAGACACAATCGGAGAATAATCTTGGCGATTTGATCTAAAAGGTCATAGTTGGGTATACTTGTGGAGTTTATTTCAGTTTTCACAGAGGCTCATTGCATTACAGTTTATTAGAGGCTGATTGAGAAAGAATAAGAGGAAGGGTTTTCAGTTCATTTATTTTTTGGTTGTACATTGCTAAAGAGGGATGTGAGCTTTCTAGAGCTGGCCAACTAGGGTTTTGGTGTCTTCTTCAACAGTTTGGGGGCGCCTAGAGTGGGAAACTACATTGTTATAATCTTCTTCATCATTGCTGGAGTTTTTTGGAATTTGACATCCATTTTGGGAGTGATAGTTTGCAAATTTTATGAATAGCTTAAGCTATTTCAATGCTGCATTTTCTGCGTATGTTTGAATTTGATATGTAATGCTATTTAATGATCTAGGTTGCTCTTACATTTGGGAAGTGTAATTTCAGATCAAAAATAAAATTGGGATTTTCAGCTTTATATATTTCTGAGTTGTTAAATTGCTGCAAGTTACTTTATTAGTTGCACTTTGTTTATCATCTCAAAACCATTGGAAAACACAGAACAAACAAAAAAACAAAGGCAAAATTGGGCTATATATTATAGTTTTAGTGCATTTTTAGACCTGCACAAGCTTTCCTATTCATCTGTTCAAGGTATCATATTGTTGTTTCATAGCTAGGTTGCTGGGTACTTCTGTTTTGGCACTATTGTGGGGTGTTATAATAGTTTTGTTTACTTCAGCATTTTATATCAATAACTAATCCTCTTATTTTGGTGCTTACAATAAATATGAACTAAGTTGTATTGCTTCATATTATTTTCTATGCACTTTAAAGTTGTAAACATTGGATGGTAGTACCGTTAGTGGGTTGAAACTTATTATTATTGATGTATTGTAAGAAACCCTACTTATCCACTTTGGCTCTTTTGTGCATTTTGTCAAACATTTGGTTATGTGTACCGAGGGATTTGTATTGCAAGTATTTTTGTGTTTGAAGTTTGTATGTGTGCTGGAAATATTGTTGTTGATGTTGAGGGCACTTAGTTGAGATTGTTAAATGTTTTCATTGATGTCAAGGGCACTTAGTTGAGATTGTATTTGCTATTCAAAATGTGTTATTTGTTGCTATGTGTTTACTAACAATAAATCATTATTATGAAGGTTGCCACAATTGTATAAAAGCCAGATTTTAATATACAAACACATTTGTTTGTAAAGGGTGCAACTTATTAACATGAAAAGGCGTGGCTTGTTTAAGAAACGTGTCTCTTGAGAGAAATTGGAAGATAAAAGTGATATGAGAAACTCAGATGAAGAGGGAGAGTTGAATGCAGAGAAAGATACAAAAGGAAGATTATTCAAGGAGAATAAAATGAAGCAATAAAGTAAATGAAATAAAGATAATTGTGAGATATTAACTAATTAAAGAAGCTGTCAAAAGGCACGTCTATTGGATAAATGACTTATTCTGAAGATATATAAGAGAAAAATCTATCTTTGAAGTGTGTGTGTGATGTGAGTGTACGAACAAAAGAAAGTCTTTAAGAGAGAGTTGATTATAAATCTGAGGTGGTGCAATTAATCTCATAAGAGGTGTGATATGCTTTTGTTTTGAAAGGAGATGACCATTGTGAATGTTTGTGTCTCTAAGTTGGAGTCACCTCTCTTGGTAAGGTATTAAGAGAGTTTGAGTTTGATTAAAAAGAGGGAGTGTGATGGATGTGTTTCTCAATGTAATGTAGATTGAGAGGAAAAAGACATGGAATTAATTACATCAGATTTGTGATGAAGGTATTACGCAGATTTGGTAGAAAGGATATATGAACTTTAATGAAGAGATCATAGCAGATTTGTAGAAGAGACTTTTAGCTCTTGTGAAGACAATTTGAATGAGGGTTTGTTGCCTCTAGATGAACAAGGGTTTGGTGCTTCTAAGAGAAAGAGGGGTTGGTGCCTCTAGTGAGTTGGTGCTCACGAATGGAATGATGGGTTGACACCTACAAACTTTGTAAACTAAGATTATATAAAAGCATTAATTTGTCATGGTTTTCTCTCATCAGGGTTTCCACTTATATCTTGTGTTCTATTTGTGTTACATGATAGTTCGATCTTATGAACATTAATATCCCATGAATATGCTTTGAGACTAAGTTATATGTTTATTATTTTAAGTTGTAAAAGTAAAGTTTCTTGTTATACTGGTTCTCCTTGCCCACCCCCACCCCCCAAGTATAATTGTGTGCACTTCAATTTGTATTTTGTTTGGCTCATATAGAATTACAAAATTAATATAATGCAAATAAAGGAAGAATTTAAGCTTGATATTGTTACTACAGATTGCATGAATAACTAATCAAAGAATTTTGTATGAAATACAAAGATATAAACTTCAAATTTTGAGCTTGTACAAGTACTCATAATAGTCTTGAATTAATTTTCATCTTCAGAACATGTATCAATCAACAAGCAAACAAGTGCTATTTTGAATATAGAAAAATATGTGAGGAAGGCAAGTTGATATTGGTTCCTAAGGTAGTGATCAATTTTAGGGAGGAAGAGGATTATCAATGAGTACTTGGTGAAGAACTTACTAGTGGAAGATGCTACATGGGAGAGTGAGCAGATTTTATAGCATCCAGATTTGTGATTGCTTGAGGATAAGCAATCATTGGGGAGAGACGATTGTGTTAGCATATTTAAGATTGTCATTGGATAAGTAAAAAGCAAACATCAATCCCACCAGTAAATCGGTAGACCACTCATACTCGTAAATAGGCACCGGTAGACCAAACAGAGTATAGGTACCAGTAGACCAAGTAGAAAAGGATATGAACCGGGTATAAGAGTCTTATTATATAGACAACCAGTCAACAACACGTCAATCCGCACCGGTGTATGCGGAGCTGTTTAAGTTAAAACCAGAATATGCGGAGCATCCACCATTTAGAGCTGGAGTTAGTTTTTCAATAGGATTTAGTTTTATTTCTACGCGGATGTTTCAAGGAAAACTCAAAGATCATCTTGCAAAGCTTTTTGCTGCATGATTTATGGTTGAGTTTACAGCCTGGCGGTTCTATGAGTTAGGTTTTAATAATAAGATTGATTTCTTATAAATAACAGGTCATAGGACACAAAAGAAGAGTTGTTGAAAATATAGAGCAAAAGAGAGATATCTTCTGAGAGAAGCTATGGTCACAGAGGTGAAAGGCAGAAAGGATCAATAGCTAGGCAGAATAGGAAGATCAACAGGTATGATCTAATTAGACAAAGAGTGTCAATTAAGATCATTGCTTTTATACTGAGAAAACATATTCAAATCCCTCTATCAGGGTGAACCTTAATAGGTTCTTTGTATAAATCCTTTAACCGAGTAGCATCTTGATTGATGTTGAAAGTCCTTTAACAAGACGACTCCTAATAGAGTCAAGATCTTAACCGGTCTTCTACCAAATCCCTTTACTGGGTAGCACTCTTGCAAGTGCTTTGTAAGCTCCTAACAGGGTGTCTTTATTACTGCAGTAGTGAAGTTGTGAGCTTTGTCTCACCATGGTTTTTTCCTTCTAACTGAGGGTTTCCACGTATATATGATGTGTTGATCTGAGTATTTCTATTTTTGTTCACGAATGCTTAATTTCATATTGTTTATTCTGAAAGAATCTGATGCAAGGTTTAAATTGAAGTAGAAATAATATTTACTGATTCACTCCCCCTCTCAGTAACCGGTTAGGAATAACAGACTGTAATGTCCCCTTCTCGCACCTAGTTAGTTTGGGGTTTCCATTAGCCTATTCATGGGTTCCTGTGGGCTAAGTGGGTTTGGTTAGGGGATTTAGTGTCCCATGGAGAGCTCTAGTAGGTGATTTTAGTGTGTTCTAGTAGAATTTCCATGTTTAGCATATGACTATTTTTAGTTAGTGCCATTTTGGGCACTTGGTCTCAACATTTTTATCCTCACAATTTCTAGTGAAGTGTTTTGAATTCAGTGCCTTGGTGAGTTCCAAGGTTAGAGGATAATATTTTATTTATTTCACTTATGTGCTTTGTATAAAGTGACTTTATGTTACAACATAAGTGACTTTAAAGTGTTCATATTATGTCCCCTAATGCTACGCCTAGTGAAGGTTGTCAACTTAAGTTGTTTTAAAAAAAGCCTATTTGAGCCCATAAGGTGATTCCAAGGCAAGTTGAGGACTTGAATAATTAAAAAAGTTTATTTTATGAGCTCAATAGGGGCTACCAAGGAGAGAAAATGTCTAATATTTGAATAAAGTGAAAAGTGAGGAAAATGAAATTTAAATTTGAGTGTTGCCCTAATTCTTCTATCCACATTATATGTTTGAGTTTTGAGCCCTCATTTGTATATTCTAACTCAACAACTTAAGATCTTTTTGGAATGAGCTCTGAGAGTTCTTTTGCTGGTTGAAGACGAAAACCCTCTATAGTGTTGTTAGTCTCGGTTCTGAAACATCCACCCTAGCTGGTTAGTATGATAAGGCTCAGTTTTTGGTGATTTTGGCTTGCATAAGGTGGTTTGGGTTTGATAGAAATGAATCTCTTTGAGGTTTTCTGATATGTGTATTTATTTTTCTATGTGGTGTGTGCTTTCTGTGAGTGCTGTTCGAGTTTTGATGTGATTGGAAGCCTTTTCAGTGTGCTGGTCTTCATCTTCAGAACTTCAAGAAATCCATTGTTTGCTCATAACTCTTGGAAGAAGGCATATTTGTTTCAACCTTCTTTCCTGTTCATTTTGATAGCTACTTTGTCAAATTTGGTGGAGGATTGATTTTTTGGGAGCAAAGCACCCCCCTTGGCTTGGGTGTCATTTTCCTTTTGGTGCGTAGGTTTTGCTGGAGTTTCCAATCTGCACTTTGGCGTGGATATTCTGAGGATTTAAATCTGCATTTGGAATTCTTATTGTTCAAGGAATTTCTATTTTCATTGAAGTTGAAAGAGACATGTTGAATGGTGTAAGTTCTTTGGAGAGTATGCTTAATGTCGATTAAGTCTGATTTGAAGAAAGCTGATAAAGTTTTCCAGAAATTCTATTTTCAGGTCTGCACCTATATTTCATATCATTTTCAGATTTATTGCATGAAGCTGTGAGTTTTGTGTAATGTCCCCTTTTTGGCACAAATTGTATGAGTTTTTCATTAGCCTATTTGTCCATGGTCTCGTAGGCTAAACCGGGTCATTTAAAGGACTTTGAGGCCATTTGCCCTAGGCAATTTTGGTTGTGGTTTATTCCGAGGTGATCTAAGGCAGTTGTGGGCATACTTACTATTTATAGTAAGTCATTCTGGACATGACTAGACATCCAATGACAATGACATGTGAATGGTAATTGTTTAAAATCGACAATAATTTTTATTTATCATTGATATGATTTATTGTGCATTAATAAAGTTATTTTATAAAGATAAATTTAATTATTTAACTTTATTAATGCATTATCTTTAGTTTGTGGGAAATATTTAAATTAAATGGTCCCCTTTATTTTATAATACATTGGAGATATTAAAAAGTGTTTGGGGACTTAAGTTGAAGGAAAATCATGTTAAACGGTATGAGACATATTAAGGAAAAAGCAATCGCGAGAAATAAGAGTGAAAAAACAAAAATCCCAAAAAGATAGGAAAGGGCAACAAAATGATTTTGTTTATCCCACATTGACAAGGTGAGTGGATAAGCTCTTAAAAAGTGTTATAAAATAGATTGAAGAGCTCTTTTCAACATGCTGGGAAAATATATGAAATCTATGAAATTATCTGGAGAATTTAAATTCTTGGGCTTGGAGGATGAAATCTCTCTTCGCTATCATTCTCTTCGTTGTTAAAAGACATAGTCAGGAGGATTTGGTTCAGTTTAAAGGTAAAAATTTGATTGTTCTATATAAGCTATTACTTATATTTGCTACAGTTTCAGATTTGTTTAGGAAGGTGGTTCGATTTGTGAATGTAATGACTCCATTTTTCAGATTCTTGGGATTAGCTTAGTTCAGTGACCCTTGTAAGCTAATTAGGTTGTCAGAGGGGGGGCTCGGTTGGCAGAGCCAGTAGTTGGATTCTACTCTGGAGATTGTAGTTGCCAGGACTGCTCTTCGTTGGGGTCCAATTGGATGACTTACCATTGATAGTAAGCGGTATTTCGGGTATTGCTATGTTTGGCAGAGCACCTGGGAAGGGGTTTCAGATGATTCAGAGTTCCTTATGCGGAATCTCCAGTTTGAGAGATTTACTATTTATAGTAAGTCTATTTTGGTTAGATGGCTATTTCTCGTAGGGCAATGTATGATTTGGATGCTATGTAGAAATTCAGGATGTTATGGTCATAAGTTGTTATAACATTGCATTATATTTGAAGTTATTAAATTAAGTCTACTTTAATTTAATAACTATGCAATTATATGTTATAATTCGATGGTGTGTTGAAGAAAGCTCTTAAGTGAAAAGTGTAAATGAGAAGCCTTCATTTAAAAACTTATAAATAAAACATGAAGAGATTTTTCATTCACCTTATGTCATTTGATTAAGATTGAAAAAAGTGAAGAATTTTTGTCCAAGGAAGAAATCGAATTTCTTCAAGGAAGCTAGGGTTTGCAATGAGTTTGGTTTTCAGATTTTGGAGAGAACTCGTCAATTTCACATGAGCATTGAATAGTAAATGATCAGAATTTGTATGTGCTGCTGGTTAGAATTTATTAGCATTAAATTGGAGAGCTTGAGGAAATGCGAAATGGTGTTTGAGGGTTTGAAATCATTTCCTTGAAGAAACGTAGAATTCTTCAAGTTTTTTAATGCACTTTGAGCTGGATATTCAAATGCCAGTGAATTGTTTGTAGTTGGTATGAAATTGGTGCTCTTTAAGACTCGTAAGGATTTCTGCTGGAGTCATACAATATTAAATACAGGCCGTACTGTTTTTCTTTGGTGATGCGTTTCATGGGAAGGAGCTGTGTGATTAATTGCAGCTTGGTTGTGTTGTTTATTGGTGGTTGGATGCATGATATTGGAGGCTTTGTTTTGGGGTCTAAGATACTATGCATCACAATCTTCAATAGTCATGTTTTGGATAATAAGGTGCCTATTTAATTTATGTATTGTTCACTAATTTGGCAATCAAAGAAATTGTTATAAGGTGCCTTAAATATTGAAATTAATTTGTAATTCTTGCAATTGAAAAATCAGTTTAAGAGCATTAGATTTAAATTTTGTTGTTGATGATATTCCATGTTCTGGAAAAATTTCACAAAAGTATATGTGTTAGAAATAAAAGAAAACAATTGCAATTTAATTAAAGAAAAATTCAGTTTGTATTTGAGAGCCAGTTGGGCTCTTCACAGTGGTATCAGAGCATTGATCTTGCCATCCTGAAGGGTATGAGGGTTGAGCAATGACAGATAGATTTGTACCGGGAGTGCACTATACCCGCAGGGGTAGAGTTTCACTACCTCCCGATGGTAATGAACAGGGCCCACAGCTTGAACAGGCAGGAGACAGGGACAAGAATAACATTAGGAATGATGTTGACAGGGAGGCCAGAGATACCTTTAGGAATTTAGTAGGCGGTCAGCATCATGTTGCAAATGTATTGCAACAGCTTTCAGACACTCTTCAGCGTATCACATTACCAGGTGATCGTACTAGAGACAAAGGTGCACAGAGTGTTTTAGTCAGCTCACAAAGGTCACGAATAGATGACAAGCGTAATTATAGAGCTGACCATATAGGTATTTATGATAGGCCTTTTCGTCCTACTTTCTTGAGGCCTGAGCTGGATGCAGTTAGTGTAGAGACAAAGCCGACACCATTCGTTGATGACATGGTGGCACACTTTGCAGAGTGGGATGCTCTTCCAGAAGCAATCAAGAGGAATTTGAATTTTTACAGGTACCTGACACAGAAAAGAGAGCATTCCAGAGGCTCTTCTGAGGAGCATGTGGCTATGACAGGCTTGCTTGAGGACAATTGCATTGAGTCTCATCATTTCCATGAGACAGGAGCTCGTGATCATGAGAAAGCTGATGACATGATAGCCACCATTGATGGCAGCCCTACATCAACTGGTAGCAATGAAATTACTAACGATATAGGTTTTGATTTTTATGACAACAGTCCTATGTTTGAGCCTATCGATGTCGTTGATGACAGGGCAAGTGTAGAGGATGTTGTGGATATCACAATGGGTTTTGACTCACATGATGAGAGTGTTAGTTTTCAAGATTGCATGCTAAATGTGAGTTCTTCTAATTCTGATTTCTATGACAACAGCGAGTTACGTTGGCAGGGACATGTGATATCGGAAGTTTTACAGGTTGGTGATATTGGCATTGATGATTTGGACACTACTGATGTTATCTATGAAGATGATTCATGCTGCATCGAGTTTGGTTTATCTTATCATATATTGGGTGATGACTCAGGGTGGTTATTGGATGGTGATAGGTCTCAGGATCATAATTTACAGGGACTTATTGCAGATAGGGAGGATTTACAGAGGCATGAGTCAATTCAGATAGAGCCGGTTACACATCATGTCTCTCACAACTTACAGATACCTAGCTTAGACCAGTAAATGGGATCAGTTCACTTTGTGAACAATCCTTTATTTGATATGGATGTCACTATGACTTGTGACAATCCACTGTTTGAGCTCAGTGATGATCCCTTTCAGGTTTGGTGCGATGATGATGGTGATGTTTGGGATCCTATTAGTACACCTGGTTATCAGGCAGATGTTATAGGGGGCCAGTCAGGCCTAGCTGAGCAGTTTACAGGGGTGTACACAATGAGGAGTGCTTACAGTTTCACTTTCGATCCTCACGTTCAGGACATCTATCAGTTGCAGAGTTCTTCAGTGCATCCATTTGATGATCGGTATGATGGTTTGGTTGGCACGAAGACTGGGGGCAAGTCCAGTCTGTTGGTTGAGTTACTCTCGGTTGAGTTTCTCGTGCGTGGTGATCCTGTTGCAGCATTTTTAGTTTGGGTGTTGGGTTCAGTATCTCAGATGCTGTTGTTTGTACTTTTAATGTTGGTGATTCCTTCAGAGGAGTTTGGTGATAGGGACATTACACATGACCATCCTTGGGATCCAGGTGGATTGTGATGTTGCTTTGTTTTCCTGATTGCTTGAGGACAAGCAATCTTGGGAAGGGAGGACTGTAATGTCCCCATTTTTCAGATTCTTCGGATTAGCTTAGTTCGGTGACCCTCGTAAGCTAATCAGGTTGTCAGAGGGGGGGTCGGTTCGTAGAGCCAATGGTTGGATTCTAATTTGGAGGTCTAGTTGCCAGGTCTGCTATTCGTTGGGGTTAGATTCAATGACTTACTATTTATATTAAGCGGTATTTCGGGTATTGCTATGTTTGGCAGAGCACCTGGGCAGGAGTTTCAAAAGATTCAGAGTTCCTTATGTGGAATCTCCAGTTTGAGAGATTTACTATTTATAGTAAGTCTATTTTGGTCAAATGGCTATTTTTGGCCGGACAGTGTATGATTTGGATGCTATGTTAGAATTCAGGATGTTATGGTCATAAGTTGTTATAACATTGCATTATATTTGAAGTTATTGAATTAAGTCTACTTTAATTTAATAACTATGCAGTTATATGTTATAATTCGATGGTGTGTTGAAGAAGGCTCTTAAGTAAAAAGTGTAAATGAGAAGCCTTCATTGAAAAACTTATAAATAAAACATGAAGAGCTTTTTCATTCGCCTTATGTCATTTTATTAAAATTGAAAAAAGTGAAGAAGTTTTTGTCGAAGGAAGAAATCAAATTTCTTCAAGGAAGCTAGAGTTTGCAATGAGTTTGGTCTTCAGATTTTGGAGAGAACTCGTCAATTTCACATGAGCACTGAATGGTAAATGATCAGAATTTTTATGTGCTGCTGGTTAGAATTTATTAGCATTAAATTGGAGAGCTTGAGGAAATGCGAAATGGTGTTTGAGGGTTTGAAATCATTTCCTTGAAGAAACGTAGACTTCTTCAAGTTTTTTAATGCACTTTGAGCTGGCTATTAAAATGCCAGTGAATTGTTTGTAGTTGGTATGAAATTGGTGTTCTTTAAGACTGCCGTATGGATGTCTGCTGGAGCTGTACAATATTAAATACAGGTCGTACTGTTTTGCTTTGGTGCTGCGTTTCAAGGGAAGGAGCTGCGTGATTAATTGCAGCTTGGTTGTGTTGTTTATTGGCGGTTATGCATGATATTGGAGGATGTGTTTTGGGGTCTGAGATACTATGCATTGTGTTGGTTCCCAAAACTGCAGATTGGAAATCCAAGATCTTATACCAATTCTCCTAGATTGCTTCAATCAGTTTCGGCCAACGAATGAGAACAGTTCAATTCCCCTGCACTTCAGGCTTCGCTACACCTAGGTGGGTAAACTTTCATCTCGAACTTGATCGCCTTGTTCAAGGTTTTTCTATAGCGACTTTAGACTTGGTGAGTTCTTCGATTGGCAAAATCCTCAAACTCAATCAATAAAGAGTTATGTGATTGCTTGAAATGGTTGTAAGCTTATGTAAGGTTTTTCAATAATCGATTAGATGCTTGCAAAAAGGAAGTATATAGATTTATGACTTCAATTAATAACTCCAATAATTATATTCCAATGATTTTTAAATGACCAGTGCCTTTGTTTATCCGGGTGATAGAGTCAACTATAAGAATGATTATTATGTACAATTTTATGAGACAATATTTACTTAAATATCATCAATTACTCCTAAGCTCCGCAAAAGTCAAATCTTATATTCAATTCTCCGTTAGTCCAAAAGGAATTTAACTTCTCTAGTTGGAACTCCGATTAGACAAAGACAAGGAAATATATTTATATTTCACACTATTCTGATTGTCGAACAAAGAATGCAGGAAAATATGCAATGCAAAAACAAAACTCTGTCAGAATAATTCAATAATCTATTTATTGATCACAAAGTACGAATCCACATTTTAGTTGCAATCTCTTTGCCTTGAAAATAAACAAAATAGCCCTTTATTTATTATTAAAATATAATATTTAAATTTATATTAAAGTCATGCTTTAATATTTACATGTTCCCTTACAAATATTCTTCTTGTAATTGCTTATTTGAATCTGTCCCTCTCTCTACATTTAACATTATGTATATATATGTGTTTCAGTGGCTTTCACACCTCTTTAGGATGAAAAGACACAACCCTTATTACAAATTATTTTGAAAAACAATAAACTAACTAAAAAATAACTACCTAACTTTCGGATTTAGGTCTGGTCGAAAAAGCAAAACACCTTGTGGAAGGCTAAGATGTTTACTGGAGATAGAAAATTTGATTTCCCGAATTGGGTTGTTTTTAGATTTTTAAAATGTGACCTGTTAGCAACTCAAGTTGTCATTAGTATACAACATCCACAAACACTATGCACCGGTAAGAGGTCACCGGTCACTCACAACACTTAGAAGACACTGGTAGACAAGCAACATAACGTATGCACCGGTAGATAAAGAACACTGGTAGACTGAGCTAAGAACATGCACCGGTCTCAGTGTGCATAAGTTGAACCGGATATAAGGTTATACCGGTCTAAAGCGGCCTAAAGATCTGCACCGGATTTAGTGGATCATCTTGAGTTAAAAGAAGGATTATACGGGACATCCACCGCGTAGAAGTGGAGTTAGCTTTTTAACAGGAGTTAGCTTTATTCATGCGAATGTTTTGCAAGGTAAACTCGAGATCAAAGCGCATAGCTTTTTTGCTGATTGCATGATTTGTTGTGGAGTTTGCAGCCTGGCGGTTCTATGAGTTAAGGGTCTCATTATGGTGAACTCTCTATAAATATAAGTCATAGGATGCAAAAAAAGTAGTTGTTGATTGTGAGTGATTGCATGGAGAAAAGGAGAGACATCATCTAAGAGAAGAGTTGCAGACACAGAGGTAGCAGAGATCAACAGCTAGGCAACCAGAGAAGAGGTATGATCTAATTAGACATTCAGTGTCATAACAGATCATCAATTCTATTAGAAGTAGAAGCATATTCAAATCCCTTTATTAGGTTGGACCTAATCGGTTCATTGTAAGAATCCCCTAATAGGGTAACATCTTGTTGATGTTCAAAGTCCTGTAACCGGGCAGCTCCTAACAGGGTTTAGATCTTAACAAATCTCTTGTAAAATCTCCTAACCAGGTAGCACCTTAACCAATGCTTTGTAAGCTCCTAACAGGGCGCCTTCATTCTGAAGTAGTGAAGCTGTGAGCTCTGTCTCACTATGGTTTTTTCCCTTATAATCAAAGGTTTCCACGTATAAATACATGTAGTGATCTGTGTGATTCTGTTTATACTTTTGAATGACTATTATATTCTGCTTATCAATTAAGGTTAAGAAGTTCAGAATTAAAAAGTATAATAGCTAGTATTTACTGATTCAGCTCCCCTCTCAGTAACCGGTAAGTATTAACAATTGGTATTAAAGCTTAGTTCTCTCTGCTTCTAAGCCTAATAGCTGGAGACAAAGATCATGGAGGTTTATCGGTATCAAAAGCAGCTAGAGGAAGCCAATGACATCATCACCTCTCTGGAAAACAGATTGAGGAGATCACTTGCAAAAAGAAAGGAACTAGCCCTGCAGCTGAATGAGAGCAATGAAACCATCGATGAACTCTCTGGGCAGAGTGGATCTAACGAAGCTGAGGAGGTAGTATCTGAACTCATGGAAAGGAATCAGATCCTGACCGATGAGATCTCTAATCTCAAAAGAGAACAAGAAGACAATGCCCTGAGGATGACCGAACTAATTGAGAAAAAGAGAAAAGCTGAAGATGAAAGAAATTCGACAGTCAAGTCTTTGTCAGCCTCTAAGAAAGCAAGGGACTGGGCAATGGAGGCCGTAGGGGCAAATGAACTTATCATTCTACAACTTCAAGAAGACATGCAGAGTGTCACCCCAGAAAATGCCCACATGTAGAAAGGCTGGCATGACAGGAATGAAGCATGCAATAGATTGTCTCAAGAATTGCATCAACTAAGGGAGCAGATGAACGAACTTGAAGAGACAAATGAAATACTGAGAAGATACAATGAAAGTTCAACTAAGCTTGATGAGCAACTCAAAGGTCAAAGAAGACACAAAGATCAGATCGGTCTTGGTTTCATCGGTGAAAATGCAAAAAGGAATGGTGAGCCCTCTAGGGCAAAAGCAATCAAGAAGGATAAGATGAAATCGTTGATGCAAAAAGGAAAGAATTTCCCTAATACATCTTGCAATCACTGTGGGAAATTGGGTCATAAGACTAACAACTGCAGGAATGCACCGGTAAAGACCACCAATAGCTACTGCAAGAACTGCTATAAAAAGGGCCACAAGACTAGTGAGTGCTGGTCCAGTCCCACATCTGTGTCTAGCAGCGGCAAGGAAAGCTTCAGAGGATACTGCTATGCATGCAATAAATTTGGGCACAAAGCACAAGAATGCAGATCCAAGACAATGACATTTAGATCCCCAAAACAAATAGTCAACAAAAGAAACAAGAACCTGAGTACAGTAAACTGTGGATTACAAAACTACAACGGCTCACGCAACAAGTCAACTGACACGAAAAGAATGAACTCATGGAAAGCAACTAGAGTAATCTGCTATCACTGCAACAAAGTGGGACACAAAGCCAAAGAATGCAGAAACCGGTCATCCGGGAAGAAGGAACCAGTTAAATCTGAAGAGAAGATCAACAAGGAAGAAAAGACTAAGAGAACGGTCAAACAGATTTGGTTCGTAAAAGAATCAAAGATCTCCGTTGAAGAAAAGACAGAGGAAAAATCACCATCTGCTGATGGTGATATTTCTTCGGCAAACTAAACCATGAGGGTTTAGAGGGAACCGGTAGATCCACCACCGTTCCCGGTATGACTGATGAGGGTCAGACTCATTCGGTCTACAAGATTAACCGGTAAGGCAAGATTATAATCAACCGGTTGGCAAAACGGAAGGAAAAAGTAGGTAAAGCATTTATTACTATAGCCGTTTAACAAATAGTTACCGTTTGGTAATTACCGTTATAACCTAACCCTATAAAAGAAAGGGAAATTACTCGCAAGTTTTCACTTTGCTTACTTTGCGATTTAGGAATTCTTATGCTAAGTGTTATTTTCACACTTTGATCACTGAGAAATCACTATCTGCGAATTTTCGGTTAGCAAGAATGGCTTCATCTTCCGCTACCGTGAAGTTGATCAAAGGAGATCTAGTGAACAGACTTGCATACAACATCTTGCCTGTGCAGAACAGAGAAAACAACATGGCTAGTGCTCTCTCTTCCATACCAAAAGGAGTCCTCTTGATCGAGGATGTTACAGCGTTCATTCACGCCAGACAGGAAGAACTCGGAGAAACCTTTATTCAAGGAGAGTATGTGTCGTTATGTGAAGAACGGAAACTGCTCGACAAATATGCCAATCTGGTATCCTTCGGTCTAATAAATGGCGTGTGCTACCCTGCAATCTTCCGGGAGGACCAAGTTAGACTGGTGCTGAGCCGTCTTCATGAACCAGGATTCTGGCTCAACAAAGGCGCATGTCACGAGATCACCAAAGAGGATCTCCACAGAGTGACTGGGTACAATGACAAAGGGGAAGCGATAACCTTGCGGACCATCTCCAATTCTGTCGTCAACAAGCTGACCAAGTCGAAGTTCGATGGTCGACTTATGACTATAAACGACGTTGAAGATGGAGTACATTTCGCGTCTGCTGTTATCGGTTATAAAGTCTGTTAGTCAAGCAATCTAAACAGCGTGCCAGGTGGTGCAATCCATGCTGCGCATCGCATTATGCACGAAAATGTCCAAAACGACATTTGTGCTTCAAAATCAAAACTTTGAAAATATGAAGAAGCCTGGAGTTGTGAAGAAGAAATCTATGAAGTATGGAACCCTTCTGATGTGCTTATACTTTTTCTACTTGGATTTCTTCCTAGGTTTCGGAAAAGTGAATTGGAGAACCGACAAACCGATCATGCATCAAATCACTGAAAAGGCAAATAAAAAGGGAGACCAGTTAAGCAATGCTATGACCAAACATTTCGAAGCCTTTCAACTAGAGATGCACGAGAGGGAAAGAATTCCGTCGGCAATTGTTGAACATTACAAGGATGAGGTATGTTTTCTGGTCACCACCGACAACTGCATTATTCAAGCAGTTGAACCAAGAGATGCATATGCTCCTGAGCTGGGTTACGAGATCTCAGCCAAAGTTGCGAAGGCATATGCTGAGACATTAAATGATGCAAATTTAGATCTTGGTGCTATTCGGTTCGGCACGTACATTGAAATTCTTTAGAATCTGTCAAAAAGGGCACCGATCAAAATCGTCTATAAGAGGACGCCTCCACCAAGAAAGAAACCGGCGGTAGAACCGCCCAAAGGCCGAAGGAAGAAAGAAGCAGCACAAAGAACAATAGCGAAACCGGCACCTGACATCTGTAAGGGGAAAGGAGTACTTGGAGAAGAAGCACCAGTACTAGTGGACTTAACCAAGGAACAAGCAACGAATCCAACGGTTTTCATCTCACCAAGCAAAGGTAACTTTCAACCTATGCATGTTGATGATTTAATAACTTAAGTTATGGACTTTGGGGAAGTGGACAATGCAGCTAAATGGTATAGTGTACTAAATGAAGAAGACAAACAAAAGCTGATTGTCGGGATTGTAGAGACCTTCATGGATTAGAATAGGACCCCAAGGTACTACAGGTCCAAGTTCCCACCGGAACTAAACAGCAGGCTACAAGAAAAATGGGAAACTGGTCTAGGTCTGAACACCAAGATCACTAGAGACACACTACTTAAGGTTTGACCTAGTTTTAGTGAAGAAAGAATAAAGCTTCTTCTAGATGAAGCATCCATGAACCTAAAAACATTTGATAGAGTTGCTGAGATATTGAATGGATATGAGAATAAAGTCTACAAAGACACTCTAGACTACTGGAACAATTATGACTTCGCGACATTAAAGAAATATGGTCCTCAGGATCAAAACAGACCTGTGCAAACAGAGGTGCTCTTAACTAATGAACAAACAGATGTTGAACAAGAAACAAAAATTGATATACCCATAGGAAATCTCCATACTGCTGAGGAGCAATAGCAAAAAGAAGATCCACCGGGAGAACAACCACAAAATGTTGAAGGTAGTAAGTCACTAGGAGTCCAACCGTAAAACAGGGCTCATCAAGTAATGGAAGACAACATGGGGCAAGAAGAAGAGATCCCTGTCCACACAGAGCAGCTAAAACCGGAGCAAGAGCAAGACCAGCAAGAACACAGAGACATTCCAAGCTCCTCTTCAAAAAGGAAACTATCATTTGCCGAGGGAAAGGAAGCAAAAAGAAGCAGATTTACAGACACAGTGGTAGACATCAGTAAGATGTCAACAAGGCAACTAAAAGAATTGACCAAAAGAAAACAGGATATGGTCCTGACAAATGTAAAAAACATCCTATACAACTTTGTCCCTGATGTTGACATAGATGAAGATGAACCGGTCATAGATCAGCAGGAAGTTTTGGCGCAAGCAATCGGTGAGGATCTAACCGATCCAGAAACAATAGCAGCCGACCACTACGAAAAGAAAAGAGTAGAAATACTCCACAAACAGGTTGATGATATAAAAGTCAATGTGACAACGAACTTGCGAATCCTCCAATAGCAGCTTCAAGAGGCAAAAAGTCTGATGTGCAGAACCACAAACTTTGAATTATTTTTGCAAGATCTAACAGAGAAGTCTGTTAAGACCACAGAGGACATCAAAGCTTTATCTTCCCAGTTTAATATATAGAATAAATCTGCAGTACATTATAGCAGAGAAATGACAAGTCTGGTTCTTGTCAAAAGGAAGACTACAGAAGAGGAAAGTAAGAGAATCCAAGATATTATTGGATTTCAAATGTTTCTCGCCCCAACATTTGACTCAATGCAGCGCATTGCTACTACAACAGAAGCTCTGATAAATGAACTGGATTACAAGACCGTTGAAAATATGGAAAACATAGTTGTTCCCTCACCGCAGCTCTCAAGAATATTGAACAAATAACTAGTCAATGGGCACCTTTCCTTCACTCGGCCAAAACAATTTACAAGGATATCTTCACCAAACTACAAATGTGAAGTGAAGTAAAACCCTTTGTCCTCTTGAGGCAAAAAGGGGAAGAAAGTAAAGTAGCAAGATAGAGAGTGAACAGAAGGAGAACAGAGGAGAAGCAAAAAAAAAAGAAAAAAAAAGGAGAGAACACTGGAGCTGTTAGACAGGGGAAGTAGTTAGAAAGTGCAGAACTTTCAGTCAGGGGAAGTTCGGAACAGGGGAAGCAGTGTTCTATTGATACAAGGCACTGTGATCAATAAGTGAGTGAAGTTTGTGTATAGTTTTGCCACCGATGACAAAGGGGAAGATTGTTAGAAATTCAAGTTGTCATTAGTATACAACATCCACAAACACTATGCACCGGTAAGAGGTCACCGGTCACTCACAACACTTAGAAGACACCGGTAGACAAGCAACATAACGTATGCACCGGTAGATAAAGAACACCGGTAGACTGAGCTAAGAACACACACCGGTCTCAGTGTGCATAAGTTGAACCAGATATAAGGTTATACCGGTCTAAAGCGGCCTAAAGATCCGCACCGGATTTAGTGGATCATCTTGAGTTAAAAGAAGGATTATATGGGACATCCACCGTGTAGAAGTGGAGTTAGCTTTTTAACAGGAATTAGCTTTATTCATGCGGATGTTTTGCAAGGTAAACTCTAGATCAGAGCGCATAGCTTTTTTGTTGATTGCATGATTTGTTGCGGAGTTTGCAGCCTGGTGGTTCTATGAGTTTAGGATCTCATTATGGTGAACTCTCTATAAATATAAGTCATAGGACACAAAGAAAGTTGTTGTTGATTGTGAGTGATTGCATGGAGAAAAGGAGAGACATCTTCTAAGAGAAGAGCTGCAGACACAGGCGTAGCAGAGATCAACAGCCAGGCAACCAGAGAAGAGGTATGATCTAATCAGACATTCAGTGTCATAACAAATCATCAATTCTATTAGAAGTAGAAGCATATTCAAATCCCTTTATTAGGGCGGACCTAATCGGTTTATTGTAAGAATCCCCTAACAGGGTAACATCTTGTTGATGTTCAAAGTCCTGTAACTAGGCAGCTCCTAACAGAGTTTAGATCTTAACAGATCTCTTGTAAAATCCCCTAACCGGATAGCACCTTAACCAGTGCTTTGTAAGCTCTTAACAGGGCGCCTTCATTCTGAAGTAGTGAAGTTGTGAGCTCTGTCTCACCGTGGTTTTTTCCCTTATAATCAAGGGTTTCCACGTATAAATACTTGTAGTGATCTGTGTGATTCTGTTTATACTTTTGAATGATTGTTATATTCTGCTTATCAATTAAGGTTAAGAAGTTCAGAATTAAAAAGTATAATAGGGAGTATTTACTGATTCAGGCCCCCTCTCAGTAGCCGGTAAGTATTAACACGACCATCTTTAGGCTCTGTCGGCATCATCTTTACAACAGGTCGATATTCTAGCATTTTTTGAAGGCTTCGATTAATTAGTTCTAATTATTTGTGTCATAAAGATTCCTTCCTTTGATTTTTTTAGTATGGAGAAAATTGCTTATTGATAATGGATTTGGACTCTCAAAATTTAGGGTACCACCACATTGAATGAAAGATTCAACACATTAGCTGGTGTCAGAATTACCTCTTGGCTGTGTCACAATCTTCAGCAATCATGTTTTGGATAATAAGGTGCCTATTTAATTTATGTATTGTTCACTAATTTGGCAAGCAAAGAAATTGTTATAAGGTGCCTTAAATATTCAACGTAATTTTTAATTCTTGTAATTGAAAAATCAGTTTAAGAGCATTAGATTTAAATTTTTCTGTTGATGATATTCCATGTTCTGGAAAAATTTCACAAAAGTATATTTGTGTTAGAAATAAAAGAAAACAATTGCAATTGAATTAAAGAAAAATTCAGTTTGTACTTGAGAGCCACTTGGGCTCTTCGCAGTGAATTTGAAGGTTATGTTTGAGATGTCTGGGCTGTGAATGAACTGCTTTGGGAAACTCATTTACATCAGATGTAAAGAATTATTGGGGCTGTACAGATCTAAAGGTACCCAAGACAGGGCTGTACAAGTTTGGAGGAAGTTGCAGTAGTCGTCCATGTTGGAAAAGACTCAGAATAGAGATTTCTAGGTCTGAAGCCATCCATAACACATTATAGAAATTGCTTGAGTGTTGTCCAAGTTTGTAGTTGATAACAAAGGGGCTGTACCAGGTTTTATGCATCTAAAGGTAGCCAAACTTGTCCAAGAGAGTGTCATACCGGGCTGAATCCATCTAGGAGGCGTCAACAAGGGTTTAATATATGTTCATGAAACTACTAGATGATATCAAGTTTGTAGTAGCAACCTGGTATGCAAATACATTGGACTGCTTGTATTTGATTGATAAAATCATTTTAATGAGCTACTATTAGTATATTTCAAAGCTATTGGTTGAGTTTAACATTGTATCTCTTTGCTGTTAATGCATTTCAAAATAACAGTATCTATATTTGAGTTTAGTTTCAATGTTGTTGTAAGTTTGCATTTCAAGTATTTTTTAAAATGCCATATCCATGTTTAGACTATAAACTCAGAATCAAACAAACTCAAAAAGCTTAGTAAACAGTTGGCCAACAAATTGTTTGACAAAATTACAGTAAGAGAAGCAAAAATTTGGTCTAAAAAAGGGGGTGTTCTTATAGTAGTATCAGAGCAGTGTATCTTGCCATCTTGGTGGGTACAAAATGATTGGGCAGTGATATGACAGATTGGAGTATGCAAGCGTGGACTTATCATTATACTTGATGCAGAAACAGGATAGGGTTAGAAGGACAAGAGGATCCAAAAGAGCACGTAGGTACAAGTGAACAAAACACAAACAATATGGGTGAAAGAAGGGATCTAGGAGAAGAGAGATTTTTGAACTTGTTGGATGCACTACTTCAAACACATCAACAAGCAGAACAAAGAGCTCAACAATAGAGCCAGTAGTTGGACCTTTTGACTCATATAATGGCTTGACAAATGGGGTTGATAGAATTGAAGCAAAGTTATCAAAGGTAAAGTGAGAGCTGTCAAACTTATATAGAGTTTTAGGACAATTTAAAGTACTTGCATGAACATCTTGGCTAGTTGAGATCCATCTTTCAAAAGAAAGTAGAAGTAATGAAAAAGCTTCTTCTAGTGCAAGAAACAATGAGAAACAAACAATTGAAAAAAGGTTTATAGTAGATCATTCGAATGGAGATAGGGCCTTGATACATAAAGACCTTTTGGCCATGCATGCAACTACTGTTGATGAGTTTGTGCTTGAAGGGAAAGACAAAATAACAGCCTTGGGATTGAGTTTAGATAATTCCAATGATGATGGTTCAAATAGATACAGGTTGGATGATCACACATAACCTTTGGAGAGGAGTGTTTATGAAGACATCAATGCTAGTGAGTGTGGGAGTGACTCTCACAGAGGTAACTAGTCATGAGGAAGGCACCAAACACTTTATTTTTGAACAAAGCAATCAACCTTTTGACACATGGGATTCGGGTGTGTTGGCACCTAATTATGATGGAGATCCTACACAAGATTAATTTCTTTTTGAATGTGATGATGACCATAATGCAAGTATGCAGGATAGTATTGATGATTGTGATGAAGATCTTGAAACAACATCTGATTTATCTTTGCATGGGGCTGACTTGGAGCAGAAGTTTAGCAACTTGGATGATTTGGATCCACAATATATTGCTGAAAACGATAATGAGGATGCATGGGAGACTTGGGACAGCCTTGGAGTAATTGATGAAAGGTATAGCAGTTCTAATTTTCATATTCATCATAGCAGCAATTCTCTTGATTTCCATAATCATTTTTGGAAGAATCAATTTGTGGTATTCAATGAAAACCTATTGTTGATGCAAGTATAGAAAAGACATATGACAATCCACTTTTTGAGTTGGATGATGGAACAACTCTTTGTTATAGTGCTGCACTTGGTGAAAATAGTAAGGTATGGGATCAAGGAGAAGATTCAAAACTTGAGCCGGAGTATGATTTTCAGCCTGCTAATGATTTGAGTTCACTTTATGAGGTGATTGGGTACCCTCTTGGGAGACCACTGGATATGAAATGTGGCAATAAGGAGACATATGAAGATTGCATTTGGAGTGATATGAAACTAGGTATCATTATTCCTTACTACATGAGGAATTGGAAGATAACTTGGGTATGCAAATTAATGATTTCAGTTAAGAGTTATTTCCTTGTTGGCATTCATTTTGAGTTGCTTCAATCTGACATGAGGCTTGGTCTTGAGTTTTGGGATTGGCCAACAAGTGAGACATTTCATACTTTGTTTGAGTTGATGAGTGGTAATACATGCCTTGCATATGTAGTTGGAAATGCAGTTTTTTCATGGGATATATTTAGTCTTGGAGACTTCTACATTTCACATTTTAAAAGGTTTCCAAAACTTGTTCTCGAGCCTGCTGAAAATTTCAGGACAATAATAAGTAAAGGCAGCTTCCACCTTGTTTCTTATGCAGCTTTGGAAAAAGGAGGAGATAAGTATGATATCTACATACTTGACAATGCATCCTTTGAATTGAATGATGTTATAAATCATACTAATCTTTCTTTGGGATTGGTTTTGAAGACAACTATTGCTCCTCACATTTCAGTTGTAGATGTTTTCATGGATAGGCTACACGGGATTAACAAAGAAGTCACAAAATTCCATGATATGTATTTTGTTTTGGATAACACTTGGAGTTATGTGGTGCACCTTTTCAGGAATGTTGGAAGCCATTCATGGTTGGGTATACATGCTTGTGATTCTCGAAAATAAATGATGGAGCTTATTGGGGATGGTTGGAGTGAATTTTGGAGGAGGGATGATCTAAATTTCAGAATTGTAGTGTTGTCCATTTCCTTACTAGCCATCTTGTTATTCCATTGGTTCATCTACAAATGGATTGGAGAGAGATTTTAAGTTAAGGATTGGAGCACTGAGCGAATGGTCTATCTTGGGAGTGTTACTTGGCAAAGAATGGATTAGAATTTTAGTTTTGAGCTTGTTTTTTGTTTGCACGTCAGTCACTTCACTTTATGATTTGCTCTTGTTTAGAGGAGTTGGTACAATTTATTTTTGTCAAGGAAGTAAAGATTTTTAGTTGGATATTGCTTGCTTTTTGTTTGCACGTCAGTCACTTCACTTTATGGTTTGCTCTTGTTTAGAGGAGTTGGTACAATTTTTTTTTGTCAAGGAAGTAAAGATTTTTAGATGGAAATTGCTTGGAGGTGTTTTCTAGCCACTCCCAAGTTATTTTTGAGTATTGCAATGCTCAAATTTCATGCTTATACTTGAAGAATTCATTGGTACTGTTGCTGTCCTCTGTGTAGAGTACTTAAATCAGATTGTACTTCCTTGATTTCAGTCAAGTACAATAGTAATTATTTATTTTAGATCTTCCAAAGTCATGGAGCTCAACCTATGATGGTTTGTGTTGTAAGCTTCAACATTTTATCTTTGGGGTCGGTCCAGGACAACAAACTTGTTTATGCTATGGTTCATCTTTCACAGGGCTTTGGAGTTATAATAATGAATGCTAGCACCATTGTCCACTCTTTGATTAGATTGCATGAGTTCAAATTTCGATTTGCAAATGAGTTGGACGGTTTATTTAGTGCAGTAGATGAACAATTTTTGGTTGAGGATTGATGGTAGATGAGATTTGATCACAGGAGATGGGTTTTTGTTGCTCCCATATTCATGAGTTCTATGTATCTAGCGAGATTCCAAATTGTTTACTACTGTCCTATCTTTTTCACATTTTTTATGTTGACCTCAATCTTGGGGCAGTTTGATTTTGAACACTTGTAGATTTTAGAGTAGCCAATCATGGGAGATCCTCTAGGTATAGTTTAGTTATTCTCCACTTCCACTTGGGAGAGTTTGGGTCACTGTAGTCACTTCATAATGTTAGTACACATGCTTCAAGATGATGATTGGTTGAGTGTAGTGAGTTTGGTATATTGGTGTACTCGAGTTTTTTCCCTTGACACTTGGAGATTAAGTGTTGGTGACATGATTTTGGTTGGTGATAGTAGAGACATTCTTTGGTTGGTAGTTTACAGCATAGTTACAAGACTCGGACTTGCCTCGAACTTGGCAAGCTGGATTTGGACTCAGACTTGGACTGGGTGCCCAGACTCGACAAATTGAAAAACCCAAGAAATTTAAAGATTTTTAGGGATTTAAAACTTTTTTCATGCATCATTTAGTCAATTAACTTCAAAGACAATAATTGAGATAAATAGAAGCTACTTTGCACACATAAACAAGTTTACATTGATAACATAAGTATAAATGCGAATTTCTGAAGGAAATAAGTTAATTGTTAAACTAGTTACTAAATAACACATTAGAAATTTGAAATATAAATAGTGTCATTGTCAAAAGTCTACAATATTCATGGAATATGAAATCCATGGAATCAAAAGTTCAAAACATATATCAAAATAAAAGCTAGAGCCTAGAAGACTAAGGCCCTATGTCTTCCTGCGTGCATGCCTAAGATAGGTCATGGAAGATTCTGCAGCCATCTTATGTCCCTGGGTCTAAGGCTCAACCTCAGTGGCATCCTCATCATCCTCATTCTCCTCATAATCCTCATTCTCCTCATAATCATCATCATCCTCAACTCCCTCACTCTCAGCCTCAGGGTCCTCCACTGGGTCTCCTTGCACTCTAGCCTCCTTTTGTGCCATTGCTACTGCCTTTGCCTCTCGATCCACCTGATCAACCCATTCCAAGTCTTCATCACTGAAGACAGGATCATTGATCCACCTGATCAACACTGTTAGAATGATTTTAGAATAACTGTGAGGGGGGGGGCGTGAATCAGTTATCCTTAGGTCAGATGTACCAATTGAACTTCAAACACTTCAACCAACTCAGATCTACACAACAATCCACTCGGTCTCTATAGAATATAACTAGTAACATAAGCATGCAGTCCACTTTCCAAAAGTAATCAACTTGCATAATATAAAACTCTTAACAGTAAACACATCAAATAACATTCACACAAGTATGACACTAGGATTTAATGTGGAAACCCAATTTGGGAAAAATTACTAGTAACATGCTACCAAATTTTCACTCTTCTGAAGTGAGCTCTGTGAGGAGCCAACCTTGTTAAAGGTTACAATACACACTGTTAGGTGTGACTTTGTTAAAGGATTTAATCACCTTGTCAGGAGTGGCCTTGTTAGAGGACTTAGGAACATCCCATTGGAATGTCACCTTGATTAAAGGATTTACAAATGACTGTTAAGTCAACCTTGATTAAAGGATTTACTCTGATACAATGGTTAGAAAGTAACATTAGGTTCTGATCTGATACATACAACTCACTTTGCAAATACAGATCCAATGTAGCTCATATGCTGATTCACTGACTGACCTTCATTGTCATCTCCATTTCTGATCTGCTTGGAAACCCTCCAAGCAATCACCACTTCACAACTCTGTTCAGCTCTTCACAACTCTTTTCAGCCTTCTTCTTAGGTTCACCAATTAACATAATCAACCTCTTGCATAACCTAAAATTAGGTCATCCTTATATCTCCTCAACTAGGTAGCTTAATCTTTTTCTGCTTAATCATCTCCGTAGATCTTAGGTTTAGGTCAAATTAATCGAATCCTTCCAACATTTCGTTCTCCTTCTTATCCTTCTAGATACTTCTCAAAACTTCTCTTTGAATCCATTCATAAGAACGGTTTACCATGCATTAAATGGTCTAGGTCATTCATCCTTATCTTCAACACGTTTTACATATTTCAAGAATTCAATATGTCGTCTGGGAAACTCAATTCCTTCATAAGCTGTAGATTACTGACACTTGGTCATCATTGGATAACTCGGTCATCACTAAAACTGTTCTTCTCGGCAATCACTATCTTCGCTCGGTTTATTTCTTGATTCTCGGTAATTACTGATGCTCAGTCAACACTATATTTTTTCGGCTTATACTGGCGCTTGGTCAACACTAGCATCACTCGGCTTACACTTAAGTTTCTTAATCTTCTGCTCTTTTGCTTGGTTAAGCCTATGCTTTCAGACTTTCTTTCCTCATTTCTTCTAAGCTTCAAAACAACTAACTTCTTCTCTTAGTGTCATAGATAAACAACACATTACCTTGCCAATGTGCCAACTAATCAAGTACCCATTGTAGTTTCTCATAACTCAACCTTTCCACTAGGTCTTCTTGTTATCTTCTTTTCAAATCCTTTTCATTAATCAATAGATATGGTACTTTACTATATCGCAACTATCTCACCAGTTAGGCTTTGACATCAATGAAAATATAACAATTGTTTCAATTGTAGTTTCCAACAATGTCCGTCTTTCGCATTGGTGGCAACCCCACATGTAACACCATATGCATAGTTACCATACAATCCAAAAAGTATGTATTGAAGCAACTTCTGTCAACTCTCTCGGTGATCAGAGCTTCATTAATATCCTTAGCTACATTCTGATTCTCAACTAAATATCAGCTCCCTCTTGGATAGATTTCTCCATCTTTGTCTGTGCATCCATTTTGCTGTATCTGTCCCTCAGGTTACTAAATCTCTCCCTCTTTGACAACAATGCCAAAGACACTCATCTTCACCATGTAGATATGTTCATGTCAGTTCTTTGAACTATATACTTCCTCTGTCATCTTGGTTATGACTGAGCAACTTCTTGTGCTTTACTTTTCACAACTTTAGACATCACCTTAAGTGTGACCTTCTTGCATCAATTTGTCAGATATTCTGAGTGATACATTTGATGCAACACTCCTATTTGATTCTAGGTAGCCTGAGTTAGGGGAATCACCCGTAATTTACCTCTTAGATACTCATTTGCATCCTTAGATAAAGCTTTAGTGAATATATTTGCTAAATGTTCTTTTGTATTCACATACTCCAGTCCCACGTCTTTGTCTTGAACTAACTCTCTCAAGTTATGATACTTGATAGCAATATGCTTAGTCTTAGTGCGCATCACAGGGTTCTTTGATATATTGATAGCACTTGTGTTATCACATAAAATAACAACTGGCTCAGTGATTTTTTCCTTAATAGCTTTCAACAATTGCTTGATCCACATTATGTTTGAACAATTAACTGCTGCATATCAAGCTTCTACTGCAGATTGAGAAATGCAATTCTGTTTCTTTCTTGTCCATGAAATTAATCTCTTTCCTAGAAAGAATGCGCCACCACTTGTACTCTTTCTATCATCGACATTTCCTAGTCAATATGCATTAGTATAAACTTTCAGTTCAAACTTTTCATTCTTCTTGTAATACAATCCAGAATCCTTTGTTCCTTTTAGATATCTCAGTATCCTTTTTTACTGCCATCATCTGATTCTCCTTAGGATTTACAAAAAATCTTGCAACAATCCCAACTGCTAATGCAATATCTGGTTTGCTGTGAATAACATATTGTAGCTTTCCAATCATTGACCTATACAAGGTTTTATTTACTTCTGTTGTATCATTAGTCTTTGATAGTTTCTGTCTAGTAGCCATAGGTGTACTTACTGGTGTAGAGTCCCCCATGCCAAAAGTTTTCAGTCTCTCCTTGATATACTTAGATTGAGTAATGTAGATACCTTTCTTCATTTGATAAACTTGCAAGCCAACAAAGAATTTGATCTCTCCAAACATAGACATTTCAAATTCAGTTTGCATCTCATTTGCAAATATTTGGCATAGTGCATCTTGTCCTCCAAATATGATATCATCAACAAATATCTCAGCTAACAATATCCCTTTACCTTTTTCAGTCTTCAAGTATAGATTGCTATTGTCATTTGTTTTTGCAAAACCAATTTTGATCAAATAATTATGCAATCTTTCATACCATGCTCTAGGGGCTTGTTTCAATCCATACAGTGCTTTGTGTAGCTTACAAACCATGTTCCTCTTGCTTGGATCAACAAATCCTTCTAGTTGTTCAATGTATACTTCTAGTATTCCATTCAGAAATGTAGATTTGACATCCATCTAATACACTTTGAATCCTTTGTAAGATGCATATGCAAGTAGAGCTCTAACTCCTTCCAATCTAGCAAGTTGGGCAAATGTCTCCCCATAGTCAATGCCTTCTTCCTGTGCATATCCTTTGCATACCAATCTGACTTTGTTCTTTGTGACTTCTCCATTCTCATTCAACTTGTTTCTGAACACCCACTTTGTAGTACAAATAAAGTAATATTGTATTGCTTCTAGTTATGTCTTGTCGGAAAGTAATATTGTATTACTTCTAGTTATGTCTTGTCGGGAGGGTAGTTAGGAGCGAGGAGGTGCGTCCGTTGGTTTTCCCAACCAACTGACTATCTTATAAGCACTTTGGTCCTTGATGTAAAGTTGTTGGTTTTTGGTATCAATAAAGAAATAGCATTTCCTTGCCATCATCTTGGTATTCTAGAATCTTAGTATTATGGTATGGTATTATGTTGCTTTGACTTTGATGTTTAATGTACTGTTCGTACCATTAGTAATAAGTTCTACTTTATATTCTCTGTCTATATAACTATTCTACATTTTGGCACCGTTGCCTAAGTTCGAACCTGGAGGTCCTGGCTTGGGCAGGATGGAGTAATGGGAAGGCCCTTCCTACCACGTGTACTGATAGCGAATAGTGACGGAGAAGAGGAGGAAATAACAAGGGAAGATCAAGTGACACAAGATCTGGTGTCGGCCTGGGAAGTCTCTGTTGACCAGTACATGAAAAGGGAAGCCCGAGAGAGCGCGGTTCCAAAGAGCACAGTACGGGACGAGCTTTCAGTACCACCAGCAGTGTACGATCTACTTGGACAAATCCCTTGACTATTGGCACGAAATATGGTATGCGTTGAGGAAGAAAGAGAGGAGACTGGAAGGGAGAGGAGGAGAAAAGTACTCCACTAGTCGGCTGAAAGAAGTACATGGGAAGTGGGGGAGCATGATATACCAAGTAAGACGAGGGACTAAAATAATTCATGCCCTTGCTTCCAAATAAGTATCCCAAATGACAACCGGAAGAAGAAATTGAAGGAGAAGCCGCGAGGTGGATCTTAGGGTTACGCCAAGAGGAAGAGAGGCGTCACTATTTGAGAGGCTTGGCGGATCAATCTTAGAGTACAAGCCAAACTGAGGAAAAGCTTATTGAACACACAATAGAAGGTCTAGCCAAATTAGCCATTTCAGAAACCTCAGGAAGGAAGGGTGGAAGAATCCTGAAACTCTGGGACGCTAGGAACAACCATGAAGTGGGCAAGAAGAATTGCAAGGGGAAATAGAGAGTACTAGTGTAGGAGGAGGGAGCATTTCGACAGGAGGGAGTGCCCCGGCAGGAGGAAGCGTCTCGGCAGGAGGGAGCATCCCGACAGGAAGCCTCCCGGTAGGAGGGAGCATCTCGGTAGGAGGGAACATTCCGGCAGGAGGGAGCATCGTGGTAGGAGGGAAGAGAATAAGAGTTAAGCAAAAACTTCCCAGATTCACTGGAGATGGGTCAGATGACCCTACACGACACTGTAAAATGTGCATCACCATATGGCAGGCCAATGGAGAAAACGATGCAGATCAATGGTTACAAACCTTCCCCGCTACCCTAAGAGGGATCACTATTGATTGGTATACAGACTTGGAGGCCGGTCAGAGAGCCACCTGGAAGGACCTCCGTATTGCATTCGAGGAGGGATTCAGACTCTTACGAGATGATGATGAGATAGTTACAGAAATCTATAACACCAGACAAGGGAAAAATGAGTCACTTAGAAGTTATACAAGGAAACTCAGAGAATTGGTAGGGAAGTTGGATAAGAAACCTGCCGACGGGTTGAAAAAAAGATGGTTCATTGAAGGATTAACCCCATCCCTAAAACGAAAAATGAAGATAGTGCCACCAACATCTTTTAAAGAAGCATGCACCAGGGCTATGGACATAGAAAGTGAGAATAAAACTTCCAAGGCTAAACAACAAGGAAGCGGAAGTGAAAGTTTAGAAGAAAGTGGGGATGAATCCAAGACCATCCAAGCCCTGAGGAAAGACATGATGTGGCTAATGAAGGAAGTGGCAGGAAGCAAGGAGGAAAAGGAGGGTAGGGAACTCTGGTGCACAGATTATGAGGAGGGACATACAAAAGGGACTTGTCCGCGCAAAGCCTTCTGTGACATCTGTCAGGTGTTAGGACACACAATCAAAGACTGCCCTTACAACTTGAAGGCACGGAGTGCTCAAGTATTTTTCACACAAGGAGAACAATCCACACCACCCGTCACGCCTCCACGTAACACTAATACGGAAGCATTACCAGGAGGGTACATAAACAATAGACGGGGAAGCAATAACAACAGTAATAACAACACACCTTGGAGAGCAATCCAGTACGACTCTAAAGGAAGACCCATGATCCAATGTAGGCGATGTAACCAATGGGGACACTTCGCACGAGATTACCAGAATGGGGGAGGGAATGAAGGAATGTTGTGTAAATGGTGTGGACTGGGCGACCATGAGGATGCAAATTGCCCTAAACAAAAAGGGGTAAATAGGCTGGACATTGCAGATTTTGAGAGGGAAGTATTGGCCATCACAAGAATGCAGGCAATGAAACTTGAATACCCTGACATGGCTACAGAAAGAGAAAGATTTCAAGAAGCCACAAAAGACATTAGGCATAATACAGAGGAAAGGAGAGAAAGTACAACTAAAACCCCAAACAAGGGGCCAGTACCGAACATCATGAAAGAGGTGTTGGAAACTACCATCCCCGTAAAAATTATGGATCTGTTGGAGACGGTACCACAGCTTCGGGTAGCAATATCACAAGGAATAAGGAACCAAGAGGAAAGTCTCAGGAGGGAAGAGAAAACAGAGAAACCAGAAGAGGAACCAGGGGAGAAAAGGGATACCCTATTCACCATTGGGACAGGCAAGACACCTGCAGTAGTGGAAATGGAGATAATGGGATGTAATCTATCTAACACTATTGTGGATGGAGGGTTTGGTGTGAACGTCTTACCAGAAGAGACTTGGAAGGCGCTAGGGAAACCCACACTCTGGCCACCCACATTCCAATTAGTGGGAGTAGACCAACACGGAATCAAGCCGATAGGAACCTTGGTGGGACAAAAGGTAATAATTGGTACACAAGAGTTCTTCCTTGACTTTGTGGTGATTACCTTGGAAAAGAAGGGGTACGATGCCTTGCTCGGGAGGGGTTGGCTGATTGCAGCAAAGGCCACCCACAATTGGAAAAGAAACACCCTATCCATAGAGGTAGATGGGAGAAAATATGTAATAGATTTGAGAAACCAGTGTGTGAGTCAGGATCTGGCATCTGACTCAAAGGAAGAGGACCAAGGAGTAGAACCAGATGATGGAGTACTCCTGTTGGGAGAATGCTCTGAAGATGAAACTAGCTCCCTCAATGGGCTATTTCATTGGGAGATGGGGGACTATGAGGCATTCTAGCCCGAGTGCAATATGTTGCAAGTCCAAGAAGCAAAAGAAAATTACCCGGAGGGGTACAAGGAATACAAGGAGGGTACGACAACCATCAATGGTAAACCTGCAGACATATTCGAAGAAAAGGTGGAATACAAGGAAGCCAAATTGCAAACGATCAACCTGGGTGGAAAGGGCGAACGCAAGGAAATCTTAATAGGAGATGATTGGGACCTAGTGTTGAAGACAACAACCTTCAAAATTTTTCTGGAGTACGAGGATGTATTCGCATGGACAGATAAGGACTTAGAGGGAGTACCACCAGAATTGTGTGTCCATCGAATAACGTTGATACCAGGTGCAAGACTGGTGCGTAGGCGACCATATTGGATGAACAAGAACTATGTTGCCAAGGTACAGGAGGAAATCACAAAGATGCTTGCAGCAGGGATCATATTCAAGGTACAAACCAGTGATTGGGTTTCCCCCATAGTCATATCCCTGAAGGACGGCGTGGAAATTCGGATATGCGTGGACTTCAGGTGCTTGAATGCGGTAACTATAAAAGACCCCTTCCCAATTCCTTTTATTAATAGTATCCTCGAAGAGGTAGCAAGCCATGAAATATACTCCTTTATGGATGGGTTTTCAGGCTATAACCAAATCAGCATTACTGAGGAGGATAAACTGAAAACCACATTTGTGGTGGAAGATGGGGCGTATGCTTATAATAGAATGCCATTTGGGCTGTGCAATGCACCAACCACCTTCCAAAGAATCATATTACATTATCTTTTAGGGTATGTCTGTGGGCAATTTCAGAGCTTTTCTCGACGACTGGTCGGTTTATAGTGGAAAGGAGCACCACCTTAAGATCATGGGTGAATGCATGGATCGATGCAGAAGAGCCAAACTAGTCTTGAATCCGAAAAAATGCAGATTCATGGTACCTCAAGGCAGACTCCTGGGCCACATAGTATGCAAGGAAGGCCTGAAAATAGACTTTGATAAGATCAGGGTAATACTAGAAATGGAAGCTCCATCAGACGTCACGGGGGTGAAGTCCTTCCTCAGACATGTGGGGTACTACAGAAGGTTCATAAGAGGATTTGCCGGTGTATCCCTGTCCTTAGAAAAGCTCACCAGGAAAGGGGAAAAGTTTTGCTGGGAGAAGGAACAAGAGGAGGCATTCCAGGAACTGAAGGAGAGACTAGTAAACGCTCCAATACTCATATACCTAGATTGGGACAGAGAATTCCATGTCCATGTGGATGCTTCCAACTATGCAATAGGAGCTACCTTGACACAAATGGGGAGGGAAGGACTGGACCATCCAGTGTAGTTCGCCAGTTGGCTACTCTCCAAAGCAGCGTGGAATTACAGTACCACCGAGTGGGAGGCACTAGGTATGGTTTATGCAGTACAAAAATTTAGACATTACTTACTAGCCACTCCCTTTAAATTTTTTGTGTATCATCAAGTACTCACGTATCTTGTGAATAAACCGGTAATCCAAGGGAGAGTAAGTAGATGGGTAATCCTCTTACAAGAATTTACTTTTAAAATCATAGTCTGGCCAGGGAAAAATCATGTTATTGCAGACCAATTATCAGGAATCAAGTCTGGAGAAGCCCCAGGAAGCGGAATAAATGAGGATTTTCCTGATGCCCATTTATTTCGAATTGTTGTATTACCCAAATGGTACGAAGGGGTTGGCCAATACCTGTCAATGGCTACCTTTCCCGAGGAAATGAGCATACAAGAAAGAAGGAAAATTGCACTCAAAAGTGGGACATTCTAGTTGATTGAGGGATTGCTATACAAAAAAGGGCCACATGGGATTTTAAGGAGGTGTGTCATGGAGGAGGAGATCTCAGGAGTCCCGAGTGAATCTCATGAAGGACTAGCAGGGGTTCATATGGGGCCTGATGCAATAGCACGAAAAGTATTGTTGGTAGGTCTATGGTGGCCTACGTTGTACGCAGATGCTCGAGAATGGATCCTGAGTTGTGATACATGTCAAAGGGTAGGGAAACACTTGAAGAGAGATTTTATGCCGCTGTTTCCATCGCAACCACAGGAATTGTTCGAGCGTTGGGGTTTGGACTTTGTGGGACCTCTCCCTGTGAGCAATAACCACAAATGCAGGTACATAGTGGTGGCGACAGAGTATCTCTCAAAATGGGCAGAGGCAAGAGTGCTCCCAGACAACACAGCCTGGAGTACTGCCAAATTCCTCTATGAACATATAGTAACAAGGTTTGGGATACTGCTACAACTCACGAGTGACAAGGGGGTACACTTTGTTAACCAGACAATCAGAACAATGACAAGTGAGTATAAAATTTTTCACTCATTTTCTAGTCCATACTATCGCAGAGCGAATGGTCAAGCAGAAGCAACAAACAAAATATTGGTAACAATTTTATACAAGACGTGTGGAGTGGAAAAAGGGGATTGGGAGGAAAGATTGCCTGCAGTCCTGTGGGCCTATAGGACCACGTACAAAGCCACCACTGGGCAGACTCCTTTTCACTTAATGTACGGGCAGGAGGTTGTGATGCCTATGGAGTTCGGTGTAGCCAGTCTAAGAATAGTAGTGGAACACAGATTGGGAGATGTGGATAGTCTAAAAGAAAGGCTCAACGCCTTAATAAAGGTAGATGAAAAGAGGGTGCTGGCCCAATGGGCAACTGGAGTGGCACAGGAAAGACGAAAATTTTGGCATGATAAGCACCTTAAGAGGATGAATTTTAGACCTAGTCAGTTGGTACTCAAGTATAATGGGAAAAATGCAATCAAACCGGGTAAGTTCAAAATACGTTGGTTGGGACCTTAACTTTATGGAAGTTAGAGAGAATGGAGCCATAAAATTATCCATCTTGGATAATAATCCGATAAAGGACTTAGTAAATGGATCAAAATTAAGACCCTATACTCAGAAAAAGGAAATAGTCCCTCTATATCACTTGGAAATAACAGAAGAAATAAAAGAAAAAGCTAAAGAGAATGTTAAGTGGGAAATAATAAGACCAAACCCTAACAGCCACGAAGTTTATAAAAGACTCCAATATGGAAGCATAACCCATTCCACGCTGTGTGAAGAAGAGAGGGGCATTCAGGTAGAGCAAAGCACTGACGTTTAGATTCAGCACAAGGAAGTCATTCTCCGTATGTCGTACGGACGGGAGAAAGGAAGAGCCAAAGGCCACAGGGCCATACAAAGGAAGACCAAGGAGCCGTACGTGGCAGACATCCACCATACACAGGAGGCTGAAAGGAAAAAGGAGCCATACGAAGCAGCCAACCATCGTACGGACGCGACTGTGAGGAGGGCGTCGAGTACGAAGCCGTATGAGGAGGTGGAGTGCCGTACGGGCAGGCAGGCCACCAAGGACCGTACGAGCAGGACTGTGCGGGCGAGAAGCAGGCATACGAAAAAGACCAGGTGTACAAAAAAGGCCGTACGAGCGTGAATCACCAGTACGTGCAAGGCCGTACGAACGCAAGGCAAGAGTACAGACATGACTGTACGAGCAGGAATCAACTAGGCCGTACGTAGGCAATAGGTCGTATGAGGATACTCGTACACACAGGCCGTACGACAGAAGGGAGTCACGACCATACGCCCAAGGTAAAAATTGCGGAAAAAAAGAACGACACACAATATAGTTGGTGCAAAAGAAATTTTAAAAGCACACAACGTTTGATCAGAAGCTATAAGATGGTGAAAATCAACGTGGGAAACCCGAGCAAAGGGAAGTTCATTGACTGCAAACAGAAAAATCAGGTTCTACAGGTGAAGAAGGGGAAGAAGATGACCAGCCAGAAGAGCAAAAAGAATGTCCCTGAGACTGCCAATATCAGCTTTGAAAGCATAATAGGAAGTGAATGCCGTGCCTGGTGGGAGAATGCGGAGAAGCACATCCTTAAACAAGCAATGCGCAAGGCAGAGGTAGACAATCAGTTTTATGCCCATTTTTGATCTAAAAGAATTTGAATCTATATTGCGGGCTATGATAGGCAGACCCACAAATCCGTTATCGAGTATGCTCATCAAGCTAAAACTATTTCCTACTCCGCCAAGGAAATAAACAAGGTATTTGGAATACCCGACCGGGGACAGGAAATCACGAAAGCTTCAAAAACACCAATGGCCATGGAGGAGAAGAAGTGGCTAGAGTTAGTCTGTAAAATGAACCTCACTAATCAGGTATGGAATGACATTCTCAGCAAAAGGAACAGTAGGGGCCTGAAGAAGATTTTCATAGCTAATGCAGAATGGAGATGCATTGTGGACCTAGTGAAAAGCAAACTTACTGCTGGTAGTCGCACATCAGACATAGCCATTTGGATGTTGCCAGTAGTTGATGGGTTAAATAAAGGGCAGACTTACAACTGGGCCCAGTTCCTTTCAGAGAGGTTACGGGAATTCAGGGAGTTGAAACATAAGGCATTTTATATGCCCCATCATGCCATAGCTTTATTTCTGGAAGCAGTTCGCATACAGGTGGCAGCAGAGCATAGAGGACCTTTGGTTCCAGTAAGCAGGGCGGAACCCTACAAGTTAGCCATGACATACTGGTTTCACTTGGACACCATGGGAATAGGATCAGGTGGGGGTGAAGCAGGAAAAAAGAGACTAAGACAAGAAGTAGAGAAGAATCTCTTTGCTGAAGATTCTTCCAGCCAGGAGGAGGTAGGGGAAGACAGTGGGGAGGAGGACAGTGACACATCTTCAGACTCTCAGGAGGAGGAAATCCGCCTTGGCCACTTGAAGGGCACCCCACGAGATGTTACTTTTTTGCCACGAGCGGAAGGGCCATTGCCAGGAGGGGTACTTGAGTACGCAGAGATTCAAAAAACCACAACCACCACAGCAGAGGGAGAGAGTACCATGCTGAGTATGGAGGAGGAAGGGAGTAGACAGGAGAAGATTCTTAGATGGGGAGCCACGAGACTTTCATTGCCTGGCATGGCCAATTTGGTTCCTGCAGATCAACAGACTCACACCAAGGTCATAGACCTCAGGGGACGGTAAGCTTGTGGACACAAGATAAGACTCCACACGCCACAAGGTATTGAAGTAACCCAATCGGTTGCTTTGGTGGTATAGGCTGAGGGAAAAATGGGCCCACACGAGATGGAGGGAAAGAAAGACACAAGTTGAGGATACAGGAGAAGACAAAGTAGTGGAGGAAGCAGATAAACTGTTGGAAGAGGTTAGAATGGTACTATTGGTGCTCAAAAACGCTGGTCGTTTTGAGACCAACTGACAGGCATAATAGATGCCTCTGCAATTTTGGTTCAATCGAACCAAGGCTGGTAGGCCTAGATTGAGTACACTGTCTAACTGCACAAACAACGTGCGTAAACAACAAAATTTCTTCCAAAGGGGTTACTGATCCTTGGAAGATATATTAACCTAATGTCCTAATTGGCAGATATTTAAAATATTTAGACTATTGCTATGAACTAATGCTAAACCTAATTTACTGTTTGATTAAGAAGATAGCAGATTAGATATATACTTCACAAAAAGAAATAAATGACAAAAGCAAATAAATGAATAGACCATTGCCTAATGCCAAATTGAAAATAGAGTCGACATTCAATACTATATGTAACTGGAGACAGTTTTAAGATAACTCATTTCTGTAGAACGAGACCATCAACCTACAAGATTTTATTTGAAAACAAAATTTACAACAATTTATACAATAGGTCCTAAGATTTTTAACTCAACTTAAGAGCCCAAAGGAAACAATAACAAGTTCCCAGACCATGCTACCATTATTCAAATTGTATGAATTGATTATAAACAAATGCATAAAATAAAAAGCGTATTAGGATACCCTGGTTAGAGAGTAATCTAGAAAACTGATTGAACATACAAGACTATATAATCAATAGGGTATAAGCACTTATCAGATATCCGTGCATAAGACCTTGGGACATTAAATTTCAGTCTGTGAACAGTAGCCCTTTTTGCCGTGATAGAATTTGTATATTTTGCATACAATTGATTGATAATAAATACGAGTCCCAATGGTTCCTTGTGAAAGGACATGCCCTTTCACAGGACCTAATTATATCAACTACCCCCAAAATATACAAAACAAACCATAGCAATGGTTGTTGGGGAAGTATTTCCCGTATAATTTATCTTTGTTCTTCTTTAGGTGCTCCGTGCATTAATAATCCAATGTTTAAGTTCCTGCACGAAACACCTAACATTGGATAATATTAAAAATCATTATATTCATACTAAATATGAACTTTAAAAATATTCAATCATTAATTTTATAAATAAACATTTATACAATCACAATATAATTCGTACAAATGCTTTTGATAAATAAAAATAATGCCAATAAAGTTAAATAAATAAATAAATATTTAATCATAGAAATTTACTTTATTTATCTTCGCATATAAAAATATTATTAACCCCTAAAGTTAATACGTATGAATATAATGTTTGAAATTAAAACTCATTTTAAAATAATAAGCATAATGCACTTATTTCAAACATAATACAAAATTGCCCAAACGAAAAGAGGAAAGAACTTACCCAAAAAAAATCAACAATCCACTTAGGGCAAGTATATTAATTTTACAAAACAATCACCCTAATGTTTATAAATACTTTCTAATAGAACAAAATTAGGGCTTTATTTTTAAAAATAAAAACAAACCCTAAATAGAGACGAAAAATTAATTTATACTACACTCACAACTAGATTGCAAATGTAAAAATACTAAAAACCTTTTCACCTTATTAGGTAAACATATTAAAATACCTTAAGGTGAAAATGCCAACTCACATGTAGGATATGAAAATGAGGAAGTGATAAGAAATTAGGTCAAAATATAAACAAATTAATATATATCAAGTAATGAATTCACTTCATCATATATTTTAAGTTTTTAGGGTAAAACACAAATTAGGGATAAAAATGAGTATAAGTGATTATAACATGCAAAAATTCTCCCTAATAAACAATATTTATTTTAACAATTTATTTTGAAGGAAATATGATTATCTTAAATTTATATATTTATTCACACATATACTCTGAAAATAAAATGTAGAGTAGTTGGTAAGGGGGGTAGATTTGGGTAGTTAGGTAGGAAAAAATGAATGGGTCGAGAGGTCGAGTGTTCAACTCCGTCTCCCCATTCTTTTTTTCTTTTAACATTAAAAATAAGACAATATATAAATAAATAATAATCACATTATTACAAAAGATAATTAAGAGATAGATAACTCCTTGTGTGAAAGGTTATTTTTATCTCTCACCTGCACATACAATAAAGATAAATAAATACTTTCTCCTAACCCTCTCGAAGAAAATAAATAGATTAACTGGTTAGGGGGTAGGAGGGTAGTTAGGTAGGAAGAAAGGACGGCTTGAGAGGTTGAGTGTTCAACTCCCTCTAGCCGCCTTTTTTCCAACCGATCTATTTTTAATATAATTATTTATTTAAAAATTACATATGCATTTTGGAAAAATAACTAACAACCTACCAAATGGAAATACGTTCGCTCCTTTATCATTTTAATTTTTTATCATAGGAAAATATGAAAATATAAATGATACTTCCCTGACATTTTGTCTATTTTGGCCTGAATTTTCAGGTGCCAACAGGTACTGCCACCCTCACCACCACTCAGCGATCCAGGAGAAGAGGACACAACAGGGAACCAAAATCAAACTGGGTATGGTGCTGGGACGATTGCATTAGAAGATAGGGCAACAAGATTCCTCCAGGAGTTGGAGGCTATGGAACATACCACTAGGGAAATCATAGAGCAGGCCAAGAGCCAGAACGTGGATGCCATAGTCAGAGCAGCAGAGTCCTTGGCAGTGTTCATGGAGCATGCCAGACAGATTGGAGCCTACTTCAGCAGGGGGGATACAAAGGAAGAGAACTTGCTGAAATGTGGACAGCCCCAAGCATTATACCATAGGTACAGGAACAACCACCACTCATGCATACTTTGGCACAAATGGAGGGGGCTTTTAGAAAGACCTACTTCGAACTCCAATAGGAAAGGGATTTGATTAGTGGCATGAAGGAGTGGGCAAAAGAAAAGACTGCATGGCAGAAGGAACGAGTTGACCTGGAGGAGAAAGCAGCACAAGTGGAAGCAAAGAAGATGGATGCCTTGCGGGTTCTCCAAGGAGTCTAGGCCAAACAGAAGATGGCGGAACGAGATCTTTCACGCATCTGGGAACAAGCTTCGAATCTAGGGATGTCTTCACAACCCAATTCTGAAGCCTAAAATTTTTTCTTTAGCACTGTTGTCGTCTGGAGGACGACTGTTTTTTTTGGGGGGATAAATGTAGTACAAATAAAGTAATATTGTATTGCTTCTAGTTATGTCTTGTCGGAAAGTAATATTGTATTACTTCTAGTTATGTCTTGTCGGGAGGGTAGTTAGGAGCGAGGAGGTGCGTCCGTTGGTTTTCCCAACCAACCGACTATCTTATAAGCACTTTGGTCCTTGATGTAAAGTTGTTGGTTTTTGGTATCAATAAAGAAATAACATTTCCTCGCCATCATCTTGGTATTCTAGTATCTTAGTATTATGGTATGGTATTATGTTGCTTTGACATTGATGTTTAATGTACTGTTGGTACCATTGGTAATAAGTTCTGCTTTATATTCTCTGTCTATATAACTATTCTACACACTTTGTTCCAATAACATTCTTGTCCTTTGGTCTGGGTACTAGTGTCCAAGTTTTGTTCTTGTCTATTTGCTCAATTTCTTCATTCATGGCTTGAATCAAATCTTCATTCTCCAAAGCATCTTTCATTGTTTTAGGCTCAAATTCACATAATAAGCATGTTTGGTTTTTCAGCTTGCTTCTTGTCATGAGTCCTGAATCTTTTGCTCCAATGATTTGATCTGGTTTATGATGTCTTCTCACATACTGTGCTAATGTAGGCTCTGGTCTCCTTTCTTCTTGGTCTTGTTCTTCAGGTTCATTTAGCAAAGTCACTTCAGGTTCTTTTTGTATCTCTTCTTCCTCTCTTCTTCCTCTTCTGATTGCTCGACAGATACCTCCTAATGCTTGGCATCTTCTTGTTGTAACTTAGCAGATTCTTGTTGTTGCTCGACAACTTTGTTCTTTGGTTCAGGTAAATTGCTGGCCTCTCCTTCCATATATACGAAAGATTTGTAATCTTCAGGTTCCTATTTGCACTCAACTTCATTCTTTTCTACATATTCATCAACTTTCACATTTGCACTTTCCACAACTTTGTTAGTGTTAGAATTCAAACACTTATAAACTTTTCTCTTAGTGGAATAACCTAGGAATATGCCTTCATCACTTTTAGCATCAAGTTTTCCATTCCTATTGTCCTTCAGTATATAACATTTGCTTCCAAAGGCTTTAAAATATTTCACATTAGGTGCATAACCATACCATAACTCAAAAGTTGTAGCATTTGTACCTATCTTGACTTGTACTTGGTTCAAGGTATAGACAACTGTACTTACAGCTTCTCTTCAATACTTTTGTGCAACATTTTTCTCTTTCATCAATGTTCTAGCACAATCCATGATTGATCTATTCTTTCTTTTTTCTATACCATTCTGTGGAGGGGTCCTTGGTGTAAACATCTGTCTCTTAATTCCTCTATCATTGTAGAATATGTTGAAATCATTAGATATGAACTCTCCTCCTCTGTCAGGTCTCAGACATTTCAAGCTCTTACCTATTTCTTTTTCAACTTTTGCCAAATACCACTTAAACAATTGAAAGGCATCATATTTTTCTTTAAGAAACATCACAGTCATCATTCTAGAGTAATCATCAACAAACATAATAATGTATTTATCACCACAATACCTTTGTACACCAATAGGTCCACAAAGGTCAGTATGAACCAATTCCAAAATATCATAAGAAGTATAGGTTTTGCTCTTGAAACTAGACTTTGCCATTTTGCCCAGTTGACATTGCTTACACATCACATTATTAGGTTTCTTCAATCTTGGTAATCCTCTAACTCTTTTCATCTTACTCATGCTTACCAAATTATCAAAGTTCACATGACACAACCTCTTATGCCATAACCATACATCGTCAAATTGTGCAAACAAACATGTGTCTTCAAATAGGTCTAGATAGAACAAATTACCTTTTGTCTATTCTCCACTTCCAATTAGTTCACCAGTGACATCGAATATTTTAGCCTTTTTGTGATGAAATTTAACTTGGTAACTAGAATTGTTTAACTGTGCAACACTCAACAAGTTATAGTTAAGTCGTTCAACCCAATAAGCATTGTCACATTTGATCTTATCAGTCAATCTTATTGATCCTTTTCCTTTTACAAGACATGGTGCATCATTACCAAACTTGACACTACTACCTTTGTAATGATTTAAGATTTCAAACTTACTTTTATCACCAGTCATATGATGTGAGCAACCACTATCAATTATCCATCTGTCACCTTTACTCACATATGAAATAAGTGCAATTTTCTCATCTTCATCAGAATCATCTTTCATAGAAACATAAACAACTTCTACATCATGATCATCAAACTCACTAGATTCATTGTCAGTTTCTTCTTCAACAATATAACACGATTTCTTACCTTTATCCTTGTAGTCCTTATACCTTCTATGATCTCTGTCATCCCTTTTGTCTTTGTACTTGCTTTCTCTTCTTTCATCCTTGTCATTCCTGTCAGGACATCTTGCTGCAATATGATGAACTTTGTTACATGAAAAATAGATTATAGGAAGTTTACCTTTAAATTTTCCTTTTCCTCTCAGTAATCTTCTAGCCATAAGTGCCTCAAGATCTTCAAGATCATCATCAGAAGTGTCACTGTCACTATTCACACATCTTTCTTTTCCTTTCCTAGACTTTTGAAGAACAATTTGAGACTTGAATGCAGATTTAATATTATGAGTAGTGAAATTATCAAAACTTGACAACTCAAAAGTAGTAAGTCTACCAACTAGACCTTCAAAAGTTAAGCTATTACCAAGAGCACATCTCAATTCTTGTATTGCAGAAACTCTAATAGCATAAATAAGAAGTAGGGTTCTCAATACCTTGCTAATAATAGTTTCATCATCAATATTTCCATTAGCTCCTCTAATAGCATTCACAACCTCCTTAACTCTGACACAATATTGAACAATGGTTTCACCTTCTAACATTCTCATTTCATCAAACTTACCTCTCAAGCTTTCGGATTTGGCTCTCAATACATTTGTGTCTCCGCCATAGATAGCTGTCAGTGTGTCCAACATTTGTTTTGCATTTGTACAGTCCTTGATGTCTTCAAATTCAGGATAACTTAGGGCTGATGCAATATCCAACATTGCCTGATTGTGTTCTTGCTTTTCCTTCATCTGCTGGGCTATCAAAGGTGTTGGTACTGTTATGTATTCATGTTCCACAGTATTTTGTTGCATCACCAATTCCAGCTAGGTGTAACTTCATCAAACTTTGCCTTGCAGGGAAGTTCTCCTTGTTCAGCTTTGGTACCTCCTTTTTGTACATCTTGATCTTTAGCTTCAAGTACTTTCAAACTTTTCTTTTCAAGCACCACAAGCTCTGATACCAATTGTTAGAATGATTTTAGAATAATTGAGAGGGGGTGGGTGAATCACTTATCCTCAGGTCAGATATACCAAATTGAACATTAAACACTTCAACCAACTCAGATCTACAAAACAATCCACTCGGTCTCTATAGAATATAACTAGGAACATAAACTTGCAGTCTATTGTCCGAAAATAATCAACTTGCAGAATATAAAACTCTTAACAGTAAACACTTCAAATAACATTCACACAAGTATGAAACCGGGATTTAATGCGGAAACCCAATTTGGGAAAAACCACTAGTAACATGCTACCAAATTTTCACTCTTCTGAAGTGAGCTCTGTGAGGAGCCAACCCTGTTAAAGGTTACAATACACACTGTTAGGTGTGACCCTATTAAAGGATTTAATCACCCTGTCAGGAATGGCCTTGTTAGAGGACTTAGGAACATCCCATTAGAATGTCACCTTGATTAAAGGATTTACAAATGACTGTTAGGTCAACCTTGATTAAAGGATTTCAACTGATACAATGGCTAGAAAGTAACAGTAGGTTTTGATTTGATACATACAACTCACTTTGCAAATACAGATCCAATGTAGCTCATATGTTGATTCACTGACTGACCTTCATTGTCATCTCCATCTCTGATCTGCTTTGAAACCCTTCAAGCAATCACCACTTCACAACTCTATTCAGCTCTTCCCGCTCTGTTCAGCTCTTCACAACTCTTCTCAACCTTCTGCTTAGGTTTGCCAATTAACAGAATTAACCTCTTGCATAACCTACAATTATGTCATCCTTATATCTCCTCAACTAGATAGCTTAATCTTTTGCCACTTAATCATCTCCGTAGATCTTAGGTTTAGGTCAGATTCATTGAATCCTTCCAACATTTCGTTCTCCTTCTTATCCTTCTAGATACTTCTCAAAACTTCTCTTTGAATCCATGCATAAAAACCGGTTCACCATGCATTAAATGTTCCAGGTCATTCATCCTTATCTTCAACACGTTTTACATATTCCAAGAATTCAACTATGTCGGCTGGGAATCTCAATTCTTGCACAAACTATAAATTAATGACACTCGGTCATCACTGTGTTCTTCTGCTCAGTCATCACTGGATAACTCGGTGATCACTAAAACTGTTCTTCTCAGCAATCACTGTCTTCGCTCGGTTTATTTCTTGATACTCAGTAATTACTAATGCTCGGTTAACACTATATTTGCTCGGCTTATACTGGTGCTCTATCAACACTAGCATCACTCGGCTTACACTTAAGTTCCTTAATATTCTGCTCTTTTGCTCCGTTAAACCTAAGCTTTCAGACTTTCTTTCCTCATTTCTTCTAAGCTTCAAGACAACCGACTTCTTCACTTAGTGTCATAGATAAACAACACATTACCTTGTCAATGTGCCAACTAATCAAGTACCAATTGTAGTTTCTCATAACTCAACCTTTCCACTAGGTCTTTTTGGTATCTTCTTTTCAAATCCTCTTCATCAATCAATAGATATGGTACTCTACTATATAGCAACTGTCTCACCAGTTAAGGTTTGACATCAATGACAATATAACAATTGTTTCAATTGTAGTTTCCAACACAACTCATGCCAATCAATTTGCTAATCTATTTTCTAAAACACCTATATTCTTCTCCCAAGGCTTTTTCCTCTCTTGTAAGTCTTTGCAAATGATGGAATGACCTTTTAAGGTCTTAGAGAAGGCATATAAGAAAAAAAGAATCATTAAAAACAATTAAATTTTTTTATTTTTTGCTTTTTGTAAGTGCTGGACGCGATAGAGTCCGAAGCACGGGACTTGCCGAGTCCACCGAGTCAGCTTGTTGAGTCAAAAAGACTTGGCAACCCTGACTTGGCTCGGGACTCGCCGATCTGTCAGGACTCGCCGAGTCTTGTAACTCTGGTTTGCAGAGTTGTGACGATGATTAATCTTCTTTAGTTTTGGGATGTCACGGGGAGTGATGCTTGGGTTTATTTTTTTATGGTGTGTGAGCAAGGTGTTTTTTTTGTTGCTCGGGATCGTGATTGGCATTGAGTTTTCTCATGTGATCTTTTCCAAGCTTCCTTGGCAGGTTATATTTCATTGGAATGATTTTAGCTCTCTCAGGGATTTCAGTTTTGGTTTTGATGTTCTCTTTATGGGGTTACCGAAGAAGAGAGTGCAGTTTTGAGTATGATGGTTTATTAGTTATGAGCATAGAAGCATAGTGCCAATGTGATGGTTATGTACCAAGTTTGATTTGGAATCTTGAGATCACTTTGATTAACCACTCAACAATTTATAGGAATGTGATAGCCTATGTCGACATTCTGAATTCACTCCTATGGGTTTTTAGTTTGAGGAGCATTTTCCTAAGGAAATGACTGAGTTTATGTAGTGCTTGATTGCTCTTCTTGCTAGAGATCGACATGACGTCTTTGGTTTGGGCACCTTGTGGGACAGTGTCTGCAGTAGATGGTGCTGCAATTTCCCTAGGTTGACTTGGGACCATGGGATCATTCTTGGTTTCAGTATAGATCAGTTAGTTGATTCTGGAATGCATTGGCATTGTTTGAGGACAAACAATCTTTGGGAAGGGCAAACTGTAATGTCCCCCTTTTAGCACAAGTTGTATGAGTTTGTCATTAGCCTAATTCTCCATGGTCATGTAGGCTAACTAGGACATTTAAGGGAGTTTAAGGCCATTTGGCTTAGGTAGTTTTGGTTGTAGTTCATTTTGAGGTGATCTGAGGCTGTTTGAAGCATACTTACTATTTATAGTAAGTCATTCTGGGCATGATTGGACATCTAATGACAATGACATGTCGATGGTAATTGTTTAAAATCGACAAGAAGTTTTATTTATCATTGATATGATTTATTGTGCGTCAATAAAGTTATTTTATAAATTTAAATTTAATTATTTAACCTAATTAATGCATTGTCTATACTTTGTGGGAAATATTTAAATTAAATGGTCTCTTTTATTTTATAATACATTGGAGACATAAAAAAGCATTTGGAGACTTAAGTTGAAGGAAAATCATGTTAAATGGTATGAGATATATTAAGGAAAAAACAATTGCAATAAAATAGCGGCAAAAAGCAAAATTTCCTAAAAAATAGGAAAGGACAATAAAGTGATTTTGTTTGTCCCACATTGACAAGGAGAGTGGATGAGCTCTTAGAAAGTGTTATAAAAGAGATTGAAGAGCTCTCCTTCGGCATGCTGGGAAAATATATGAAATCTATGAAATTATCTTGAGAATTCAAATTCTTGGGCTTGGAGGACGAAATCCCTCTTCGCTATCATTCCCTTCCCCATTGGAAGACACAATCAGGAGGATTTGGTTGAGCATAAAGGTAAAAATTTGATTGTTCTACATAAGCTATTACTTTTATTTGCTACAATTTCAGATTTGTCCCGGAAGGTGGTTCGATTTGTGAAGTTGAAGGTTATGTTTGAGATCTTTGGGCCGTGAACGAACTGCTTTGGGAAACTCATTTACATCAGATTGAAAGAATTATTGGGGTTGTACAGATCTAAAGGTATCCAAGAAAGAGCTGTACAAGTTTGGAGAAAGTCTGTAGTAGCCATCCTTACTGGGAAAGACTCAGAACAGAGATGTCCAGGTCTGAAGCCATCCATAATACATTATAGAAACTCTTGGAGTGTTGTCCAGGTCTGCAGTTGATAACAAATGTGCTGTACCAAGTTGTATGCCTCTAAAGGTAGCCAAACTTGTCCAAGATAGTGTCGTATAGGGTTGAATCCATCTAGGAGGCGTCAACAAGGGTTTAATATATGCTGTTCATGAAACTACTAGATGATATCAAGTTTGTAGTAGCAGCCTGGTATGCAAACACATTTGACTGGTTGTATTTATTTGATAAAATCATTTTAATGAGCTGCTGTTAGTGTATTTCAGAACTATTGGTCGAGTTTAACATTGTATCTCTTTGCTGCTAATGCATTTCAAAATCAATAGTTTCACAATTGATAGTATCTATATTTGAGTTTAGTTACAGTGTTGCTGCTGTAAGTTTGCATTTCAAGTATTATTTGTAAATGCCATATCCATGTTTAAACTATAAACTCATTATCAAGCAAACTCATAAAAATCAGTAAACCGCTGGCCAACAAATTGTTTGACAAAATTACCCCGAGAGGGAAGCAAAAATTTGGTCTAAAAATTAAATAGTGTTCTTACATTTTGATAGTGAACCTATTTAATTTTCAATACATTTTATTCTATGTTCAATCTTATTGGATTGTGATGTGATGAACGCTGCTGGTTCACCCTCTATCCAACCTGTGATTGTCTATGTTTTTGGTTTGTTTTTGCAAAGTTTTTCAAGAACATATGCTTTTTCTGGACTTTTGAAAGAATAATTGACAATAAAATACTATGCTTGCAAAAGGTAATTTGAAGCTAATTTTCCAAAGCATTAACTGCAAATGCTTTTCTTATTAAATGAAATCATACACAATGCAAGAGGAAATTATTTATTAAATTCGGAAATCAAATTGCAGCTGATAAGAACTTGGCATCCAACCGCACCACTCTGATATTGACAGGAAACCCCCTCCAAACTGTATGCAATGTTTAATTATAGCTGGGTGTCCAATACTGGATAACAGGGAAGTGCTAATTCTAGGCATTTTGGCCTAAAAACCAGACACCATTGCTGAGGGACTCATGTGGGGCCTGGAAGGTTGTATGGTTGCCCTTGAAATTGTTATTTTCAGTCACAAAAATGCTGCAATTCTGCTACAGTTCTGTCTTGACAAATATCTGCAATCACACCTTTATTTAATCACCAAACTCTCCGAAACTTCACCAGTTTGGCACAACTGGACCTCTATATGAAGCCCACAGTTAGGTAATGATTCAGCTAGTCTTTCATAGCCTCGAGATTGCATAAACACAGAAGAGATTTTGTCCTCCAATGCTGAAATTAGCTGCAACCCTAGGTCTCAAGCTCAAATCCCAAGAACATCCAATAACAAGGTCAAATAATCATATGCATAATAAGATCGATTTCATAACTTGTGCTTCTATAATTCCTCAATTAAGTGTGATTCATGGGGCTTCACTTATAAGTTACTTTAATGACATATATATTTTCTTTTGATGCGGTGAATTGATTTTATAATAACTCCTTAGTTGGGCATCAACTTTATTTAATCAATTAATGCTCATTAATGATGTCTTATGTATTACGGTAATAGATAGTTTCTAATTTTATCTCTTTTTCGTCTATTTCTAATGGTCACTCTTTTTGTAATGTTTCCATAAACTCCTTTTATTCGTTATGGAAACTTTCTCTTTCACTCTACAAGAATGTTTATATTTCCTCTCTCTTGTTCGTTATAGAAACATTCTCTTGTATCTTGTATATATAGATCATTTATGATCATTGTTTAATAACACATTCATTATTTTACCACAATATGGTATTAGAGCAAATTCCTGGCCTCTTCGAAAATTTTAATTTCTTTTTTGAAATTATTAGTTCAAGATTTTCAAAGCTTTTTTGCCCCGAGTGTGTTTAAAATTTGCATTTTCTTTCCTCACCCACCCGTCTAGGGTTTCTGCATTTTCGACTAGGGTTTTGACCCTTCAGTTCAATTTAGAATTTTTTTTGATTGCAAATTTCTTGTGGGTTTTTCGAGAGCTCAACTGGGTTGTTGTCTTTCTTTTCTAAGTGCCTTGATTTTTGAGCCAGCAGATCCAAAATTTGCCATCATATTCCTGGTGGGTTTTTGCAGATCTCAACTAGGTCAATCTCACTTTTTTTTGGGTGCATTGTTTTCCGTGCCTCAATTTTTGAGCCAACAGATTTAGAATCTGACAGGAGATTCTATTTGGGTTTTTTGAGTTCTTCACTGAGTCTCTTCAAATTTTCTAGGTCTTTCGTTAATTTGCCTTGAAGTTCATGCCCTTTTCTAATTTTTTACGTTTTTTCTTTGAAAAACTTGCTATGGCATCTCTCACCAGTCTTATGCTAGAAGGCAGTCAGCGTTTCAATGGAAAAAACTACAACACCTGGAAGTAGCGCATGTTGACGATTTTCGAGTACCGTCACCTTGAGGTGCTTGTTCAAGGTACTGAGACTCGTCCTACCACAACCGATGCGACTCAAGACATGTTTGATGAACGTAATCGTGAAGTGGTTATGCTCATTAAACTTTCAGTTACTGATGATCAGCTGCCTCAAATCCCGTTTGGCAAGACAACTGCAGAGATTTGGACAGTATTGAAGGATCTCCATGAGACATCAGATAAAAGCAGAGCCTTCTTTTTGAAGACTTCTCTGATCAACTTGAGGCTGCCTTTTACACTTTTTGAGGACATGCAAATTTCTGTTTTTTTGAAGATATATTGACCATTAAGGGAGGGTATTACGATAATAGATAGTTTCTAATTTTTTCTCTCTTTCGTCTATTTCTAATGGTCACTCTTTTTGTAATGTTTCCATAAACTCCTTCTGTTCGTTATGGAAACTTTCTCTTTCACTCTACAAGAATGTTTCTATTTCCTCTCTTGTTCATTATAGAAACATTCTCTTGTATCTTGTATATATAGATCATTCATGATCATTGTTTAATAACACATTCATTATTTTACCACAATATTATGGCCCCATTCACTTTATTGACTTTATAATAATTAATTATTAATAAAGTACTCTTTATTAATAATTAAATAACATTAACTTGTGCAATTAAACCCATTTCACTAAGCCAAGTGAAAGATTGGACGACCACTGCATATACCATGTGTCTAGGTGCTCTGCCAAAAATAGGAACTCTGCAATTATTACTTACTATAAATAGTAAGTCCTTGAATATTTGCTGAAGCCAAAGGTGCCAGGGCTCATCACTACAAACATAGCCCATTCAGGTGCCCTGCTTTAATTGGAAATCCTGACTTTCTTGAAATAGACACTTACTATAAGTAGTAAGTGTGATAAACTGTACCAAACGAAGAGCAATCCTGAATACTTTTGACCTTCGAAATGGAAATAGGCCTCCTGCACTGCCAACTAGGACCCTCTAACCATCAAACTTAGCCTACGAGAGCCAATGATAGGCTAAACTAAACATAAACCATGGTGAGCTAAAATGGGGACATTATAGGTGAAAATTGAAATCAAGAAATCAATAAACAATAAACATTTGGTTCCCAAACATTGGCATAACGTTCCAGTAAAAAAAATTAAAAAAATCAGGTTCATCAAGCAATTTACAATTCCTTACATTTGCTATGCCCACCTTATTTGACTTTCTAGCTTGCTTTGCCCACCTTATGTGATTGGCATTGGAGGGATATTGAGGCATATGAATCTTCAATGCTATGGCTTCTTTATCCCTTGGTCTTATGACATGACATGACAACTCAGTGTGGTGGCATCCCCTTAACACTTCAACACTGACTCATCTTCGGCCACTAGAAAGCTACACTATAGTTTTTATGACATTTTGAACCTCTACATAAAGTTCCGAACCAATTTCTTTGCACTTGTGATGGGTACGGCTGGCACATCAGATGTACATCAGACATACGCACTTCCTTTGTTTGTTGACTCTTTTGACCCTCCTAAGATATGGGAGGGGGTAGATAGTAGTGTTTATAGGCCATGTTGGCATAAGTTAATGCCTTTCAGCCTTGATCATTATTTTTTGGCCCACCTCTTCTTGCTTGAAATGGAACAAAGGTACAACGGGCCTATAAAATGATGTGGCATGGCTGAATACAAAATATATATTTTGTTTTATTCAATTTCTCTACACACTGCACACATATTATGCTATTACTATATTGCCACTTGCACACACAACAAAAATTTTATTTTTCTTGCAAACCTTGTATATATATTTAAACAGACAAACTTGAAAACCTTTATAGATAAATCATTTTTGTTCCAAACCTTGCAAATCTTCAGTACATGTAAAATTTGAATGATTCCACTTACAAATTAGCTAGTTTCCATCCCAGGGATTAAAAAGTTCAATCGATAGCTCAAACTCCCGTAAAAGGGTTTCATCCAAAATGAACAACCAAGAAGCCCAAAGTGAATGTCTTTAACATCTTATATAATCTTTTGGGGAATGTTCTAGAAACTCAAGTTTTAAATCACTTTTTAAATAATTAACCTCTTGCTCCAAAAAAGTTATTGGATTTAATTATTTACTTTTCCAATACTTTTGTGACTTGAAATTCTTTTTATTAAATACTTAATTTAACTTATCTTTTAATTTTGCTTTTCGACAAACTTAATGATTACTTATTTAATTATTAAATTATTTTCCACATATCTAGCCAAAGTTGAGAAAAGAACAAAAATAGCTCGAATGTGAATCTTGAATGTGCCAATATACTCATTAGCTCACTAGAGATCCAACTTAATTAATGGTACTTTCCATAAATGGGATATTCCTCCAAGAAGTTTGGAGTGCTCTTGAAATGGCAAAATTGTCCATGGAGAGTATGAGCAGTCTCATCTTGATCACTTAAAAACAACGCCAATAACTGAATTCTATTCTAAAAAGGCTAGTGGTGTCCAAGAAAGTTGAAAGTAACAAAGATTTTGGAATGACAAAAAATGGGACATTAAAAAGGTTCTACAAAAAGATAAAAGCCCCATAAGACAACATAAAGCATTGTGTTGCTAATATATTGTAATGAACAGCAAAAAAGAGCCCTAGAAGTATGTGCTGATGAAAACTTGAAGGGAACCTTATTAAATATCCCTATTTGCATCCAAAATGGAAGTATCATTTAAGCCATCATTAGTCAGTGTGGGAGACGTTGCTCATCAAGGAGCATCTAGGGTTCAAAGACCATGTTGAACTAGTCTAGGAGGAATCAAATTACTTCTTCTATAAACTCCTCTAACATCCAACATAGTGTAGCTCCCGTAGTAGTAAAAATGCTGGTAATATGAACCTAGCCCCATGGTCTAGGGGTGGTCTATAAGTAGTAAATCTATGTCATTAGAATGGTGCCAAGTCATGCTAATAGGAAGGAGAAAAGTCATGATAACTAAGGGAGTGAATGTAGGGAATATGAATAATTCGGGTAGTAATAATATGTTGAAGATGCATTGCCTAACTAATCTAACTTTGAAAGGTGAAGTTGTCGTATCCAAGCAGTTTTGTGTTGCCTATGGCTTGGGTTGGTTGGAAAAAGGAGGCGATCTGCATTGGGGCTCTAGAGCCTTTTGACCTCCTCCCCTGTAGGAATTTATGCTAGAGGGTGATAATCTCACAAAGGAAAAGAATAGGAAATATTGAAATTATATTTAAGTGTCTTGTGAGGATCAAGGTAGGTCAGTGTGACTCAAAGTCGCATTAAATGACAATATAAAAGTGCTCATGAACTCAACATTCTTTAAGTAAGTAAACATAAACACCAAAATGAGAACATAAGTAATGTGGGTAAACCCAAAGCAGTTAAACCCTAAAACTATTTTTAGTAAAGTGCAACTACAAAATACCATGTGATGGATGGATCCTATAATGTAACAAGAAGTTAATGAAGATCAGAATTGGAAGCTAGGAGCTAGTGTTGCCACATGTTTTGTAGCAACCGTCAAGCAAGAAGAATTAACATTCACTATCACAAAAGGGCTAATTCATGGTTAGATTATGTTCAATGAAGAATGCTCAAGAATAAGGATCCTGTTGTGAGGTTTTCACACCATCGCCCCAAAGAATTTGGGGACCCCCAATTTTTTTTGAGCAAGCCTTGACAATTTTCCTAGATCCGGGTATTCGGATGCCTTAGCGAGTTTTGGAGTAACCCTGGGGTTTTGAGACGATAAATTTGCAATATTTTTTAGACTTGGATGAATTTTGGAAAATTGATATAATTGCATAACTTGAACATTTTCCAAAATTTAATTGTGAATTTGGATATTTTTGGAGAAACCTTGTAAATTTTTGGGTGGTGAAAATGGAGATTAAATGAAAAAATTAAATGGCCAAATTTGAAATTAATTGCCAAATGGAGATTAAAAATAAAAAATTAATTGCCAAATGGAAATTAAATTGCTAAATAATAAAAATTTAAATTGGCAAGTGGGATTTTCGAAATTTTAAATGGGGAAAAAGAGTAAATGAAAATTGGAAATGGAATTGAAATTTATTTGAATTTTAATTGGCTAGTGGATTTTGATTTTGGGATGGTGTTGTTATGATTTAAATGGGCTAAAATCAATTTTTCTTTGAAAAAATTCTAAATTTATAAAATGAAAAAAGCTACAGCTGGCAGTGCCTTCCCTTTTTTTATTTTTGCTTGGTATTGGGCACAACAAACATAAATTTTTCATCACCCAAGGCAGCCATCAATTCCAGCCCCACTTGCGATTTTTATGCATTAATTTGGCAATTTTAAAATAAATAAAATCATATTTCTGGGCTGTGTTTGTAATTTAGAAATTTAATTTGGGCCCCTTTGTGTGTTAAATTCAATGTATTTTAATGCTTAAGAGGTGTGAAATTCAAGGTAAGTTACTGGGTCCACAATGGGGAAGGTTTAAAGCTATATTAGAGGCCTAAATGACCTTTTTTCAAAATTTCAATTTTAGGGCCTATGATAATTTCGGATTTGGCTAATTTGAACCCATAATTTGCACTAGGTTGGCCCAATTTTAAATTAAAATTAAATACCCAAGGTTGTGTGATTTAATGTATTTAATTTGGGTTGTATGTTTGGCAATTTAATTAATTTTATTTTCCCTCCAATGCAGGTCGACCCTATTTGAAGAGGCAAAAATTTAGTATAAAGGGAGGGCTTGTCTCCTCATTTTCTCATTCATTTCTCACTTGTCTCTTGGCAGCCAAGGAGGAGCTCTTGGAGCAGCAAAAGAGTGAAATTTTGCAAGGAGTGCATTTAGCAAAGGGTGATTTTCTTCTTTTGGTGGAGTTCATTTGAAGTATTTCTTTTCTTCTTTGGATAAAGTTTGTTGGTTGTAAAAGACAATCTTCATGATTGAGAGTGAAGGTTTGTTCATAAAGCAGATTTCTTTTCTGTTCTTGCTTGGTTTTTCCCTCCATTTTCTTGCTTGCATCATCCATCCATCACCTCATCATCTCATCTAGGGCTTGAAGTTGAGAGATATAAGTGTAGTTTTCGTTTAGGATTTGGAGAAAGAAGATATAAGTGGTAGTCCCACCCCTAGGAACTAAGTTGGGAGATATAAGTGTAGTCCATCTCATAAGTTTTCGACGAGGCAGAAATAAGTGGTAGTCCCATCCCTAGGCGGAGAGGCAGAGATAAGTGTAGTGTGATAGGAATTGGAGAGGCAGAAATATGCTAGTCCATCCCTAGGATTGGAGGGGCAGAGATAAGTGTAGTCCCACCTCACTGTAGAAAGAAGGGGCAGAAATAAGGGCTAGGATGGCGAATGCTAGGACAAGTAAGAACCCAAAGGGAATGAATACCAAGAAAGCCAAGGAAGACATGATGCCCAAGACCACCTTCTCAAAATTGAAGCGAGTTGTGACACCAACATCGGTACAGTGGACATGATACAGTTGAGAGATAGGTTGATAGGGGGCCAGTCCTCTATGGCAAAGAAGATCTACAAGTGTGGAATTGTGCAAGCTATCGGCTTCCCTCCTATCTTGCCTTGTCCGGAGTTGGTGATGGAGGGTGCATCTCGGCTAGATATTGTGACCAAGTCCATCATCTTTGATGAAGAAGAGAGGGTGTTGGCTAACATTAGCGGGCAGGTGGTAGAGGAAGTGTTCAATATACCCCAGCAGAAGGGCATGATAGTAATGTTGATGGATCAAGCTGCGAGATTCTTTCATGACAGTCAGGATGCCTACCTCGCTCTACTAAAGCAGAATTGGTTACACGAAGGCAAGAAGGGAGTCACCAAGTCATCGAGGTTCACCAGGTCAGATTTCAAATCAGAGTATGGCGATCTTATTGTGCTTCTCAACCGAGTCATGGGCTCCGCTCAAGGTATGCAGTTTGAAACTTGGATGTACTATTTTATTGAAGGAATTGAAAATGGAAAAAAAAAGTGTGATTGGGCTAGAATTATAAGTGAAAATTTAGAGTTGCAACTTAGGACAGTACAAAATCAGAAACAATTCTACATGGGGTCCTACCTTTTCTATTTGATTGCAAGATTGTATGAACATCCTGGACTTAAGGCTAGAGGGGTGATTGGCAATGGGCCCGGACAAATCTTGGTGCATGAGTGCTATCCACAACTTCATTTGCACAGCACCAAGGATTAGAAGATATTTTATGATGCCTTTGCCATGAGGACAGTAAGGGTACTGCAAGGGACACCTGCTAGGAGGCTCTCATCGGAAGCAGAGACAAAAGTCAAGAAGTTTGGGAGTTGGTTCATCCAATTTCCGCAATTCACTTATATTAGAGTGGCTGGATGCACAGCTTGTCCCAAGAGGCTTCCAAGGTACCCACCCGATAGGATAGTTTTGATGGAGTTGGCTAGGCAACTTGAGCAATATTACAAAATGATGAAGCTCAAAGGTGAGACAGGGGTTACCTTCTCACTCATGATAGGCAATGATAGTTGTTGCAATCCCGTCGCCTTTGTAGCTGCGAAGAAAGAGTTAGAACAATATCATCTAGGATGGTATAGGGCAAGGCAAGGATTCGATCCTAATGGTCTAATCAAGGCATCTCATGGGGATCCATTCAAGCATATTTCTATTTTGGAGGATTTTTGGGCCAATGCACAGGATGACTTTCATGTGAGGAAGTTGGCTTTCTCAAGGTTATCGATGGGCATGATGAGGGCAATTAGATGGAGAAATCTTGATATTCCAGACCAACTGGAAGAGGATGAAGATGTGTTAAGGGAAGATTACAATACAGTAGAGGGAACGGAGTTGGATCCAGTGGATTCGGATGATCATCAGGATCTTTCCTTAGATGCAGTAACAAGAATAGTTGAGCTATACATTGAGTGGTGGTACAATAGGAAGTTTAGGCAATTGCAAAGTTGGAAGGTACACCTTACCTATGAGAAGATGAAGCCAGAAGAGGAGATTCCAGCAGAGTCAGTTGGATAGCAAGGTGGGGGTAGTTGCCAGCAGCAAGCAATTAAGAGCAAGAAGAGGAGTTTGGAGGTTGAAAAGGATAAAGAACATCAAGAGCCTCGAGCAAAGAAACAGAGTAAAGTGCCATCAAGAGAGCATAGTTGAGGCTAGGAGCCAAGAGGTTGGTACAAGTGAGCAAAGGGCAGTGGTAGAGGTGAGCTCTAGTTCAGAATCAAGTGGTTATAGTAACAGTACAGGGTACTCTCCTCTCTCGGAGAACCAAGTTGAGGAGGATATGACAGTCAGTGATGAAGGAAATAAGCCAGTTGACATCGAGGCTTTATCAGTTGAGGAAGGAGGCCAAGCGCCCAAGGCTGTTGGTGATGCTGTGCTAGTCGAACCGAATCCAGATTTGGGGAGATGCATTGCACCACTATGGTTGAGACAGATGCTTATGCCAAGGAGAGAGGTTGTGGCCATCTGGATAGTTGAGGATATTCAAGGGTTAGTGGAAAAGGAAGATGATGTCGGACAAAAACAAATTGCAGGAACAGTGGCAAAGGTAATCAGGAATGATGAGGATGGTCACCGAAAGGTTCAGATTGCGGTGCCAAAGGTTAGCAAGGCAGTGGGCGATATTGTGGCCCAAGACTATGAGATAGTAGAGCATGACATGGGAAGAATCACAGATGACATGGAGTGTTTGGAGGTTTAGGAAGGCATAGCTTCAATCAGAGAAAGGTTGAGAAAGGCAAACAAAAGGATCGTGGAGTTGGAAAACGAAAATAAGTATTGGAGAGATAGCTATCATGGTGTATATCAACCTATCCAACAGTTGCATCAGGCAGCCCTTCCACAAAATAGTGGGAGCAATCTGGAAGAAATATTAGCTCGAGAGCAAGAAACTAAAAATTGGATCAATAATAGAATTCAAGAAGGGCAAAAGTTCTTGCCTGCCTTTATCTCGACATTCAGGTCATTTGTGTCTCTTAGGGACAAATTCAGAGCATTTGAAGGGGAGTGGAAGGATTTCCTTCCAATTGATGACTTAGCCATTCCCAGGTTACAAGCGGCCATAAAGCTATCAGAGGGATCCTTGGTGAGGGCCAAGTTGGTCAATGAAGGAGGAAAGAATATTATTGAAGCTTGGTATGTTACCTTGACTGCCAGATCGAGGGTACTCGAAGAGATACAGAATGAGATTGCAGTCCAAGCATCGACACTTTCATTTCAAACATGTTGAGCGATGCGAGGATTGCACTTGATTTTGAAGAAATCGAAGAGGAGAATTTTAATGAGACAGAGTTTGGATTGAGATTGGATGAGTTGGGGAAGGTTGCCACTAGACAGAAACAGCTGGGCATCCTTGCCTCTCTCAAGGCCCTTATCGAGTTTGCAAGGGATGATGAGAAGGAGAGTGAGAAGACACTGCAAGCAGCAAAGAACATGATGGACGCAGCTGAGCTCAGAATGAGGCATACACATTGCCCTCCCATGGAAGAAGTCAATAACATGTTAGCCAAATTCATTGCTTATGCTAAGAAAATGAAAGAAAAGGGTAGAATTGTATTAGAAGATCATTTGATGTAAGCCCAAGTGGCAAATTTTCCTTTCTTCTTGGGTAGGATAGGTGTCTGATTCTGATTGGCTACCATTTTGGTGCCTTCTCATCGGTTGTCACTTTTCCTTTTTTTTCATTGGTCCATTGATGAGGTGGCATCTTCTCATTGGCCGATGGGGTGGCAACCCTAATTAGGGTTTTTGGGATTTAATCTGGATCGTTGATTTTGCCTCTTAATCTCTGTCGTTGGTTGTAATTTTGAGCCTTTATATAAGGCCATGTACTCTCATTTGTAAAGGGTTGAAGAAAATTGTTGCTAATATATTACCAAAATTGCTTCTCTTATCATTGTTGTGTCTTGCATGGTGATTAAGAACACTTGGTGTTATTGCATGGTTTCTACTTCCAATAGTTAAAGTTAGATTTCTGTGATGAGCCTGCCTGGCTCTTTAATGCAACTCAAACTACTTGGAATAATTTTGGAAATATCTTGTTGATTTGTGTTTCAATTTAACTAACAAACTTACATTTTATTTGTGAAAAATTCAAATAACAACATATTGAATATCGAATTCTAGGAAATTGGTAATTTGCTAATCAACCAAATTATTATTGAAACACACCGAAATCAAACAAATAGAGCACCTTATTCTTGTGCGGCTGCAATTGAAAATTCTGGAACCAAATTCTATTAATTATCATCAATGGAAATCCTCCTTATTCATTTGCGGCTGCAACTACGAATTCTGGAACAGAATTCTTGTTTATAATCTTCAACATGGATCCTTGCGTGGCCGAAGGTCTTCTATCTGTGCCAAAGATTCACCAATTTGCCAGCAGCATAATGAATGTCTGCAAACGTCCAGGCATGGGAAATGATCTCAATTTGTAGACTCATGCAGGCTGGAAATGCTTGAACAGAGTGCTGCGTACAGTCTTCCTGACGCCGTACATCCCCTTAATTACTTACGTCTGCAGTCTTCAGACACAACATGCCAATACGGTACAATTCATTGGCATTTAGTGAGCCGATTCAAATGTAGTCATCTCTAGAAGAAGATAGTGTTTCTTCTAGAAGTCAAACTCAAACCCTTATTACTCCAAATTCGTACTTCTCTCTTGTACACTTTAGCAGATTAAATTAAAGAAGTCACAAATCTAGACACAATCAAACCTTAGCAAAAAGACAAATCGAACCCTAGGAGAATAAATCGATTTGCCTGTAGATTAAAACTTCTCAGAAATCCAGTATACATCAGCATTGGATTCAAATCAGAATCAGAACGAGCTCTCTCCTGGAAGAAGACTAAGCTCAACAAATGTTGCAAAACTCTCTCCAAAAGCTGAAGACCAAGTTCAAACCCAAGATTTTCCAAGCCAAGCAGAATTCTCACATAAACAATTTATGAAATCAACAATGGGTGAATGAAAGTGCTTTTTCGAGTAGAATATATAGCTTTTTTCGGAAAAAGCACAATTTCACTTTTTTCATTAAAAAGGCTTTTAAATGACCTCTTCACTTTATAACATTAAAGTTATAAAGTATTAAAGTTATTAAATTAAAATAATTTAATTTAATAACGATAACTTTAAAAACCAAAAGCCTCTGAATTCTGCTGACTGAAACAAACTCATTTCCGACACCAAAGCCCAAACACCAACTGCCCTGTCGGAAATAACCCACTGCCAAAAATAGCCAGTTGCTAAAAATAGACTTACTATAAATAGTAAGTCTCTCAAACTGGAGATTCCCTGAGACTCAATCCTGAAACATCTGACGCTTCGTGCAGACACCTTGCTAATCCAGGGCATACCCAAAATACCACTTACTAAAAATAGTAAGTCGACCAAATTGACCTGAACGAAGAGCAGATATGATAAACTAAACCTCCAGAATGGAGTCCCAACACTGGCTCCACAATCTGACTCCCTTTGAACGCGTGATTAGCTTGTGAGGTTCGCCAAACCAAGCTAATCTCGAAGTTTGAAAAACGGGGACATTACAGTCCTCCCTTCCCAAGATTGCTTGTCCTCAAGCAATCAGGGAAACAAGCCACATCACAATCCACCCGAATCCCAAGGATGGTCATGAGTAATGTCCCGATCCACCTCATACTCTTGTAAAGAAGTCAACAACATCAACAGTAACAACACTAGCAATTGAAAAACTGCACTCAACACCTGAACTGATGATGTTTCAACAGGATCGCCTCGTGGGAGAAACTCAACCGAGGGTAACTCACACGGAAGTAACTCAACCAACAGACTGGACTTTCTCCCAGTCTCCAAGCTAATCAAATCATCATACCAGTCATCAAAAGGGTGCCCTGAAGAACTGTGTGACTGATAGATGTCCTGAATGTGAGGATCAAATGTAAAGCTGTAAGCACTCCTCACGGTGTACACCTCTGTAAATTGTTCAGCTAGGCCTGGCTGGCCTCCTGCGTAATCTACTTGATGATCAGGTGTACAAATCAGATCCCAAACATCATCATCATCATGATCGTACAACGCCTGTAAGGGATCATCACTAAGCTCAAACAACGGATTGTCATAAGTCATAACGACATCCACATCAAATAAGGGGTTGTTCACAAAGTGAACTGCTCCCATCTGCTGATTTGAGCTGAAAATCTGCGAACTGCAAGAGACATGATGTGTAATCTTCTCTACCTAAATGGACTCATGTCTCTGAGAATCCTCACTATCTACAATAAGTCCCTGTAAATTATGATCCTGGGACCTATCATCATCCAATATCTGATACAATATACCCGACTCGTTGCAGCATGAATCATCCTCATACATAACATCAGTAGTGTCCACATCATTGATGCCAATATTAGCAACCTGTAAAACCTCTGACATCTCATGCCGCTGCCAACGGGACTCACTGCTGTCATAGAAATCAGAATTAGAAGAACTCACATTTAGCATGCAATCCTGAAAACTAACACTCACATCATGTGAGTCAAAACCCACAGTGATGTCCACAATATCCTCTACACTAGCCCTGTCATCAACGTCATCAATAGGCTCAAACATAGGACTGTTGTCATAAATATCAGAACCTATATTGTTGGTAACTTCATTGCTACCAATAGATGTAGGGCTGCCATCACTGGTGGCTATCATGGCCTCAGCATTCTCCTGATCACGAGCCCCTGTCTCATGGATATGATGAGACTCAAAGCAATTGGCCTCAAGCAAGTCTGTCATAGCCCCATCATCCCGATAAGAGCCTCTGGAATGCTCTCTCTTCTGTATCATGTACTTGTGAAAATTCAAATTCCTCTTAATTGCTTCTGGAAGAGCATTCCACTCTGCAAATTGTGCCACCATATCATCAACGAATGGTGTTGGCTTTGTCTCTTTACTAACTGCATCCAGCTCAGGCCTCAAGAAAGTAGGATGAAGAGGCCTATCATAAATACTTGTACAGTCAGCTCTATAATCACGCCTGTTATTTGCTCGTGACCTATGTGATCTAACTGAAACACACCTCACACCTCTGTCTCTAGCATGATCTCCTGGTAATGTGATGCGTTGTAGAGTGTCTGAAAGTTGTTGCAATGCATTTGCAACATGATGCTGACCTTTTGCTAAATTTCTAAAAGCATCTCTGGCTTCCCTGTCTATATCATTGCCAATATTATCTCTGTGCCTGTTGCCTGCACGATCAACCTGTGGGCCTTGTTCATTTCCTTTTGGCGGGGGTGAAGCTCTACTCCTGCGGACATAATGCATGCCAGGCACAAACCTGTATGCCATTGCTAAATCCTCATACCCTCCAAGCTGGCAAGATCAAAGCTCTGATACCACTGTGATGAGCCTGCCTGGCTCTTTAATGCAACTCAAACTACTTGGAATAATTCTGGAAATATCTTGTTGATTTGTGTTTCAATTTAACTAACAAACTTACATTTTATTTGTGAAAAATTCAAATAACAACGTATTGAATATCGAATTCTAGGAAATTGGTAATTTGCTAATCAACCAAATTATTATTGAAACACATCGAAATCAAACAAATAGAGCACCTTATTCTTGTGCGGCTGCAATTGAAAATTCTAGAACTAAATTCTATTAATTATCATCAATGGAAATCCTCCTTATTCATTTGCGGCTGCAACTACGAATTCTGGAACAGAATTCTTGTTTATAATCTCCAACATGGATCATTGCGTGGCTGAAGGTCTTCTATCTGTGCCAAAGATTCACCAGTCTGCCAGCAGCATAATGAATGTCTGCAAACCTCCAGGCATGGGAAACGATCTCAATTTGTAGACTCATGCAGGCTGGAAATGCTTGAACAGAGTGCTGCGTACAGTCTTCCTGACGCCGTACAGCCCCTTAATTACTTACGTCTGCAGTCTTCATACACAGCATGCCAATACAACACAATTCATTGGCATTTAGTGAGCCAATTCAAATGTAGTCATCTCTAGAAGAAGATAGTGTTTCTTCTAGAAGTCAAACTCAAACCCTTATTACTCCAAATTCGTACTTCTCTCCTGTACACTTCAGCAGATTAAATTAAAGAAGTCACAAATCTAGACACAATCAAACCTTACCAAAAAGACAAATCGAACCCCAGGAGAATAAATCGATTTGCCTGCAGATTAAAACTTCTCACAAATCCAGTATACATCAGCACTGGATTCAAATCAGAATCAGAACGAGCTCTCTCCTGGAAGAAGACCAAGCTCAACAGATGTTGCAAAACTCTCTCCAAAAGCTAAAAACCAAGTTCAAACCCAAGCTTTTCCAAGCCAAGCAGAATTCTTACATAAACAATTTATCAAATCAACAATGGGTGAATGAAAGTGCTTTTTCGACTAGAATATATAGCTTTTTTCGGAAAAAGCACAATTTCACTTTTTTCATTAAAAAGGCTTTTAAATGACCTCTTCACTTTATAACATTAAAGTTATAAAGTATTAAAGTTATTAAATTAAAATAATTCAATTTAATAACGATAACTTTAAAAACCAAAAGCATTTGAATTCTGCTGACTGAAACAAACTCATTTCCGACACCAAAGCCCCGAACACCAACTGCCCTGTCGGAAATAACCCACTGCCAAAAATAGCCAGTTGCTAAAAATAGACTTACTATAAATAGTAAGTCTCTCAAACTGGAGATTCCCTGAGACTCAATCCTGAAACATCTGACGCTTTGTGTAGACACCCTGCTAATCTAGGCCATACCCAAAATACCACTTACTAAAAATAGTAAGTTGACCAAATTGACCTGAACGAAGAGCAGATTTGATAAACTAAACCTCCAGAATGGAGTCCCAACACTGGCTCCACAATCTGACCCCCTCTAAACGCCTGATTAGCTTGTGAGGGTCACCAAACCAAGCTAATCCCGAAGTCTGAAAAACGGGGACATTACAATTTCATTGAGTTGTTAAAGTAGATTTCATTTCAAGAAAATTGTTAAAGTAAGAATAGAAGTAGATGGCTAGTTGTATGGTGATATTGGTAAATGTTTGATAGGGATCTATATATTGGGCCACTAGCATCCTAGCAGTTTGTTAGGAAGCTTTGTGTGGTAATCTAGTCCAATTCCCCTTGAATCATTGCATCTATGGAGGTAGCACCGCTGGCAAGCTTTCATTAGGTTGATCCCCGTCCATTTGCCAATCTTTCCATTCTATAGGAGTAGCAGTAAAGAAGCAAGTAGTTTAGTAGTTAGAGTTTTGAAGAGCAAAGTTGGAAGTGATATAAATTTGAGTATACATTGCAAAGCTAAATCTTATCTACATCATAGGAAGAATTTAACATCCTTCAATGAACAACATAAGCCCGCCTACGTGATTAACCAGAAAATCACATTAATATAACTGAGTTAGTATCCACAGGTGTAAGGAACCTTGGAGTTATCTCATGTTCTTCATGAGTATTTACTTTTCAAGAGAGGGTTGAGTGTTTGGTATTCTATATCAAGTTTTCAATTGCTATATGTTATGTAGTGGTACAAAACTGACATCAACAGATCCTAAGTTGGAATAATGCAAGGTTAAGTAGGATAGTCCCTTTAGAAACTCTCTTAACATTGTCGAGCATTGAACCTTTGGAGGTGAAGAGGAAACTAGTAACACACTTCTGTCCTAAAGGTCTGAGCTGTGGGAAAGGGAGGCTAGAAGACCCTCAATGTTGAGGAAACGTAGAAGCGCATTTCTAGAGTGAGAGAATGCAGTGGCCTTGCTGTAATGCATAGAGAGGTATGTTATCTCATTGAAGTTCTCTCATCTCTATGTAAATTTCTAGTTTCTGTAGTGTGGTTAATGCCTCCAACATCTATGATAGGTTCTGGGGAGTAGTCATCCTTTTAGGTAGTGTAGTTAACGCTTCTAGTGTGTATGATAGGGTGAGGGGAGTAGTCATCCTTGTGGATATAGGGTGTCTTGTAAGGTCAAGCCCCTCAAACTGTAACTTTTGAAGAAGAGCTATATATCTCTAACCTGTATAGTAGATGAATGTGGAAAGAATCAATTGATATTTGTACATGTAAATGATACCTTTAAGATTGAATATATGATACTTGAAAATACAGTTTCCTTGGAGAGAAACTGTGATCACAAAATCTGTCACCATGTGCAAGATGCTGGTTTGATAATGAGAGCACACCATTGACAGAATGTAGAGATCGTTAATCTATGCGACAAATGATGTGGAGAGAGTCAGGCCAAAAGATGCAGCTACGTATAGTCTATAAGAAATGCTCCAGCCTGTATACTGTCTTCTCTAGCATCTCTATTAGTTTTCCTTTTTAAAAGAAGAAAACAAGAGGCATTCAAGGAATATCTAAATAAAAGTCAATGAAAAGAGGCACTGATAGATTGAAGGAGCAATTTGGTTTTGTAATACCAACAATGTTGATACGCAGTAAGAGCCATAGGAAGAAAATATATCTAATGAACAAAGCATGAATATGGGCCCGAGTTCGACTTACTGAAGGATCGGAATGTATGGATGTAAAACAACATTCTTGAAGATATTATTGAAGGGCCTGGGTAGCAAACTCAGATTGGACAAGTGACTGAGGAAGTGTAATGGATCATTTGCTGAAGCATGATAATCTGGACCTTCTTAGCAAAAGTGTAGCAAAATGACAGTAAACTAGGTTCCAAAACCTCTAAAACATAAATTATTGCAGATTTAATGAATGCTTGGAAGATGTGCATCTTTTAAAGAATGCCATGGCAATTTATTTTAGGTGCTGGTGCTCGAAGGCAAAAGGGCAAAAGGTAAAAATCTCTTACATCTTAACTTAATGCTGTTGGAGGTAAGCCTTTGTTTGGTTATTTTTTTTCTTCCCTGATATCTTTTTTGGCCATATCAAGAAGCAAACATCATGATAATTAATGACAAAAGCTGACTTAAAGTTGAAAAATAAAATTTTGGTTTTAATTAGTATATTTTTTCTGAACTTAGGCATTAAAGTCACTAACTTGCAAATGCATCCCTAGTAGGATGAGAATATAGATTTTATCTGTTGAGATTGATGTTGAGCATCATAATTTTGCCAGAGATTAGTAGAAATAGAATATCTCCATGAAATAATGAACCAATGGTCTCTCTTTCTAGACATGGTTTACTACATATATTTTACTCTAGAGTAGCAATTAAATTTGTAATTTTTTAATATGGCTTTCAGATGGTTGAACTAAGTTGCTTCTGGTTTTCAATTGTTGTCTGGGCAGGAGATCCACTTTATGTTGCTGGTGGAAGACCTTCAATTTGTCTACCTGAAGACTGCTCTGAAAGATATGATATTGAGAGTTTTGCAGACGATGGGTAAGTTTCAAGCATTATATTTGATCTCTTAGATGATTTGAAACTAAATGTTTGAATTGTTTCCAGAGAAATACAAATGACAAGAAATTAGGAGTTGACTCCCTCACTTCGTTGATTAGGTATGGTTGGTCAGAGTCTCAGACATTGCCTGCCACCTAGAAATCTAATCCAAAGCTTTGTTATATACTTGTTCTTTAATCCATAAGAGGAAAATATCGTTCTTTGGAATAATTTGGCAAACCAAAAGGCAGAGTTCATAAATTGATCAGAAAATTTTGGAAATTTAAAAAATGCTGATTGTTAAAAAAAATAAAAACGATGAGAAAACACTTCTGGTTTAAAAAAAATTCATGGCAAATAAATTGCAGAGAGACAACAAGACAAAGTGAGTGTACACCATGGATTATGGATTTTGTTCATTTATCATGGCTGTCGTGTTGCTGATTATGCTGCATAGTACATTACTGCATACTTGGACCTAGAAGTTTGAACCTGTAAGTCAAGATAAATTACAAAACACAATCAGTCTCCAAAACTTTAATTAGGCAGGGAATGGATTAGGCTAACTGATATAATCCAGTAGGGAATCTAGATTGTGATGTTTTGCACTACGGTTCTTGCTTGCAATTTGCTTGATTGTGGTCATGTATCTCTCTCAAGGTAGCTAGGGTCTCATCACAAAAAAGCGGTCCCTTATCATTTATGATTCATTCTTAAACTGGATCAATCTTTTCAAGGACAAATCAGAATCAAATTGGACCCTCTATACCAGTGTCGCATCATCTTTCCTCTTTCATTCTGGGTATTTCTTCACAACTCTGGCCTCACGGTTTCTTTCCTGTGCATCATGAGTTTAGAGGTGTAAGCACTGAGACAGATCTTTTTTAATGGGGCATGGGAGTCTGTCATGAATATTCCATCAGATGGCCGTTGCAGAGGAATTTCATTAAAAACACAAGCTTGAAAGAAATTATTGATGTCTCAGTTATGTTAAATGGCTGCCTCAGTTTACAGAGCTGTCAAATAGAAGGTCAGGATTATGTTACTGTTTTCACTTCAGTACTGTATGAAGTAGAACTACATTATTACTGCTGAGCAAACTTAGCATTTGAACTGATCTATATATGACGTAGCTATCATTTTTGTGTGTTGTGCTCGTTTCATATACCTACTCAAACTTTAGTTTCCATTAAGCCTGCATGATGTAAATATGAAATCTTGAACAGCTGAACAAAGGCTTTAACAGTGAACTGAATATATTAAAGACACTCAGAATTGTGGACGATATTGTCATTTTTCTATTACCCCTATTTGGGGACATTTCATATGTTGCATGCAAGTCCATTTTCTATCAGTAAAGACCACTTCTATTCATGCTAAATGATTGATATCCATATTTTGGCAATGCATCTGCCAATTGCATTAAATGTTTGTAAACCGTTTGAAACAAGTCTATTTTATGCCCATCCCAGAAATCTACATGGAGATCTCAACCATTACATTTGATGAAATGAGATGCCTGAGAGGCATTCTGTCAAACATTTTATGTGCTTTTGCTAGCATCCAGTAGACAGAGAGGGTGTGGGCAAAGGTTGTAGAATTCCTCTTTACACCTGACAATTACATTTGCTCGAAAGTCTATAAATCCTTTTCAACAAATCTGTTTTCTGCATATCATGCAATTATGCATTCCAAGTTTCTTTGAGGCAGTTTGTCAAGCTGTTCGCGTGCCTTCTATGTATTTCCAGATCAACCAAAGCACTTGCTGTCCTGCATTTTGTCAACACAAAATGTAGGTAACAGTACGAAACTTTTGAACTCAGTTTCGTGTTTCTCTATATTTGATTCACTTTTCAATTAGCCAATAATAATCGATCAGTTGATCTCAATTTGATTAGTGAATCCTTATGCTGAAGGTTTTTGTCAAGTCTTTTCCGTTTTTTCAGTTTGTCTTCCTATACTTGATTTTTGAATCCTTCGGCGTCCTTTGGTGTGTTTTCGAGTGTATTTTTGGTTGCTTTTGGTCTTTTTGTTTCATCCAATCTCTTGCTTTCGGTTTTCCCTTCGATTCGATCTATCGTAGTGGTTAATTGGATCTTTCAGTTAAAAGATATGGTCATTTAAGTGCCCAAAAAGTGGACTCTCTAAGCTCAACTGCATATATAAAAATTAGATGTTATTTTCTATAGTTGAGTTGCACTTTTTGAAAAATATAACATTTAATCACTTTATGTTATGTTTTTAAGTTACTTTATCACTTAAATTTTTAATTTAAGTGATTAAAGTGCACTTTATGATATATTTTTAAGTTGAGTTGCTTTTTAATTTTTCACTTAAGTGACTATTACTTTATTGTTTTATTTAAATGTTGAGTTTTACATTATGTTTTAAATAACATATAAGTTAATATTACTTTTTAAGTGATATTATTCTCAACATTTTAAATAAACATGTGCTTAATTAAATCACTTAAGTTGTGTAAAGCAACTACATGTTAACAATCTCTTACTTTACACGTAAATGCATCTAGAGAGTGAGCTTTGCATGTAAAGTAAAAAATAAAACATGCATTTGCATCTAGAGAGTGAGCTTTGCATGTAAAGTAAAAAATAAAACATGTAATTGCATCTAGAAAGTGAGCTTTGCATGTAAAAAGCATAAAATTTGTTTAAAATATGCTTTTGCAAATATGTAATGCCTCTCCAAGAGTCCACTTTACATGTAAATGACTTTTACATGTCTTTTGCTTTACATGTAAATGCCTCTCTAGAGTGAGTTTTACACTTGGGTTATTTTTAAATGTTTTAAAAAAAAAACAAAAAAAAACATGTCATTGCATCTTGAAAGTGAGTTTTTCATTTTATATCAAAAACATGACATGCAATAGCACTTCTAGAACCCGTTTTTGCTTGGAAAGTGATTTTTTTTGTCAAAAATAACTCATGCATATGCAGTTGGATAGTCCGTTTTGGCTGGGAGTTGCATTCAAAGTGTTTTTATGCCAAAATAACTTATGTCATTGCATCTCTAGAACCCGTTTTTGGCTGGGAGTTTGTTTCTTAGTAAAAAACATGCAAAACTTCACATGCACATGCACTTCTAGAGTGCGTTTGGGTTGGAAGTTACATAAAAAGATGTTTACATGCCAAAACTTGACATGCGTTTGCATCCCAAGGGTGCGTTTTGGCTGGGAGGTCACATTTGAGACAAAATATGCCGAAAACATGACATGCTATTGCATTTTATAAGTGCGTTTTTGGCTGAGACTTGTTTTGAAATGATTTACATGCAAAATAAAACATGTATATGCATCTAAAGGCTGTGTTTTGGCTTTATGTCATTCACAAGTGCATTTTCAGCCAAGAATAACACACACGTATGCATCTTGAGAGTGCGTTTTTGGCTGGAAGTCTTCATTCAAGCTTAAAATACTCAAAAACATTGCATGCAATAGCATCTAGAGACCACGTTTTTGCTTGGAGTCTCATTCCAAGACATTTGTTTGCAAAATAAACCTTGCTTATGCATTGAAAGAGTGTGATTCTTCCCCAAATGCATGTTTCTTCCTTCCAAGAACATATTTTTTGCATTCTCAGCCCAAAATGGTTCATGCAAGGGCATCATTTGAGTGTATTTTTCACTAAAAACGCCCAGCAATTCATCTTAGCTCAACACGTTTTGCATTGGAAGGGTTTAAGAATTTGTTTTTGATCAAATTCATGCAAAAACGTTTTATGTATTTGCATCTTGAGATTACATTTTGCAACTTGGAATTGGTCAAAATCTTCTAAGTTGTTGGATGCAAATACATCTCAAGAGCCCGTTTTTGGAGAAGACAAAGTCATTCCAACTTCTTCTTCTTCCATTTTTGGCTCATTGAGCCCCAAGTAAATGTATTTGTTTTTGCTTGTATTTGTCACTTGTTTTCCTACAATGTTGCATTTTATGGCTCATTTGTTTCCATTTGTTCCCATTTGTTCAAGTGCAGCCCATGTATTTTGCATTTTGTGTTTAAATAAGTGGAAATCTTCTCTTCACCAATGCATAAAAATCATTCTACACCGAAAAATGAAATTGCATGTGGAGATTGGTTTCAAGTTTTTGACATGTTTGAGTCAATAGCAAGAGGTATGTTTTGTGTTCTTTGTTTTGTTTTGCTTGCTTGTGTGTTATTTGTTTTGAAGAAAGTTGAAATCATTTCCTCAAGAATGCAAGTGCATCCATTCATGCCAATTCATTCTTCACTTTCCAACACATGTAGTTGCATCTCCCAAGCCCATTACATAAAAAAAAAATTAAAAAAATGACATTCTTCATTACATGTAATCACCTCTCAAGAGTCCGATTTTGGTAAAAGGTCACTCTTTTAAATACCAAAATTACCATTTACATATTTCCATGTGCTTCCAACTTGCATTCTTGTCAATACAAACAAATCCCACATGCAATCCACTTTCACAAGTCCGATTTTGCTCCTTTTTGTCCATATACATGTGCCATTATTTTCATTTCCAGCCAACATGTGTGTTCTATGAGTATCTAATCAATACTCTGAATACCTAGTTCTTCATAGATCTATCATTGCAAACCAAAGCCTAACCCTTTCATGGATCTAATCTCCTCAGATGATGTATCTACCCTTCGGAATTTCCATGTTGCAGCACAGGATATGTCAGCACCATCAAAAGTCAAAAAAAAATATGATAAAGAGCTGGTTCATACCACAACCTTACTTGTTTCATCAACTCTTGATCAAATCTGAGATACAGAGATTGGGTACGTTGACATGATCGATTTTTCGCAAAGACTCGACAAAGTCCAGGGAATGGAAAAGCTTTTGGCAAAGCTACAAGGGGATTTGGAGAGCTATCAAGCAGTAGAAGTGTACATCACCAGCAATCTCAGACAAATAAGATGCAAGGTTCGTACCAGAGTTGATAACCTCTTCGCTGAAGAGGAAATGATTACAAAATTGTGAACTCAGCACATACGGGTGCAATCAGAATTGAAGCTATTTCAGAGACCATGAAGATTTCAGATCTTCATCTTATTCATGATTGTATTGCCAAATATAAGGCTTTCCTTGATAATTTCAAGGATTAATTCTCCTTTCTTCATTTTTCTTCTTTAGTTTTCATGCTTTGTAGATTGGAGAAGATGAATTGCATGCAATGCAATTATATGTAAATTCGATTACATGTCCTTATGATATGTAATCCAATAATTCTTCTCACCTAGTTAGACTAGGTCAAAGTGGTTGAGTTGCTCCCACTTTTTCGTCCTTTTTCTCATTTCTTTTCCTATAAAAGGAATGAGCCCTCATTGTAAATCGCATCTTTATTTTATGCAAGAGAGCTCTGCCAAACTTGTGCAAGCATAACTGTGATTGTGTAGTAATATTTTGGAGAAAAATAAATAGAAAGAAACAATTGGAGCTGAAGCTGTGACTGAATGCAATTGTGGTGAATCAAATTGGAAGCTGCGACTGCAATTTGGTTTTACTATCTTTATATTTATGCGATTCTTGTGTTTTGTTAAGAGCAATTTGAAAATTAGAAACAATTGGAGCCGAAGCTGTGATTGTAGGTTATATTACCATCTTATTTTCATACACTTTGTTAGAATAGTTAGAAAATCTTTACTTCTGGAAGTTTGTGTGCCCCAATGGTAGAGGTGTTTCTTATAGAATAGATAAATAGGTCATAGAGCCAAGCCGGTACGCTTTTCAATCAGCCTGTGAGTTGGTGTTGGTTTATTGGTATCACCATTTCCAGCTTTTAGATAGAAGTGTAGTTTAGAGATTAAAGCTTTGCCCATTACTTGTTCTTTAGGTAAGTGGATTCCTTCTTGAAAGATAAGAGGAAGGAATATTTGTAACACCCAATTTGATAATCTCTTAACTTCTTGCTTACCTTGAGTTGATCCAAGGAACGGTGAGAAGGGGGAGCCTTCCCTTTAAGGTAGGAGAGACATTGTCTCACACCCTGTGGCTGGTATCACTATTTTGTAACTGGATTTTTTCCCAAAATTGTCACTTGCAAAATATCCATCCAACAGCACTTCAAAATCATTGCATTCCATGAGACAACATTTCTTTGAGGTATTTGTAAAACAATTCGGGTGGTAGTTATAATTTTTTTGGAATTTTAATGTATTGGATGCGCAAGCATTGGAGCATGGGCAATGTTTTTTGAGTTTTTGAAGTATGGAGTGTGCAAGCATTGGAGCTTTTTAGAATATAACTTAGGGGATTCAACAAATTTTCCTCCAAGTTATCAAAACGAAGGTTAAATGAGTTATAAAATTACATAATTTATAAAATATTAAAACTATTACAAAAACCATTTAATATTCTGCATAATAACCTTGATGCTCTATACATAAGAACAATCATAAGTTTTGACCTGCTGGGTATTTTTCTTTGAAATTTTGATTAGGTGATGAGGGGAATAGGAGGGCAACTACCCAGAAAAGTTTACTCATAACAAAATTTCAAGGGCAAAATTTTAATGATTTACGAACATAGGAGGATAAAAATTAAAGCATTAAAATTTTGCAAATGGTGAAGTGGGTTTCTGCAAATAAATGGTCATGTTGTGTGGATTTGTATCACCGTATCAGACACATGCCCCTAAAATGGTTTTACTTGACACTTCGTAATTTTCAAGATTTAATTGTTTTTGTGTTTTCTGCACATCATAGCTGCTCGTAGGATTGGCTGAGATAGAGGATAACTCTTCTTTAACTTGGTTGCCTTTCAACATAGTTCTAATCGCCGATGACACTCTAAGGGTGAATGAAGGAAATGGAGAGCATATAACACATGTGGCATCATTATTTGAAAACCAAATTTGACTTGTTAAAAAGGTTATAATTCCTAACAATGCTCATTGTTCTTGATGGGAAAGTTTAAAATTTTGTGGTGTCGAGACAAGGTTAACATGTCTGCATCATGGACACGATAACAGTACTAGATGTAATATAACAATTTGTATACGCTTTGTACACAGGCATGTATTACTATGTAGAACCCAACTGGCTCTTCTAGATTTATTTTCTCAATTCGAAATATTTGCAATTTCTATTTTCAAAATAGTCTCTTAAATTACAATTACAATATATTTCCACCAATTTAAATGATCAAACCAGGACAACTGTATTTCCTTAAGTCATTTGTTATTTCATTCTTACCACAAACAATGACATATAATAAATCAAAATAACATAAAGGTTAATTGCACCTAGCAATTTCTGAATTATTCCGCAGTGGAGATTATCCTTCTCAATGCCGTGTTGCAGCCCAGCATGTAATAACGTCACCCTTAGATCAGCCTTGTGGCAGCTTGCATTGTATGTGACTGGCCTGTTAAAACGCAGACCCTTGCAGCATGGAAAAACGACCCATAATTGAATCACGTGGGCAGAGGTTGTGGAGACACAGCCTGAATTAAACTAATGCCACTTTAACAGTCACGTGGCAGGAAGTTGGAGGTGCAGTAGCTTCCTTGGCTCTCATGCAACCAGCAGTAGCATTTATGGCATTCACGTGAGGTGAGGGAACAGCCCCAAACCCAAACGCACAGCTTCACAATGAAGTACGGCACCCAGAATTCAGTCACATGCTAATCTTTGAACAATTCGGTCACCAATTTATTAATTGTAACATCAGCAATTAATAAGCAGCAGATTTCTCAATAAGATCAACCTCAGCAAATTTACAATTCGAATTACTTTGAGAGCTAACCGCTTGTCTGGCAAATTAAACCTCTCAGCATTTCAGTATACAACAGCACTGGATTATAATCAGAATCAGAACGAGCTCTCTCCTGGAAGAAGACCAAGCTCAAAACTCAGAAGAACTCTCTCCAAATTGAAGACCAAGTTCTAGAAACCCTAGCTTTTCCAAGCCAAGCAGAATTCTCACATAAACAATTTATCAAATCAACAATGGGTAAATGAAAGTGCTTTTTCGAGTTGTACTTATAGCTTTTTCGGAAAAAGCACAATTTCACTTTTTTAATATAAAAGGCTTTTAAATGATAATTTCACTTTATAACAATAAAGTTATAAAGTACTTAATTCATTAAATTAAAATATTTTAATTTAATAACGATATCTTTAAAAACAAAGCCACTGAATTCTGCTAACTGAAACCAACTCATTTCTGACACCAGAGCCCAAACGCCAACTACCCTGCCGGAAATAACCCACTACCAAAAATAGCCAGTTGCTAAAAATAGATTTACTATAAATAGTAAGTCTCTCAAACTGGAGATTCCCCGAAGCTCGATCCCAAAACATCTGACACTCCGTGCAGACACCCTGCTAATCTTGGCCATACCCAAAATACCACTTACTAAAAATAGTAAGTCGACCGAATTGACCTGAACGAAGAGCAGACCTGATAAACTGAATCTCTAAATTGGAATTCCCAACACTGGCTCTGACATCTGACCCCTTCTGATCACCTGATTAGCTTGCGAGAGTCGCTAAACCAAGCTAATCCCAAAAGTTTGAAAAACGGGGACATTACACAGTACTAGATGTAATATAACAATTTGTATACGCTTTGTACACAAGCATGTATTACTATGTTAATGAAGCAATAAGACCACATTAGTTATGCCTTAAAAGTAACTTACAATTAAGTTGCAACCTTCTTATAACTTCCCTATTTGGTAATAAATAAAGCCAACCTCATTGAAATGTGTGCCATCCAACTCTCTCAAATTCATGCATTCATTCTTTCAAGTTCCAACAACCATAGAAAAAATAGCGGACTATGTTGGAGAAAGTCAACTAGAATGTTGAAGACACTTGAAAATATATGCTGCAGGAGACACCAAAGATGTGCAAAAATATTGATTGCAGATACTTGAATTCAGCACTATTGGTAAAACTTACTATGACCTGATGTGCACATATTGTAGACAGAACAATGTTGAAAACTTGTGGTGAGATAATTGAGAATTCTTTATTAGATGGACAGAATGATGCTTTTCTGTCTTGTATTTTCCATTGCTGTCAAGCATTTCAAAGGGATTCATTACAGAGAGCTGCAACTGTCTTTCTTTTGAAGCCTTAAATTTTTGACGTAGATATCCTGGCCTGCCCTAGTAATGCCTCTGGTATCACTTCTGTGTTTGGTGCATTCTTTTTGGCTGTGTTCAATTTGCTGTTTTTGATTTTGGTTACTTCCAGTGCCTTTTATTTTTCCAATTCAGCCTCAGCTTCTTTTGCGCAGTTTGTGGTTTTGGGTTGAGGAGCATGGATGGAACAGGATAGTGCAATATTAACATGAACCTTCACATTTTCACTTCTATTTGGTACTTGCATTTTGTTCTCTCTAATTCAAGAAAAAATCTTTGTGGCAAAGGTTTCTCTGTGTCAATATTAACAGAGATTTGAGCATAGTTGAGTTTGTTAGGTTGTAGGATAAGCTATGAGGCTGCAATGTACTTCCCAGGTGAATCACCAATCATCTTCACTGAATGCTCGTCCCAAAATTCACATAGGGAAAAATTTGCGACTGAATTCCCACTAGAACAGTTTTAGCAAAATCATTTGTTAGATTATAAGTTGGGACCCATGAATTCATGAATAAGCTTGATTTGTTACAGAACTAGGGATTTCATCTCTTGATACACAATCATCACGAAGTATTCTTTAAGCATTGTTGGCTAAATATTTTTTCAGTGGTTGTAGACACACTACTTACAAAATGGAGTATTCGGACACAATATGTGAGATATAATCTCTCCTCTCAACTAAGGGGAGGCACCCTTCTTATTGCTGCTGAATCAACTAAAACTTAACAAGAAATTCAGACTAATCTAAGATTGGGTGTTGCACGTATCTCTTTCTCTTTTTCCAGGAAGGATTTCCACTTTCATAAATATTCACGTTACAAACTTGAGACTTTTTATAACTTCACTTCTAAGCACTAATTGGAGCAATAATTCCAATAATCTTAAAATTAACCAAAAGATTAATTTTTAAGGGTACCGATAAACTATTAACTAAGGAATGTACATAAGCTCAAAGACTCATATACTATCCTAAAAGGATTTAAAGGATAAGGCAGTAATATGTTTTAACACAGACTTTTGAACATAAAACTTCCTTTCTAACTTCTAATAGCACAAAGTATCACAGCTCAAAGACTGTATTCACTCCTACGTAGCTCAATTTGAAAACTACAACATAGTCTATACAAAATCAGATTTAAGGTTTGCTGTATAACAACACAAACAACTCATACACTTTCCTCAATAAACTCAAGATAAAACTGCTATTGTGACTTAAGAACACAACAATGATATAACAAGTTCCTCCGACACAAAGATTGAAAAAACTTGCTCTTTTATTTAATTTGAAATCAGCTTGCAGAAATAAAAGAAAGGTTTGTATCTTGCACAATTCCAGCAGAGTTTACTTGCAATGCATAAAGATAATTATTTACAATGAGCCCTCTTTTATTTATAGAAGAGAGGCTGAGAGAAAAAGGTGGAAAACTAACTACCTATCGTTGCCTTATTCCACATTACAGTCATATGTAATGTGATTACTGTTGACATAACTTAGTTGTCATTGGTAAAGTCATTGGAAAACATCAATCCCACCAGAACATCGGTACATCACACCGGTACTCTTAAATATGCACTGGTAGACTAAACAAGTAAGCAGTGTACTTTGCCAGTCATGCTTATACCAGTCTAGGTTATTTCAATCGGTGGTGGGAAACACACAGGGAAGAGATGACTAATCGGGTACAAGTTCTTTACTGGTTAAATGCATGGTAATCCGAACCGGATTATGCGGAGCATTCACAGTTAAAATTGGAGTTAGCTTTTCCAGTTTTACTAAAGTTAGATTTGTTTTATCTACGAACGTTTGAAGGTAAACTCAAGATCAGTTTGCAAGCTTTTTTGCATGCATGATTTATGGGTGAGTTTATAACTTGGCGGTACTATGAGATGTGCTTTTTATAAGATTGATCTCTTATAAATACAGGTCATAGGACATGAAAGAAGTGTTGTTGAATATCAAGAGTAGGAGAGCGATATCTTCTGAGAGGAGCTACAGTCACGAGAAGTGAAAGACAAAGAAAGGTTCAACAGCCAAGCAAAGCAAAGGGGAACAAGTATGATCTGATTAGACAGAAAGTGTCATCATAAGATCATTGCTTTAGTATGTGAAGCATATTCAAATCCCTTTATCAGGGTGAACCCTAATAGGTTCTTTGTATAAATCCCTTTATCCAGTAACATCTTTATTGGTGTTGAAAGTCCTCTTACAAGGCAACTCCTAACAGGGTCAAGATCCTAACAGGTCTTCTACCAAATCTCTTAACCGGGTAGCACTTTTACTAGTGCTTTGTAAGCCTCTAACATGGCATCTTTATTACTGCAATAGTAAAGTTGTGGGTTCTGTCCCACTGTGGTTTTCTCCTTTTAATCGAGGGTTTCCACGTATATATGTTGTGTTGACCTGTGCATTTCAATTTCTGTTTATGAGTGTTGTTATATTCTTTTAATTCTGCAAGAATATATATATGAAGAGAAATTGTATTTACTGATTCATCCCCCATCTCAGTAACCGGTTAGGATTAACAATTGGTACCAGAGCCTTTGGTTTTCAAAGATATAAAACTTAACTGCTTGAGTAAAGATCATGGACGGTTACAGGTATCAAAAGTAGCTTGAGGAAGCCAATGACATAATTGCCTTTCTTGAGAATAGACTAGGAGGTCCCTTGCAATAAGAAAGGAGCTGGCTCTACAACTGATTGAAAGCAATGAAACAATTGAGGAACTCTCTGGGCAAAGTGGATCTGATGAAGCAGAAGAGGCAGTCTTCGATCTTATGGAGAAAAATCAGAGTCTAATAGATTAGATCTCCAATCTGAAAAGGGAGCAGGAAAGTAATGCCCTGAGAATGACTGAGATCTTTGAAGACAAAAGAAAAGATGAAGATGAAAGGAACAGTGTCGTAAAAGCACTAGTGACCTCTGAAAGAGAAAGGAATCTAGCAGAAGGTGCGGTGAGAGAAAGTGATGTTCTTGTATTACAACTTCAAGAAGATATGTAGATCATAACTCAAGAGAATGTAATTATGCATAAGAACTTGCATGATCAAGATAATGCATGCAAAAGGTTGGCTATTGAATTGTATCAACGAAAGGAACATATGAAAACTCTTGAAGAGAGAAATGAGACACTTAGAAGGTACAATGAAAGCTCAGAAAAGCTTGATGAGCAATTGAGGGCTCAATGAAAGCATAAGGATCCCACAGGACTTGGGTACATCGGTGAAAGCAACAAAGAAACTGGTGAATCCTCTAAAGTCAAGCAAGGCAAGAAGGAAAAGAAGAAACCAACAAAAGAAAAAGGTAGAAAGACCTTCAAAACCTCTTGCAATCATTGCGGTAAACCGGGTCATAAAACAAATGACTGTAGAAATGCACCGGTGAAACCATTCATTTCTAACAGTTACTGCAGCAACTGTTACAAGTATGGTCACAGGACCTTTGAATGTAGGTCTCGCCCTAACACTGTGTCCAGCGAGAGCAGGGGAAGTTTCAAAGGCTACTGCTATACATGCAACAAGTTTGGACACAAGGCTGAAGAATGCACGTCCAAAACCATGGCATTCAAGTCCCCACCGAGATCGGTATTCCATAATAGGAATATAAACCGGAGCACAACCAACTATGCTAGCTGTGGAACATCCGACCATAGAAACTCTCGATGTCACTCATCCATGAATAGGAAAAGAAGGGTAAATCCATGGAGGGCAACTGGAATGGATTGTTACAATTGTAACAAGATTGGACATTTGGAAAAGGAATGCAGAAACCGACCATTGAACAAGAGAAGAGGACCTGCTAAACCGGTCAAGAAGAACTTTACTCCTAACCAAAAGGATATCAAGGTGAAAGAGACTAAAAGGAAGATCAAGAAGATTTGGTCAAAAAAGGAATCAAAGAGCTCCCCTGAGGAGAAAACGAAGGTAAGGTCATCATTTGCTGATGGTGATATCTATTCGGCAAACTGAGCCTAAGGGCTTAAAGGGAACCAGTAGTCTGCCTACTGTTCCCGGTGGAACTGGTGAGTAATGATCTCACACAGTCAAAAAGTGCAACTGGAAGAAGTCACCGGTCTATCAGATTTATCGGAAAGGTAAGTGCTGACATCACAACCGAGGATTGATTAACAGGTAAATGCATGAGAACCGGTTGTCGTAAGAAAGATTAGGTAAGGTAATTAATGTTGTAGCCGTTAACAATTGTTACCGCTTGATAATTATCATTATGACCTAAGTTTGTTTAAGGGAAGGATGATTACTCATTTCACTTTACATTGCGAAGTGAGATTTTTGATTTCTTAAGCTTGAGTAATTTTTTCTTGCTTTGATTTACGGTCTTTGCTAAGTGAACTCTGTAAATTATCAAGTACTCTCTGTATAAACTGGTCGGATACGATGGCATCATCATCTTCTGTTGTCAACCTAATTGGAGGTAAGCAATTTGATAGACCAGTTTACGACATAATGACAGTGCAGAACCGAGAAAACGATATGGTAGGTGCTGTATTGTCGGTGCCTGAAGGAGTTTTGTTGATTGAAGACATTACGGCGTTCAGCCACTCCAAGCAGGAAGAACTAGGTGAAACTTTCATCCAAAGTGAATATCTTTCACTCTGCAAGGACGGAAAGCTTCAAGCCAAGTATGCGAAGCTTGAAAATGGAGTAAGGTATCCAACCGTGTTTCGACCAGATTGTATAAGACTGGTTCTAAGTAGGGTTCAGAAGCCAAGAATGTGGCTTGCGAAGGGCGTAGTCACAATGATAACCAAAGAAGATTTGCGAAGGGTTACCGAATATAGTGATAAAGGGGAAGCTCTTACCCTTAAAACCATTGCCAACACAGAAGTCGCAAGGTTAATAAAGTTTAGATCTGATAGTCGATTGATGACTATAAACGACATCGAAGACGAGGGCATTCAGTTTGCATCAGCGGTTATCGGCTATAAAATCTATCAGTCGAGCAACCTTAACAGTGTACCGAGAGAAGCTATTCATGCCGCTCATAGGATCATGCATGATAATGCACAATACGATTTATGCGCGATGCTGAGAGGTTAAATCTTTGAAAACCTTAAGAAGCTCGATCTGGTGAAGAAAAGGTTTCTCAAATATGGAACTCTGCTGGTATGTTTTTCTACTATCAGAATTTTTTTCAAAGCATAGGAAAGGTTACATGGCAAGTAGACAAACTAGTTATGGTTCAAATAGGTGAACTGGGATATAACCTAGGAAATCAGTCAATAAAGTTATGACCGATTATTTTGAAGCCTTCCAGCTTAGAATGCATGCCAGGGAAAGAATTCGCTCGGTCATTGTTGATCAATACAAGGATGAGGTGTGTTTTCTAGTTAGCATCGATCACTGTATAATTCAGACTGTGGAGCCTAGAACAGAGTATGCACCAGAGCTTGGTTATGAGATCTCTACCAAGGTAGCAAAGGCATATGCAGATGCATTGCAAGATAGTGACCTAGATCTCTCTGCATACTGGTTTGGCACATATGAAGAAATTAAGGAAAACTTGAAGAAAAAGACATCAGTCAAGGAACAGAAAAAGGTGTATGTAAAAAGGTCTCCTACATTTAGGAAGCAGAAAACGGTAGCAGAAGAACCCAAGGTTCAAAGGAAAAGGACACAAAAGGCGTCCAATGCACAAGGGGAAGAACCGGAAGAAATTGAAACTGAAGAAACAACCACTCTGCAAAGAAAGGGAAAGACCGGGAAACCGGTGAAAGAGGGTGCACTGAGAACAAGGAAACCAACCATTGAAGAAGTGGTTGAAGGAATAAAGGAGACAGGTGGATTGGCAACAGCTGGAAGAAGATATGAAGTGAGCAATGAAGAAGACAAGAGAAAAATTGAAGAAGCAGTAGTTCACCGTGTCTACAAGTTCAATTATACTCCCACTGAACTTCATAAAGTAATTCCTGATGACTTGCAGGAAATAATAGAAGGAAGATGGAAGTCTTCAATTGATAAGGAAAAAGAGCGGAGAATTAGGGCTTTACTTGAAGTGCAAAATCATCTTACTCTGGAAGAGGCAACCCAACAAGCTGACCTACATAAACAGAGTTTCAAAATAAGAAAGCGAATCAGTCAGGTACTGATTGGAGAAGTAGACAAAGTGCATGATGGAGTTTCTACATGGACGAATCTTCTGCAGGAATAATATCAGGCAGAGGAAGAATCCCAGAAGACCTCAGAGCCACTGGTAATTGACACTGGGAAAGGAAAAGGCATACTGGGAGCTGAGACTCCAGTCAAGTCAAAGATATCAACAGAACCGGTCATTGTTGATATCACCGAGGACAAAGCTGTGATCTAACTCCACCAACCCTACTTGCTTCCCCAGTTAAAGGTAAAGCTGGAACTTTAACTATAGATAACATAGTTGATGAAGTTATGGATTATGGTGAAGTGTCAAATGTAGCTAAATGGTTCCGTGTTTTAGTAGAAGAGGATAAGCAGAAAATAGAGATTGCTCTGTTGGAAACCTTCTTGGATTTCAACAGAAGTCTTAGAGACTATAGGGCTCAATTTCCTCCTGAATTGAATCAAAGAATAATGGCTAAATGGAGAACCGGTTTAGCAGCGAACAATAAGATTGTAAGGGAGACATTGACACAAGTAAGACCAGGTCTCAGTGAGGAGACAACAAAACTTCTGATAGAAGCAGTGTCACTAAATTTGGACACAAAGAATAGGGTTGCAAAGATTATTAATGGTTATGAAAAAGATGCATCTAAAGATACACTAGAGTTCTGACAACAATATGACTTCAGTACCCTAAAGACAATAGGTCCACAGGAAATCTCTCAAGATGAACTTGAAAGAGTATTGGTACCACCGGTACAATTCACAGCTTGTGAACAATCTTCAACCAGTGAGAAAGAAGTACCAACTGAACTGTTCACATCCAGTGAACAGGTAAGTTTGGGTGAACAAGTTCGACCAAAAGATCTAGTTAGGGAGAGTCATCAGAAAAGATTACAAAAAAAGGAACAAAAAAAGAGGAAATTGCTGTGAATGAACAACAGGTAGTTGAGGAGCAACAAATAGAGCAACCACCAGAAGATGAAGTCCATCTGGAGGAAGAAGTAGAACCAGGAGGGGAAGTACATCAAGAACAAGAGGTACGACAAGAGGAGATACCTCAACAACAGGAGTTACCTGTTAATACAAAACAGGAGAAGCCCCCAGAAGAACAACTTGCACAAGAGAATAAATAGGAGGAACTGGTAGATGTTCCTAGCACATCTTCATTGAAGAGAAAACTAACTTTTGCAACAGATTCTGAAGAAAAGAAAAGTAAAGTTAGTGAAACACTAGTTGACATAAGCAAGATGTCAACAAGACAATTAAAAGAGCTCACTAAGAGGAAACAAGACATGGTCCTCTCTAGTGTAAGAAACATCTTGTACAACTTTGTACCGGATACAGATATAGATGAGGATGAACCTGTTAGAGTTCAATTGGAGATTCTTGCACAAGCAATTGGGGAAGATGTCACCGACTTGGAGACAATAGCAATTGACCACTATGAGAAGAAGCGAGTAGAAATTCTTCACAAATAGGTTGAAGAACTAAAGATCACTGCATCTACAAGAACCGGGGAGCTAATGCAACAAATACAGGATGCAGGAAGATTAATAACAAGGACTTCAAACTTTGAAGACTTTGTTCAAGATATAACAGAGAGAACATCCAAGAGTTTAGAAGAGATATAGGTTCTTTCATCCAAGTTTGATGCAAAGAATTCTTCTGCAACTGAATACAGTAGGGAATTGACAAGTCTTGCTCTCATCCTCATAAAGGCATCTTAAGAGAAAACAAAGCGAATTCAAGATCTTATTGGATTCCAATTGGTCCTTGCCCCAACATTTGATCTAATGCAGACAACTGCAACTGATGCAGATATCCTGATCAAGGAACCTGATTACAAAACAATGGAAGACATGGAAAACATAATTGTCTCACTGTAAGCAGCAAAGAAGAACTTGGATCATGTAACAGGTCTATGGAAGCTATTCCTGGATTCTGCAAAGAAAATATACAAGGATATCTTGAATAAGTTACAGTTATGAAATGCAAACATTTAAGGAGTAACAACCCTTTGACCTATGGAGGCAAAAAGGGGAAGAAGATCAGATACAAAGATGGAAGAAAAGGAGATCTCAGAAACAGGGAAAATCAATATAAGATGGCAGATCAGTGCAGATGAAAGTATCAGATGAAAGAGTTGGAAAAAAAGAGATAATAGACAGTGTGTGTTACAGGTAGACAAGGAGATCTACAGGGGAAGTCTACAAGACAGGTGATGTATTGATATGTTTTGCCACCAATGCCAAAGGGGAAGATTGTTGACATAACTTAGTTGTCATTGGTAAAGTCATTGGCAAACATCAATCCCATCGGAACATCGGTACATCACACCGGTACTCTTAAATATGCACCGGTAGACTAAACAAGTAAGCAGTGTACTTTGCTAGTCACACTTATACCAGACTAGTTTATTCCAACCGGTCATGGGAAACACACAGGGAAGAGATGACTAACTAGGTACAAGTTCTTTACCGGTTAAATGCATGGTAATCCGAATCGGATTATGCAGAGCGTTCACAATTAAAATTGGAGTTAGCTTTTTCAGTTTTACTAAAGTTAGATTTGTTTTATCTACGAGCGTTTCAAGGTAAACTCAAAATCAGTTTGCAAGCTTTTTTGCACACATGATTTATGGGTGAGTTTACAGCTTGGCGGTACTATGAGATGTGTTTTTTATAAGATTGATCTCTTATAAATACAGGTCATAGGACATGAAAGAAGTGTTGTTGAATATCAAGAGCAGGAGAACGATATCTTCTGAGAGGAGCTTACAATCACGAGAAGTGAAAGACAGAGAAAGGTTCAACAACCAAGAAGAGCAAAGAGGAATAGGTATGATCTGATTAGACAAAAAGTGTCATCAGAAGATCATTGCTTTAGTATGTGAAGCATATTCAAATCCCTTTATCAGGGTGAACCCTAATAGGTTCTTTGTATAAATCCCTTTACCGGGTAACATCTTTATTGGTGTTGAAAGTCCTCTTACAAGGCGACTCCTAACAGGGTCAAGATCCGAACAAGTCTTTTACCAAATCCCTTAACCGGGTAGCACTCTTACCAGTGCTTTGTAAGCCTCTAACATAGCATCTTTATTACTGCAGTAGTAAAGTTGTGGGTTCTGTCCCATCGTGGTTTTCTCGTTCTAATCGAGGGTTTCCACGTATATATGCTGTGTTGACCTGTGCATTTCAATTTTTTTTATGAGTTATATTCTTTTAATTTTGCAAGAATATATATATAAGGAGAAATTGTATTTACTGATTCAACCGCCCTCTCAGTAATCGGTTAGGATAAACAATTACATTTAATGAGACTATGTGCAATTGCAATTTTTTGCTTCACATGTGACATTAAATATGCAATTGCAATTTTATGCTTTACATGTAACTTGTCAAAACTAAATTACAAAATGCATGATGAAAACTAAATTGTCTTACAAGACACGACTCTTATTACATTATCCTATGTTAGAGAGGTCCTCTTGTCGCTAGATTATTAGTGCTTCAAACCCTCAAATCTATACATGAGTGGGAACATCTACAAAAAATAACACTTTGAGCTCTGCATTTGATGGCATCAACAAATCACTAATTTTCATTCTAACCCATCACTTAAAAATGTTCCCGATCCCTCTTTTTGGTTTGCTACCACCTGCTTGGAATCAGTCTTGAAAGCATTCTAGTATTTATGAAACTTGAATTTCATCTTTCTCTTAGGCATGATGGTCGGCTAGTTGGCGTGAATTTCATCTTTATGAAACTTATTGCATTGTAATGTCCCCTATTAGGTTTAGACATAATTATTACATATTTAATTCAAACTCTACATTGCATGTCCTTAAATACAAAAATTCAAGCTAGGTTATTTATAAATAATAATTATTAATTCTTTTAATCATGTCAATTTATCTATATGTAACATCAATACCCCTCTATCCAATCTCATTACTATTCGGCTTACTTACGGAAGGGGTAGGTGTTGACCAAGTTGCCTAGATACCAACTGCAATGGATTCCCTCAAAGTTTATAGGTCCAAGTCTGTATCCTATCTTGAGTCTTTCCCTCAAGGCATCTGGAACGCTCACCCCTACCCTATCTTGGGACAAATATCCATAGTTTGGATTTATACAAGCGCCTCCTTGGTAACATTACAAGTTCTCTTCTATAAGCCAAGTAGTAATGGGATTTGGGTTATGTTTCTGTATATGATTATAAATATTGAACTTGTATATCTTGAGTAAAGACATCAATGATGGATAAGAATTTCCAAGCTTTAGCACACACCTGTTAAAGTATATAAAAATATATATATTCTGCAGATTGTAATTTGTCGATTGGAAGTGATTTGTTATCATAGATCCTTTCCTTTATATCTCCCATGGTGTTTTCCTTTTTATATTTTATTCTATTCTCCTCCGTAATCGATTCCCTATCTATACCAAATTAGTTTTTAAGGGATGGTCTTAGAATACGGTATCCATATTCTGAGACTATATAGTTTATTAATACATTTAACTTTATCATAGCAGAGGCTTATGTACGTACCTTTGTATTTCTCCTCACACTGTAATTATCTTAGTTTGAATCTTATTTTATGTATTGTATTGGACTATGTTTCTATTGCTGGGAATTCTATATTTTCCATGGTTTGATGCCCCTTCCTTTATTATACCGACTTTTGTATTTAATCAATGCGTATCTGTGCTTTTCCCTTCCCAATTCATTCGCTGGTGTGTGTTCCCCATATCTAATGCTTCCCAGACTACGACGGTTATTCAATACTCCTTCCTCCCCCCTATTATGTTATTTGTTCTACATTCTTTATATGTCTTTGAACAGTGCTTCCTTGCTAAGTGACGTGATTCTATTCCACGTCTATCCACATCTTTCCAAGCTTTGGTTGCTGATTCATCCATGTCTTATTCCATGTTAGTTTCTCCCTTTGTCGATGCTTCGTATTTGACATATGAATGCTATTTAGTCGAAGATAGTATTTGATTTTATTTATATTCATTAATAATAAGTTAATAGTATATTTATCAATATTACATTTATTAATATATTATATATATTTGTTTGAAATATTATGACATTGGTTTGTTTATAGTATTGATTTATACTATTGCCTCTATGAAATTAAATAAGGAGTTGTATATTAAATTGAAAATTACATGTGCACTAATATATTTAATATATTTATTATAGCTAAAGATGGCTCGCATTAAAAACTTTGCCCGCGAGCAGACCTCCAGCGCCCAGTCTTCGAATAACTTCTTAAAATCTGCAAATTCCTTCCTTCAAGGGGATTCTAAGATTAATGTTGATAGCAGAATTTCAACATTCAATCGTTTTGCCATTTTAAATTCATGGCTAGAACAACATCAAGTTTATTTTTCAAGTTCCGTCGTCAAATGCTTTCGAATTTTGAGCAGAACCAAATCAAAATCCTTACTTGATAACAAAAGCATTCAAATTGGCTCCTATGCGTCAGTTATCCAGTGATTTGGATAGAATGGCAAGATCGGATTAGGATTGGATCAAAGTTAGAAAGTGAAAAAAGAAAGTAGACATTCAAAAACAGATGGAGTTTTTTAGGGTTATCGTATACAATCTGCAAAAAATTGATAAGTATAGTAAGGAAATCCCTCTCCGTCCTCAAATTCCTAGACATTTTACTGATCAAAAGAAAACTTTGTCCAAACAAATTATATACAATAGTAATCCCCAAAAAATTAGGGCATCTTTGCTAGTTTCCCAATTTCCCCCTTAAATGACAGGAGCCAATAGGAAACCATTAGGGAATAGAGTATTTCAAGATAACACTTGCAACAATTTTAATCCCAAAGGGAAAGCTCATAATAGTTTAAATTCGAAATCCCAAAAACAAATTCTCAAAAACCTTCCACCATCAAAGGAATTATGGAAGCCCTCATTTCCTCCCCCTTATATTAAAACACCGAATTTTTGCATTAATAGTAAATTACACCATATGGATTCAGAAAAATTAGCAATCCTAAGTAATCAAATCACTGAAGATCTGTGGAATCAATGTAAAATCAATGGTGTTTTCATTGTTACCAGTCGATCGGATATTCATCCAACGGAAATTAAGGATTGGCTCCAAGAGGTGTATGCAGAACAAGTAAGTATAATTATCCTATCTAAGAAATTCTTATACACGCATTGTTATAATTCTGAGTTTAAAGATGGTTGCTTAAGCAGGAATTAGTCATTCATAAAAAATTGTCTGCACTTTTTTGAATGGTACCCTAATTTTGATCCAACCAACGTGGTTTCGCTAATTTGCCCAAGGTGGGCTATTATAAATAATTTACCTATAGAACTGTTGCATCTTAACATTCTTCAGAAAATAGGTGATATGATGGGAGGTTTTATAGGAGTAGAAGAAAATTATGATTCTTCTACTTCTATTAAAATTCTATTTAAAACAAATAATAACGATTTAACCATCAGACCATTAGAAATCATCACAAACAATTCGATATATCTTTTAAAACCAAAATTCTTTTTGAAAGTCCCAACCAGTGCTGAGAGGGGAGGGGTGAATCAACACCTATAAAAAACCTATAAAAATAAATCTGATGGAGTGTACTTATAACTGTAAGCAAAATAGATTTAAGCATAAGGATAACATCAAGCAATCAACCACAAAGTAACACTAGATTTATCACATGGAAACCCAAATCGGGTGAAAACCACGGTGTGAGAAAACCTCACAAATTTTGCACTCTTTTGAAGTGCGCCCTGTTAAAAGTCTTCCCTGTTAAAGGATTACAACGGACTGTTAGATACGACCCGGTTAAGGGATTTGATACAATAAGGCTGTTTAGTGCCTGCCTGGTCAGAGGACTTAGAACACCTAAAAAGATGTCACCCAGTTAAGGGATTTAGTACAAGGGACCTGTTAATGTCCACCCAAAATACTAAGATTTAGCTATTGTAATTGTTAGAAAACAATAAAAAGATTTGACCTTTTACAAATGGCTTTGCATAGCCTGGTAAGATCTCTGTTATACTCAACTGAGAAACATCACCGGTCGCTACAGGTATGCTCTCCTTTCCTATTGTGCTTCTCTGCACACTCTTCTCTCTTCTCTTTTATATTCACCTTAGCTTCTTCAGCGTACAGGTTCACTCTTTGCTTTGGTAGAATGAGGGCAAACTATATTCTTGACAGGCAGCGGAATATATAAAGTCCTTGCCCTAATTACTTTTCTCATATACGACCGGTTTACAAATCTCCTTCGGATTCATCACCTATTAAAGTATTAGTTCACTGAGGAAACATCCGATGCATGCTCTTGCTTTATCTGCTTTATGAAAGAAAACAATAGATGCGTGCCAAACACCTTTCCTTCACAAGTGATAACTCCATGTTTTAAAGCCACAAACTCCGGCTTTAAAACCTTCAAACGTGCCTCATACCGATCATCTTGTTAATTCAAAGTCTTCCGGATTTAGTGCAGTGAATCCCGGTCAAAGAGTTGGTTAAATAGATAGTTGACTATGTAAAGAACCTACGTTGGCTCTCTCTGAATATCCGGATCAATATACTAAATTTGATATCTTTTGCAATTTGTCACCCTCAAATGGTTGGATCATTCCAACACTATTTGATAATTTTATTACTTCCAATTACAACTTGCAAATAATAAATTCTGAAAGTATATTCACCATCTTACAATAACTGATTTGCAGACCAACAATTACTTCTTAAACTATCAACATTAGAAACCTTATTTGGATAAACAAATTACATAAACAATTCTATTCTAAAAATTAATTAAAGCACCTGTGACTGAAAATGCTTTCTAACTGTCATCACTTCCACTCAACTGAAGCCGCCATCTTTAAAAGAAGATTCACGTGACTGCAGAAAAGTCAGCACGTTGGATGTGATTGTTGGATACCGTAGCGAAGGAATAGACAGCCCTCTTAACTGTTTCAACATGTGCCCAGCCTTAACGCAAGCACCAGGTGCTGTAGAATACCACAAGATACTAACACGTCCTCACAGGAGTTTGACGCCAGCATACTAAACCCTCCAACCCAATCACTCCAAGCAGCAGTTAGAGAAAAAACGTGACTGTCACAAACATGAACATTGGCGCCTGAAGTATATAGGGCAGAGATAACAATAAATACTGCCCTGATTGATCACGTGTGCAAGATGTAAAGTCGCAGCAGTCTCCTGGGTGTCTCACGCACACCTTAATATTGAATAGCAGCTCCCACGATAATAATTAGGAATTGCAGCACATGAAATATCTGATTCCCAATTCAATACAATGATTCTTGGTTTGCTCCAGACTTTGATTACTCAGAAAAAAAACTATTTAACCGGCTGTCAAATAAATATTATTGAAACTCGGATTTGATTGAATTCTTCACACACTTCTATCAGCAGATTCAATTTCCAGAATTAATAACCTTCATCAAATTCGATATACCTCAGCATCGAATTGCGAACTCAGTAATAACCAGCTGTGAAATTCACCATTAACCGATAATGGCTCAAATCACGAGAAGAGGAATCCGTCCTCGAAACCCTAGCCAGGGCAATTCTTCACAAACTCTAATAAAAATATGATTGCATAATGAATGAATGAAAGTGCTTTTTCGTGCAAAATATATAGCTTTTTCGTAAAAGCACTTTTTTAATATTTCCCTTAATTGGCTTTAATAAATACTCCCACTTTATAATATAATATTATAAAGTCATTAGTTATTAAATTAAATCAATATAATTTAATTTAATAACGCCTTTAAAATAAATGCCACAGAACCATCTGCCTGCAATCATCGAACTTCTGACAAGGCACCAGGACCAACTACCCAACCAAAAATAGATACTGCCCTGCCAGAAATAGCCACTGCTAACAATAGACTTACTATAAATAGTAAGTCTCTCAAATTGTAGATTCACTAAAACTGAATCCTGAGATGTCTGACCCTCCGTGCAGACACCTTGCCAATCCTGGCCATACCAGAAACCCCACTTACTAAAAATAGTAAGTTGGCCAAAATGACCCGAACGAAAAGCAGATCTGATAAACTGAACCTCCAGAATGGGATTCCAATACTGGCTCCGACGTCTGACCCCCTTTGATCGCCTGATTAGCCTGTGAGGGTCGCAAAACCAAGCTAATCCCGTAAGTCTAAAAATAGGGGACATTACAGTCCTCCCTTCCCAAAATTGCTTGTCCTCAAGCAATCCGAACAAAAAAAAACAAGCAACATCATATAGCACCTGGATCCCAAGGATGGTCACAAGTAATGTCCCAATCCTCACCAAACTCCTGTGAAGAAAGAACCGACATCAATAGAACAAACACCAATGGAAACAACATCTGTAGACCAACTGTAGATGCCGATGCTGAAAACAACCCAATGGAATTCAACCCATCTGAAATAACCACTCTGTCAACATCTGAGTCCCTGACTAACCAGTACTCACACCCAACTGCACTAAAGAAATAACAGTGACCACACATGCCCGGATCACTGTCGACAACTCTGACACTGGAAAAGCAGTCCTGAGTGTGCGAACACTGTGAACGATCGAACTTGCAACAACCCAAACCAACTGCAAGTGATAGTGCTAACCCATCCCATAACGGATGATAGGAAACCGGAGCCGACTTAACCCTGTGTAAAATCAAATCATCAACCAGAGGGTCAAAAGAGAAATGATGAACGTGTCCCACCATATAATGCCGGTAGGAACCCCCAAACTCCACTACTGGCTCACCATCACTGAACTGGGAATCAGCAGATGGCTCCAATCTCTGACTCCGAGTGGCTGTAGGCTGGATAGGACCTTGTGCAATCCGCTCAACAAACCCCACCTCAAAATCCTTGTGAGGTAGCATAGTAGAAAGGATCACTATAATCTCCCCAACCAATCTGCGAATAGCACTAGAACCTCGGATGAGAACACCTTCTGACACTCTATGCGAGTCCAGATGAACACCTGCACTATCCAACAAATACTCCATGAACGGTTCAGTGCAGTAAAAATTATACGAGGAAGCATCAACATACTCCCCCGCAGACCACCACTGATCCCTCTGTAAAGGTGGCATGGCCAACTGTACCACACTGTCATCTGTGTGAGAAGAATCAATCTGGAGACTCGACTCCACTGGTATCCCAAACTCATCAGGACCAGGTACTCCCAAATTTTGAACATGTGTGTCAGCCCCAATAACATGTTCCTCAGTAACAACTGCAGGAGCAACCTCACCACCAACCACCTCAATACGTAAATGAACTAAATCTGGGGCTGGCGTAGACTGCAAATGCTCCAACTCCACGGTCACCTCCTTTAACTGAAGTTGAGACTCCTGTAAGTCTCGCTGAGTCATCTCCAAAGCCTCAGTAGTCGCAGTGAGCTCCTGGGTAAGCTCACTCACCTCCTCCTCTCGATCTAAGAGTGCCTCATAGGCTGTACTCCCCCACTCAATCAGGTGATCACGGTCAGCTACCAACTGCAAGTAATCCTATCTCAGAACCCTGACAGCCTCACGCAAAGCATGAACCCCTGCCAAAGAAAGGTAACCACCGTTGGACTCATCGAACATAGAAGCGCCCCAACCATTAACGACCAACAATTGACGAGCGGCATCAAAATGCTCAAAAGCAGTAGTGATATCTCTCTCGCCAACTCGCAACTGGCTGGTCACATGGTGACTCTGCACTACGGGCCTCCTATGAACCGTCTCAAATACGCTGTCCACACTATGAGAGAAAGCTGAATCAAACGAACTCCCCTCAAGATCACCATCGCTCAGTGTACTTACATCTGAGTACACCTCCACACTCTGAACACAGGCATTGGACTCATCCTCATCTAACTTCGAAGAAGCTGCTACTGAAACTATCTCATCATCACAATCTCTAGCTCCCTCATCCTTTGCAACTAACTGAGAGTCCAGATCCTGACAAATATCCTCAGGGGTCACTGGCGAAGTAACTCCCTCTACAAACAAGGTAACCCTAGCAGAAACAAACTCCTGCCACTCCGACTCTACCCTGTCCTCATCTATGGATCCCGGCAACACTGAATCAAGGAACCCATCTCCACCAACCATTGATGCTAAATCTATGCGCAAAGTCGGAAATAAAAATCCAAATACACTACAACACTCATCAACCTCACTCTCAGCAATGAATACATCTGGAATGCTAGTGTACATATCCTCTAACTGCATCTCCTCTACCGACTCTGGCCACGAACACAACTCAATGTCGACTTGTGGGTAAACTACACTGTAGCATGGAATGTCATCTGTCAGATCATCTGCAATACTCCCATCTTGAGTGTCGTCACTAGAAATCTCCATGCTCACATCCTCAGCACAGGAATATAACACTGTCTCCTCTACCGAACCCATACTGCGACTGCTATCATAAATATCAGAACTGTCAGAGCTCAAACTCTCCTCGCAGTCACCACTCAATATAATACATGGGGCATCATCACCAATGCAACTCACAACATCCTCGAAAGTGTCCTCAGATGTGTCCATACTGACAACTCTCACATCATCTACAGGAATCTCAACTGCAGACACGGATCGCTGTACACATGACTCATCGTCAACCTGTACACCAACAATGCTGGAGCCCAAACTGAAATCAAGTGTCCCCTCTGTAATACTCTGATCACCAAGTACACCACTGGGAGACTCCATAGAAGCCTCGGGCCTATCTGAGGAAGCCACTGCCTCCTGAATTGGAGCCACGCTACTGTAGCTGACATACACATCCCCAATGACAATTCCCTCCGAAGAAGAATCTAAATGATCAGAGATGACTATAGCATCAACTGCCTCTGTAGAATCCACAGTAACTGCTCTGGGAGCCTCAACCCGGTGATGCTTGACACTACTGTCCTCCAGTGGCACTGAAACATCCATTGAATTTGGTGCAACAAAACTATCATCAACACTACGGATGGTAATAGTAGGTGCTAAACTAGATAATGGTACATCAGCATCATGGTCAACAGTCGGAGAAAACTCAAGCCTTCTCCCCTGCAAACTTGGCGTCGGCCTTCTAAAGGCAGAAGTCAAATATCTCGCTGCCCTGTCAACTGTAGCCGGATCCGACACTCTCTTTGCAAGTCGCTGCTGATGCAATCTTAATTTCTCGACACTTTCCACCAAAGCATCTAACTCTGTTCTCTTCCCTCTACTACTGTGTCGACTTCTTGAACTCGACCTCCTGTATCTATCCATGGTTGGGAAATAGAAATACTGATCACTCTGATAATAATCTCATACAAATAATGAAATCAATTCCCACAGGATAGCAAGATCAGAGCTCTGATACCACTGTAAAGAACCTACGTTGGCTCTCTCTGAATATCCGGATCAATATACTAAATTTGATATCTTTTGCAATTTGTCACCCTCAAATGGTTGGATCATTCCAACACTATTTTGATAATTTTATTACTTCCAATTACAACTTGCAAATAATAAATTCTGAAAGTATATTCACCATCTTACAATAACCGATTTGTAGACCAACAATTACTTCTTAAACTATCAACATTAGAAACCTTATTTGCATAAACAAATTACATAAACAATTCTATTCTAAAAATTCATTAAAGCACCTGTGACTGAAAATGCTTTCTAACTGTCATAACCTCCACTCAAATGAAGCCGCCATCTTTGAAAGAAGATTCACGTGACTGCAGAAAAGTCAGCACGTTGGATGTGATTGTTGGATACCGTAGCAAAGGAATAGACAGCCCTCTTAACTGTTTCAACATGTGCCCAGCCTTAATGCAAGCACCAGGTGTTGCAGAATACCACAAGATACTAACACGTCCTCACAAGAGTTTGACGCCAGCATACTAAACCCTCCAACCCAGTCACTCCAAGCAGCAGTTAGAGAAAAAATGTGACTGTCACAAACATGAACATTAGCGCCTGAAGTATATACGGCAGAGATAACAATAAATACTGCCCTGATTGATCACGCGTGCAAGATATAAAGTCGCAGCAGTCTCCTGGGTGTCTCATACACACCTTAATATAGAATAGCAGCTCCCACGATAATAATTAGGAATTGCAGCACATGAAATATCTGATTCCCAATTCAATACAATGATTCTTGGTTTGCTCCAGACTTTGATTACTCAGAAAAAAACTATTTAACCAGCTGTCAAATAAATATTATTGAAACTTGGATTTGATTGAATTCTTCACACACTTCTATCAGCAGATTCAATTCCCAGAATTAATAACCTTCATCAAATTCGATATACCTCAGCATCGAATTGCGAACTCAGTAATAACCAGCTGTGAAATTCACCATTAACCGACAATGGCTCAAATCACAAGAAGAGGAATCCGTCCTCGAAACCCTAGCCAAGGCAATTCTTCACAAACTCCAATAAAAATATGATTGCATAATGAATGAATGAAAGTGCTTTTTCGTGCAAAATATATAGCTTTTTCGTAAAAGCACTTTTTTAATATTTCCCTTAATTGGCTTTAATAAATACTCCCACTTTATAATATAATATTATAAAGTCGTTAGTTATCAAATTAAATCAATATAATTTAATTTAATAACGCCTTTAAAATAAAAGCCACAGAACCATTTGCCTGCAATCATCGAACTTCTGACAAGGCACCAGGACCAACTGCCCAACCAAAAATAGATACTGCCCTACCAGAAATAGCCACTGCTAACAATAGACTTACTATAAATAGTAAGTCTCTCAAACTGGAGATTCACTAAAACTGAATCCTGAGATGTTTGACCCTCCGTGCAGACACCTTGCCAATCCTGGCCATATTAGAAACCCTACTTACTAAAAATAGTAAGTTGGCCAAAATGACCCGAATGAAATGCAGATCTGATAAACTGAACCTCCAGAATGGGATCCCAATACTGGCTCCGACATCTGACCCCCTTTGATCACCTTATTAGCCTGTGAGGGTCGCGAAACCAAGCTAATCCCATAAGTCTAAAAATAGGGGACATTACAGACTATGACTTCCCTGGTTCATCTTATGATAATGAAGTCTTCACTTGATCGTTTAAGATCCTTATGTTGTGAACAGGTAAGAGTTTTGACCTGTGACCTTTCCTTCCTCTGTTTACCGGTTGCCTCTCCCTTGGTGACCGGTTGCTTCTGATGAATATGAATGATCTCTTGTTTATTGCACAGTGTCACCGGTTGTCAAACCAGTCTCGTGGCACCACATACAGAATTCACAGATCCAACACTGGTGTCCTCCTTAGATCCTTAAACCTTAGATTTAGATGCCAAACAACTCTTTCCTCTTTTGCCAATCAATGACAATACTTAATTGCCATGTATCGGTAGCAAGCTTACCGGTTAACATCCCTTAATGCCAACAATCTCCCCCTTTGGCATTGATGGCAAAACCTTAATTGGAAAAACCTTAATAGGCAATTATGTCACCTTTCCTATTCTTGTATCTCTGTGCACTGCCACTGCTCGGTCATCTACTGGTTTATTGCCAAAAATCTTAATTGGCAAAACCTTAATAGGCAATCATGTCGCCTGTCGTATGCTTGTATCTCTGTCATGTCGCCTTTCCTATGCTTGTATCTTTGTGCACTGCCACTGCTCGGTCATCTACTGGTTTATTGCCAAACTCTCCCCCTTTTGACAATGATGCCAAAGGTTAGTCAGAAAGATTACCTTAATGAAATCTGCTCCCCCTTCGAGCAACAGTCCTTTTCATCAGTCTAGATACGATGAGGTGAATTCCTCTGTTGAAGCATAATGAACTGATGAACACTTTTGCAAGTTTACTGATGATTAGGGAGGGGTATCACCCCTAATTTACCTCTGAGATACTCAAAAGTACTCTTTGGTAATGGCTTTGTGTAGATATCAACAATCTGTTCTTTTGTCGGAACATACTCCAATCTTCCATCTTTATTTTGTACTCTCTCTCTCAAGTAATGATACTTGATGACAATTTGCTTTGTCTTGGAGTGCATGACAGGGTTTTTGGATATGTTTATTGCACTTGTACTGTCACAGTAAATTGCAATCGGTTCAGGTATCTGTTCTTGGATTCCTTCTAGAAGCTGTTTGATCCAGATTCCCTGTGTGCAATTGATTGCTGCAGCAACATATTCAGCTTCCGCTGTAGACTGTGAAATGCAATTTTGTTTCTTGCTTGTCCATGACACAATCCTTTCACCTAGAAAGAATACACCACCACTTGTGCTCTTTCTATCATCAATATTACCAGCCCTGTCTGCGTCAGTGTAAACTTTTACTTGGAAGCCTCCTTTGTGAAGAAACCACAAGCCATACTCCTCAGTCCCCTTTAGGTATCTGAAAATTCTCTTTACTCTTATTAGATGTGTCTCTTTAGGATTTGCGGTGACTCTTGCTACTATGCCAACCGCATGTGCAATGTCCGGTCTACTGTGCACTGCATACTGTAGTTAGCCTATCATAGACCGATACAGTGTTTCATTCAATTCTTTTGCATCGTCTTCCTTTGATAACTTGAGGTTAGTTATCATCGGTGTACCAACCGGTTTGGATTATTCAAGTCCAAAAGTTTTAAAAATTTCTTTTACATACTTGGATTGAGAAATAAAGATACCTCCCTTTAGCTGATGGACCTATAGTCCAATGAAGAATTTTATGGCTCCCATCATAGACACTTCAAATTCTTTCTTCATTTCTTCAGCAAAGGCTTTGCTCATCCTGTCATCTCCTCCAAAAATGATATCATCCACAAAGATTTCAGCAATCAGGTTTCCATCTTTTCCAATCTTGAGATACATGTTGGTGTTGTCCCCAATTCTTTTGAATCCTATGGTTAGGAGGTATGAATGCAACCTCTCATACCAAGCCCTTGGGGCTTGCTTTAGCCCATAAAGAGCCTTTTTCAGTTCACAGACCATACCACCCTTTTGTGTGGATGTGAAACCTTCCGGTTGTTCAATGTAAACTTCCTCCTCTAGTATTCCATTCAAGAATGCGGACTTGACATCCATCTGGTACACTTTGAATTTCTTGTGAGCAGCATAGGCAAGAGGAATTCTTACTCCTTCCAATCTGGCCACAGGTGCAAAAGTTTCTCCATAATCCAGTCTAGCCTCCTGAGCATATCCTTTGCAGACCAGTCTTGTTTTGTTTGTTATTTCTTTTCCTTCTTCATTCAACTTGTTCCTATAGACCCACTTTGTCCCCATGACATTCTTGTCCTGTGGTCTAGGCACAAGCACCCATGTATCATTCTTTTCTATTTGCTCAATCTCTTCCACCATGGCTTTGACCCAATTTTCATCTTCCAGAGCTTCCCTGGTGGTTTTCGGCTCTATACAAGAAAATAAACAGACATTCTCTCTAGCTGTTTTCCTGGTCAAGATATTTGCATGTTTGTCACCAATTATATTATCAGTTGAGTGATATGTGACATACCTTGTGAGAACCGGTCTTTGTTCTTGGTCAGGTTCTTTCGGTTGAGCAATTTCTTCATTATGGTTGTGAACAAGTTCTTGTTCAGCATCTCGAGTTGGTTTGTCAGCTTCGGGTACAACCTCCTGCACCAGTGGTCTGTTCTCATGTTCTTCTCTCTCATCTTCGGTTGTCACCTCATTGAACTCAAAAGGATTTTCATCATTGTGACCCTGCAGACCGTTGTGTTCATTATGATTGATCTTCTTACTTGGTTCTGAATATTCATCAACCTTTACATTGATGCTTTCCATTATCTTTCCTACCCTTTTATTTAGACACCGGTAGGCTTTGCTCTTGGTAGATTAACCTAGAAATATACCTTTGTCACTCTTGGGCTCAAACTTCCCAGAGTACATATCTCTTTTAATGTAACAATTGCTACCAAAGATTCTGAAATATCCTACACTAGGAGTATGATTGAACCATAGTTCATAGGGGGTCTTACCGGTTCCCTTCTTGACGTGAACTCGTTCAGTGTATAGACAGCCGTGCTGATAGCTTATCTCCTGAAGTGATGAGGAAGATCCTTCTGAATCATAAGGGTTCTCACACAGTCAATCAGCGTCCAGTTTCTTCTTTTTGCTACTCCATTTTGCTGAGGTGTCCTAGGTGCAGATAACTGCCTTTTTATTTCATGTTCCTCATAGTAGTGAGTGAACTCTTGAGAAGTGTATTCACCTCCTCTGTCTGATCTCAGACACTTTAGGCTTTTACCGGTCTCCTTCTCCACTTGAGCCTTGTAGATTTTAAACATGTGAAATGCCTCTGATTTTTCTCTGAGAAAGAGTGTCCACATCATTCTTGAGAAATCATCTACAAAAAGCATGAAGTACCAGTCTCCGTAGTAGCTCTTTGTTCTCATAGGTCCACACAAATTTGTGTGCACAAGATCTAGAACATTTTCAGTAGAAAAAGATTTACTGTTGAAACTTGTTCGTGTCAATTTTCCTAATTGACAATCTTTACAAATACCTCTTTCAGGTTTTGTGATCTCAGGGAGTCCTCTTACTGATTTCTTCTTTCTCACTTTGACAATACTGTCAAAGTTTATGTGGCAGAGCCTCTTGTGCCATAACCAGCTATTGTCCTCTTTGGATATAAGACAAATGTTGCTTGATTCTCCTTTGTATGATGCTATAAGACAGGCTCCTTCCATTGAGTCCAGGTAGAACAGGTTCCCTTTGCTCTGTCTACCAGTAGCAACATGAGCTCCAGATTGATTCTTGACAGCTTAAGAACCTTGCCCGAATTCCAATAGAAATCCCTTGTTGTTCAGTTGTGCAACGCTCATTAGGTTGTACTGAAGTCCTTCTACCCAGTACACATCTTCACAAACAACATTGTTGCTGAGTGCAATAGAGCCTTTACCTTTGATAGCACAGTGAGCATTATTTCCAAAGCTTACTGATCCGCCATCATTGAGCTTTAAGCTGATGAACTTGTCCTTGTAACCGGTCATGTGGTGATTGCATCCGCTGTCAATGATCCAATCATCATGCTGATGAAATCTTGGGATAAGGGCCATTTCACTTACTACTGGGCTCTCTTCTGTTATTGCAACAAATGCATTTTCTGGATCTTCAGAGTCTTTAGATTCATTGTCTGTGACTCGTTCAACAAGGTATCACTCCTTTGCTTTATTCTTGAACCGGTTGCTCTTGTCTTTGCTGTCATTGTCCGGACTTCTTGCAGCAATATGTCCTATCTTATTACAAGAAAAACATTTTAGAGGAAGCTTTCATTTGTATTTCTTTTTCCCTCTGGGAAATCTTCTAACGATGAGTGCTTCAAACTCATCTTGCTCCATCTCTTTTGAGAGCAGATTTTCAACAAGACTTCCAATTTTACCGGTAGAGCTGTTACCGGTTTCTCTTCCTTTCTTAGTGGAAGGGGTATTAACCGTAGACTTAAAAGCAGCTTCCTGAATGGGTAAACTATTATCAAAATCGCTTAATTCAAATGCAGTTAACTTACCGATTAGGGAGTTTATAGTGACTTGATCCGTGGTCACTGATCTGAGCTCTTGAATGGCAGAGATCTTGATGGCATACTGAGGTCAGAACATTCTCAATATTTTGCTAACCACCTCCTCTTCACTGAGTTTTCCTCCAAGGCTTTTGATGGAGTTAATCACTTCTTTGATTTAGTTGTTGTATTGCTCAATGTCTTCTCCTTCATTCATCCTCATGTCATCATACTTTCCTCTGAGGCTCTCAACCTTAGCTCTTTGTATGTTTGGGTCCCCTCCATATACTAGTTGCAGCTTGGCCCACATCTTGTGAGCAGTTTCCAGATTTTCAATCTCAGCATAGACATAGTCTGGCAGCGTGCTGGCTATGATATCCATGGAAGCTGTGTGCTCTGTCTTGATCTTGAATTCATCATGAGTTAGGGTGTCAGTGGGTTCATTGTAATTAGTGGTTACATGAGTCCAATATTGATCTCCGGTGGTCTTCATGTACAGCTTCATTCTGCTGCACCACAGAGTAAAGTTTTCCTTTGAAAACTTTGGTCCTTCCTTTCTCATCATCTTGACTTTTTCTTTTTGCAGTTAAGCACTAAAGAAAAGAAACCGAGGCTTTGATACCAATTGACACTCCCAACTGGTGCTGAGAGGGGAGAGGTGAATCAACACCTATAAAAACCCTATAAAAATAAATTCGATGGAGTGCACTTATAACTGTAAGCAAAACAGATTTAAGCATAAGGATAGTATCAAGCAATCAACCACAAAGTAACACCAGATTTATCATGTGGAAACCCAAATCGGGTGAAAACCACGGTGTAAGGAAACCTCACAAATTCTGCACTCTTTTGAAGTGCGCCCTATTAAGAGCCTTCCCTGTTAAAGGATTACAATGGACTGTTAGATGTGACCCGGTTAAGGGATTTGATACAATAAGGCCGTTTAGTGCTTGCCTGGTTAGAGGACTTAGGACACCTAAAAAGATGTCACCCGGTTAAGGGATTTAGTACAAGGGACCTGTTAATGTCCACCCAAAATACTGAGATTTAGCTATTATAATTGTTAGAAAACAATAGAAGGATTTGACCTTTTACAAATGGCTTTGGATAGCCTGATAAGATCTCTATTATACTCAACTGAGAAACATAACCGGTCGTTACAGGTATGCTCTCCTTTCCTGTTGTGCTTCTCTGTACACTCTTCTCTCTTCTCCTTTATATTCACTTGAGCTTCTTCAGCGTACAGGTTCACTCTTTGCTTTGGCAGAATGAGGGCAAACTATATTCTTGATAGGCAGAGGAATATATAAAGTCCTTGCCCTAATTACTTTTCTCATGCACGACCTGTTTACAGATCTCTTTCGGATTCATCACCTAGTGGAGTATTAGTTCACTAAGGAAACATGCAATGCATGCTCTTTCTTTATCTGCTTTATGAAAGAAAACAATAGATGCGTGTCAAACACCTTTCCTTCACAAGAGATAACTCCATGTTTTAAAGCCACAAACTCTGGCTTTAAAACCTTCAAACGCACCTCATACTGATCATCTTGTGAACTCAAAGTCTTTCGGGTTTAGTGCAGTAAATCTCGGTCAAAGAGTTAGTTAAACAGATAGTTGACTATGACTTCCCTGGTTCATCTTATCATAACGAAGTCTTCACTTGATCTGTTAAGATCCTTATGTTATGAACAGGTAAGAGTTTTGACCTGTCACCTTTCCTTCCTCTGTTTACCTGTTGCCTCTCCCTTGGTGACCGGTTGCTTCTGATGAACATGAATGATCTCTTGTTCATTGCACGGTGTCACCGGTTGTCAAACCAGTCTCGTGGCACCACATACAAAATTCACAGATCCAACACTGGTGTCCTCCTTAGATCCTTAGACCTTAGATTGAGATGCCAAACACCTCTTTCCTCTTTTGCCAATCAATGACAATACTTAATTGCCATGTACCGGTAGCAAGCTTACCAGTTACCATCCGTTAATGTCAACACTTTTATGGTAAGATATTAAGTTCAATCATCAAGGACAAAGTCTCTTCCCTTCCCTATTTCAATAAAAGGGAGATTTCCCTTGTATCTTTATCTTTGAAGACGATAGAACATTCCCCTTTTTCGTCCTTATCCTACCCCTTCCCTTTTTTCTGGTCCTCAGCAACCCCTGGAATCCTTTCAATCTTTTTCTTCGGTTCCTTCTGCTTCTCCATTTCTTTCCTCACCCAAGCTCATTTTCCTTGAGCAAGGAGGTTTTATGATGCCTTTGTGAAAATTAAGGTTAAGTAATCCTTTTTTTAAACCTTCCCTTTTCTCTTGTCCTATCAAGGTTAATTTTGAATTTTCTAGAGAATCAATTATTGATCATTCCCCCTTTTTGCTTCCTTGTAATCTCCCTGTCCCCGCTGAACCTGAAGGAGAAATAATAGAGGAAACTACAACCTCTAAATGCCTAAAACTTAACAAAGTTTTAGCCTATGGGGAAAATTATGATCCTCTCTCTGTTCTCCCATCTTCTAAAGATTTTCCAAATGCATTGCAGTCCATCGTATCCCAAACCGTTGTTTTGAAAATTATAATTGCATTCAATAACCTTGTCTTTACGAATAACGTAATAGACATAGAATCTTCAGAAATTAACCAAGAGGAATTGCATGAATCTGATAAGGTAGATGCTCTAGGTAAGACTCAGTTAAGACAAAAGGACAGTAGAAATGGAATGAAATATGCTAGAAATTAGAAATATCATGTCTTATTTAACAATTGTTCATAACGAAGTAAGAGATTTACTTAATGAATGGTATGCATCAGATAATCATTAGAAAGAAATGCAGAACTTAGAATTTAATAACACTAATTATAAAGAAGAGATTAATAATACCTGTATGGAAGGCAACTTCAATAATGAGCCCAAAATTCCTCTAGGATTAGAGACCCTTACAATGAATTCAAAGATTTTTCTAATCAGTTCTCTGAAGAAGATACTGAGGAAATTAGTACATATTCCACCCAACTTGATGATCAAAACATAAATAATGATGCCCGAGGAGATACAAGGGTTTCTATTCATACAAACTCAAATGTTGAGGAATTGATCTTTGCTAGAAATTTAGTGGATAAGTTAGTAGAAGAATTATTTTTAGAAATTGTTAACCAGAATAAGAAGCCATATTTTGATGAAGTAACATCAGTCTCTGCTTCTAAACTAGGATTAATAGCCAATATAGACGGTTTAGATAACCCTATTATTCCTAAAATGTACAGGAAAAGAGGTAGGAAATCCAAAATAGAGCTGAGGAATAGAGACAACAAAGCAGATAATCAAGTTAAATTAACAAACTCTCGTTATGCAGGGAAGGGGAAGGACCTTCCAACAGACCGATGAAAATAGCAACATGGAATGTTAGGGGTATTAATGCCCCTAACAAAATAAAAATTATAAAAACAAACTTAAAACTATTTAATACTGAAATAATTTTACTTCCGGAAACTAAATTAAGCAAAGAAGAAGGTAGCAAATTTAACTTAAAACCTGGATTATGGCATTCTGAATGGGTACCATCCTTAGGAGTGTCCGGAGGTCTAGCAGTATTATGGAATCCTAGGAAAGTTGAATATGAGAGCTTAATTCTTAAACAACATTGGATGGCAGGCAATGTTAAAAGCTTAGAAAATTCATTATCCTTTACCCTAATTAATATTTATGGTCCTATTAGTAACAATAACAAATTAGACACTTGGAAAGAAATTGAAGACTGGATCAACTTGCATAATAATAACTTTTATAGTTTAGGAGGAGATTATAATGCTATTATGGATTGCTTAAGAAAATTTGGAGGATCCTCGTACAAATCCCAAGCCCAGACAGATTTCACCAATTGGTCTAGTAAAAATAATTTGATAGACATAAAAACTAGGATTACATGGAATAATAGAAGATCAAGATTTAGTCATATAGCGGAAAGATTAGATAGGTTTCTTTTCAAAAGGAAATTTAGGAGACTTTAACCATTTATTATCAGTAGAAATCCTTCCTAATGCTGGCTCTAACCACTTCCCTGTAAAATTAATCATATAGGAGGAATCCAAACCATCAAAAACTCCCTTTAGAATTGAAAATATGTGGTTTCACGATAAGGACTTTTTAAATTTGCTTGAAGGATAGTGGAATGAGATATCATTCGAAGGATCCAAGATGTATTGTTTTATTTCTAAACTAAAATATCTAAAGGGAAAAACAAATTAAATGGAATACTGAACATTTCAAAAATATCTTTGCGGTCAAGGAAAAAATAGAAAAGGAGATTTCAGAACTCAATGAAGAGTGATAAAAAATGGAATGAATGAAGATAGTTATAATAAAGAGAATTATTAACAAAACATGCAGTCATTTTAACTAAATAAGAAATTTTCTAGAAGCAAAAATCTAGGGATACCTGGTTAGCGGAAGGGGATAAAAACACAAAAATTTTCACAATATTACCAAAAGTAGACGATACCTAAATAGAATTTCGAACATTAAAAACAGTCAAGGTGAGATAATATCAGACCATAAAGTAATTGCAGACAATTTTGTAGGTTTTTACAAAGATCTATTAAATAACATTGACTCTTCAAACTTAGCAGCTCAAACAAATTTTTTATCTTCCATTCCAAAACTTATTAATGAATCGGATAATAAAATGTGAAATCACAAATTCACTTTAGAAGAAATTAAAACAGCCCCTTTTCAGCTCCACCCGGATAAATCTCCAAGTCCGGATGGCTTCAATGCAGGTCTCTTTCAAAAATGCTGGTCCTTTTTAGGAGTGGAATTATGGGAAGCCATAGAAACCTCCTGTAATGTGGGAAACTTTGGTCCTGAAATTAACAATACCTTTATCACTCTCATTCCCAAGAAAACTATCTCTGAAAATTTAGGAGACTTCAGACCCATTGCCTTATGTAACACGGTGTATAAAATACTCTCGAAAGCCGTAGCCAACAGATACGAAGACTTAACACTTGTTCTTAGATTTAATTAATTCCCTTTTGCCCAACCAGTATCGACTTGGACATGCAAAGCTTCAGATTGTGTTCCTTCAGAAAACGCACCTCCAGAATTGTTTTAACATCCAACTCTGTAAATAATATTCCAGACCCATTTGATTTTATTCCTTCAAGTCTTTCCCATATTTTAAGTTCGACAGGAAATATTAAATTGCATCAAAATCACAATATTCATAATGGAAGTATTGAGATGGTTCGAATGCTCCCTGTTCCGCTGCTAATCAACTTCTCAAAGAATCGAATGACCATATGCACTTCCTGTTAATGGGTTTCTGTAGGCTCAATTTATACTACTTCTGTAATGGTTTTCGCAAGAATCCATACTTCATGGTTCCTTGATGGAAAAGTAAAGGCTTTTAATTTTATCAAGAACATACCAAAGAGATCAAATTTTCATTAGGAAAACAACAATAACAATGCAAGAGTGATAACTGTTGCCAAAATGGAGAAGTAATAAGGAGAAGTTCCATCTGCAATGCAATCAATTTAAGATAAAAATGTTAATCTTTCAAACAAAAAGGGGGCCAAGATCATTAGCATGCATGACTAAGGATTATCTGATAAAGCTTGCTTGATATAAATGAACTTTCTAACATACTGCTTGCTTGATACTGATCTAATAGATCTTTTTCTAGTAGTTTTATCTAATTTGAACATTTTCCCAAAGGCGTAGTAAAAATGGAGAAGTATCAATCTCTTTTGGTCTGCGAGAGTACAAAACAATATCATTTCAACATCACACAGTTCATCTGTGCTTGAGAAATAGAAGATTTTATTGAAGTTGGCTCTTTGGTTTGAAGGAATCATGCCATTTGGCATTTTACTTCTTTTTTTTTTGGTTTAGAAATGAATGGACTTTTTTGGATATTGGATTTCACTATAAATTTCTTGCTTTTTTATTTGCTTTTGGAATGGTTAATAATTTTTATTCTTTATTTAGAGTCTGTACATTTGGTATCAATTTGATTGTACAGCTTCTCCCTGAAATCATTTCTAGTACATATATATACCTATATATATGTATGGATATATATATAGAAAATATTTTCTAGTGTTTAATAATATACTTTGAAATATTTTGCAGTGGATATGAAAAGCCTCTGAATGCTCTGCCTGGTGATTGTGGCTACCACTTACATGCTAGCCGGCTTTTGTTTCACCATCCCACAAGAGATGAGGTATAAATTGTTTAATCAAGATTAGAAAATATTTCCTTTCTAGTCAAACAATTCTTTTTGGAAATGGAATTTTCATTGAACTGATTTTCTTTGAGTATATTTTGTGCTCATTCTTGAGCCAAGTAACTTGTCTCTACTCTGAAGACCTTCAGTTGACCTCTTGTGACAAAGTATTTTACAGTTCGAATAAACAAAGAAAGGGAATGTACTGTGCATACAAATTCCTTCCCAAAGAGGACATATTACGAGTTCATCTGATTTAATGCTAATGCTACATTGCACATATTATTTTACCTTGACACCTTGGATAAGATAAAACAATTTTATAAAGTAGGTTGAAGGATAATCAAAGCTCCTAGGGATAACAGAAAAGTTGTTCAAGATATTTCTTATATATTTGACAAAGCAGTAAGCACACCTGCTCCAAAGTCCCTCAACATTATCAAAAACAATGTATCATATATTTTATCCTTCCCGCAAAAAGCCAAATAGTCGTAAAACAGTTTCCCAAAACATGAGGCTGAAGTAAATCAGCTGGATAAGTGTACTCATTCTTATTCTGCTAGCAAGTGTAGCATTCCTTGACGTGTTTGAGGACTTCATTTTTAAGCCCCTTCCAAGTAAACCTCTCCTAGATCTGCCTGTGGATTTTGAAGAAACCTAGGTAACCAGCCATAGGTGCATTATGGGTAATCCTCATTATCTTCAACTTATGTAGTGGAAAAGGCACTAAATAGATCCTATTATTGTACATGATCAATTCATTAATCATTGTGTACTTGTCATCATGAATTGTGACCTGTATAACTCCTGCTGCTCATGAATCTTTTGCATACTCTACTGCAATTAATTCTCTCCAATCAGTAGAAATCTGTCAAAGAATATATGTCAGGCCTCCAAAAAATTTGCTTCTAGAAGTAGAGACCTCCATGTGTCTAGCCATTTTGATGGCTTCCTGTAGAGTAGGTGGATTGAGAGCCTTAATCTAACCTCTCAATGGTTCTGTCAACCCATCCATAAAACAAACCATCGGTTTTCTCCTTAAAATATCAATGACTAACATTGCAAATCTCCGAGAATCTGCAATATGTTTATGAACTGAACCCCATTGCTTCAGCTGTGCCAACTCTTTGAAATGCAGCTCTAGGTCCTTTTTTTTATCAAATCTTTCCATCAACCTTTCTATAAAATCTGCATAAGAGGTGATCCTATCATGCCCTATAGTGATCATTGTAATTTCCCCAAATTTTAAGGTGGTAATTATTTAAATTGATTTTTATTAAGTTGTCAAAAATAAATAAAATATTCAAATGATGACAATGATGGTCCCAACCGGTGCTGAGAGGGGAGGGGTGAATCAGCACCCACTGAAATTTTAGTACTAAATCTGATATATTCTAGCCAAGACTGTAAACAGAATAGATTCTATCACAGAAATAGTAGACAAACAAACCAACAGTAAACAACACCAGATTTATCACGTGGAAACCCAAATCGGGAGAAAACCACGGTGTGAGTAAACCTCACAAATTTTACACTCTTCTGAAGTGCGCACTGTAAGGAGCCTTCCCTATTAAAGGATTACAAACGCACTGTTAGATGCGACCTGGTTAAGGGATTTAAAAAATGAGGCTTGTTAGAACCTACCTAGTTAGACGACTCCGCCGGTCATAATCTCCCCCTTTGACAGTAATGCTAAAGGCTAGTCAAAAAGACTACCTTGATGAAATTGGCTCCCCCTTCAAGCAACAGTCCTATTCATCAATCCAGTTAAGATGACGTTGATTCCTATGTTGAAGCATAATGAATTGATGAACATCTTTGCCGATTTACTGAAGATTAGGAAGGGGTATCACCCCTAATTTACCTCTGAGATACTCAAATGTACTCTTCAGTAATGGCTTTGTGAATATGTCAGCAACCCGTTCTTTTGTGGGAACATATTCCAATCTTCTTTATTTTGCACCTGCTCTCTCAAATAGTGATACTTTATAGCAATGTGCTTTGTTTTGGAGTGCATGACAGGATTTTTTGATATGTTTATTGCACTTGTACTATCACAGTAAATTGCAATGGGTTCAGGTATCTTTTCATGGATCCCTTCCAATATCTGTTTGATCTAGATCACCTGTGTGCAACTGATTGTAGCGGCAACATACTCAAGTTCTACTGTGGACTGTGAAATGCAGTTTTGTTTCTTACTTATCCATGACACAATCCTTTCTCCAAGAAAGAATGCACCTCCACTTGTGCTCTTTCTGTCATCAATATTACTAGTCCAATCTGCATCAGTAAATACCTTTATTTGGAAACCTCCCTTGTGAGGAAACCATAGGCCATACTCCTTAGTGCCCTTTAGGTATCTAAAAATTCTCTTCACTGCTATTAAGTGTGTCTCTTTTGGATTAGCAGAGAATCTTGCTACAATACCTACTGCATGTGCTATGTCTGGTTTACTATGCACTGCATACTGTAATTTGCCAATCACAGACCGATACAATGTCTCATTTACTTCTTTTGCATCATCTTCCTTTGATAACTTGAGGTTAGTTATCATTGGTGTACCAACCGGTCTGGATTCTTCTAGCTCAAAGGATTTAAGAATTTCTTTGACATACTTGGACTAAGAAATAAAAATACCTTCCTTGAGTTGATGAACTTGTAATCCAATGAAGAATTTAATGGCTCCAATCATGGACATTTCAAACTCTTTCTTCATCTCCTCAGCAAAGACTTTGCTCATTTTGTCATCTCCTCCAAAGATGATGTCATCGAAAAAAATTTCAGCAATCAGGTTTCCTTCTTTTCCAGTCTTGAGATACATATTGTTGTTATCGCCTGTTCTTGTAAATCCTATAGTCAGGAGGTATGAATGCAACCTTTCATACCAAGCCCTTGGGGCTTGTTTTAGCCCATAAAGAGCCTTTTTTCAGTTTACAGGCCATACCACTCTTATCTGTGGATGAGAAACATTTTGGTTGTTCTATGTAAACTTCCTCTTCCAATATACCATTTAGGAATGCAGACTTTATATCCATCTGGTATACTTTGAACCTTTTATGAGCAGCATAAGCAAGTAGGATTCTCACTCCTAGTTTGGCCACAGGTGCAAAAATTTCACCATAATCCAGTCCTGCCTCCTGTGCATATCCTTTGCAGACTAATCTTGCTTTGTTCCTTATCACTTTTCCTTCTTCATTCAATTTGTTTTTGTAGACCCACTTGGTCCCAATGACGTTCTTGTCCTATGGTCTTGGAACAAGAATCCATGTTTCATTCTTCTCAATTTGCTCAATCTCTTCTTCCATTGCCTTGACCCAATTTTCATCTTCCAGAGCCTCCCTGGTGGTTTTTGGCTCTATGCTGGAAAGTAAGCAGATACTTTCTCTAGCCTTTCTCCTGGTTAGAATATTAGTGTGTTTGTCACCTATAATGTTATCAGTGGAATGATATGTGACATACCTTGGTAGAACCGGTCGGTGTTCCCGGTCTATATCTTTTGGTTGAGCAATTTCTCCAACATGGTCATGAACAATTTCTTGTTCATCATCTAGAGTTGGTCTTATGTTTTCAGGTACATCATCTTGCTCCAAGGGTCTGATTACCTACTGTTCTCCTTCGTCAGCATTACTCATTTCATTGAATTCCAAATGATTTTCAGCATTATGATCTTGATAAATGTCATACTCATTAAGACTGATCTAACTTCTCGGTTCTGAATATTCATCAATCTTCACATTGATACTTTCTACTATTTTTCCCTGTCCTCTTATTCAGAGACCGATAGGCTTTACTCTTAGTAGAATAACCCAGAAATATGCCTTCATCACTCTTTGGCTCAAACTTGTCAGAATACATATATCTTTTAATGTAACATTTGCTACCAAAAAGTCTGAAGTAGCCTACACTGGGAGTGTGACCGAACCATAACTCGTAGGGAGTCTTACCGGTTCCTTTCTTAACTTGAACTCGGTTCAGTGTATACACAGCAGTGCTGATAACTTCTCTCTAGAAGTGATGGGGGAGATCCTTCTGAATCATTAGGGTTCTAGCACAGTCAATCAAAGTCTTGTTTCTTCTTTCAGCCACTCCATTTTGTTGCGGGGTTCTTGGTGCAGACAACTGTCTTTTTATTCCTTGTTCCTCATAGTAGTGAGTGAACTCTTGAGAGGTGTATTCACCTCCTCTGTCTGATCTCAGACACTTCAAGCTTTTACCAGTCTCCTTCTCCACCCAAGCTTATCGATTTTGAACATGTGAAAGGCCTCTAATTTTTCTCTAAGAAAAAGTGTCCACATCATTCTTGAGAAATCATCTACAAAAAGCATGAAATACCTGTCTCCATAGTAGCTCTTTGTTCTCATAGGTCCACACAAATCTGTGTGTACGAGATCCAAAACGTTTTTAGCAGAAAAGGATTTACTACTGAAACTTATTCCTGTCAGTTTTATTAATTGATAATCTTTAGAAATAACTCTGTTAGGTTTTGTAATCTCAGGAAGCCCTCTGACAGACTTCTTCTTGCTCACTTTGACAATGCTGTCAAAGTTTATGTGGTAGAGCCTCTTATGCCACAACCAACTGTTGTCCTCTTTGGTTACAAGATAGATTTTGTTTGTTTCTCCTTTTAGTAATGCTATGAGGCAAGCTCCCTCCATTGAGTCCAGATAGAACAGGTTCCCTTTACTCTGTTTATCGGTAACAACATTAGCTCTTGATTGGTTCCTGACAACACAAGAACGTTGCCCGAACTCCAACAGGTATCTCTTGTTATTTAATTGAGCGACACTCATTAGATTGTACTTGAGTCCTTCTACCCAATACACATCCTCACATACAGCTTCATTGCCAAGTGAAATTGAGCCTTTACCTTTGATAGCATAGGGAGCATTGTTAACAAAGGTTACCGATCCACCATCATTGAGCTTTTGGCTGATGAACTTGTTCTTATCACCAGTCATGTGGTGAGTGCATCCACTGTCAATGATCCAGTCATCATGCTGATGAGATCTTGAGATAAGTGCCATTTCACTTATCACTTGGCTTTCTTCTTTTATTGAAACAAAAGCAATTTCTTCATCTTCAGAATCTTCAGATTCATTGTCCATGACTCCTTCCGCAAGGTAGCACTCATTTTCTTTGTTCTTGAATCAGTTGCTCTTCTCTATATTTTCATTATCTGGACTTCTTACAGCAATGTGCCCTATCTTATTGCAAGAAAAACATTTTAGTGGAAGTTTACCTTTGTACTTCCCTTTTCCTCTTGGAAATCTTCTTGCAATGAGTGCTTCAAACTCATCTTGCTCCATCTCTTTAGAGAGTAGATTTTCAACAAAACTTCCAGCCTTACTGGTAGAACTATTACCAATTTCTCTTCCTTTCTTGGTGGAAGATGTATTAATAGAAGATTTAAAAGAAGCTTCTTGCATGGGTAAGTTGTTATCAAAATTGCTCACTTCAAATGCAGTCAACTTACCGATTAGGGAGTCAAGAGTGACTTGAGACGTGGTCACTGATCTGAGCTCCTGTATGGCTGAGATTTTGATAGCATATTGTGGCCTCAGCGTTCTCAATATTTTGCTTATCACATCTTCCTCACTTAGTGTTCCTCCAGCGCTTTTGATGGATTTTATCACTTCTTTGATTCTATTGTTGTAGTGCTCAATATCCTCTCCTTCATTCATTCTCATGTCATCATATTTTCCTCTGAGGCTTTCTACCTTTGCTCTTTGAACATGTGGATCACCACCATATACTGTTTGTATCTTAGCCCACATCTTGTGAGCAGTTGTCAGATTTTCAATCTCTGCATAGACATAATCAGGTATCATACTTGCTATCATATCCATTACAGCTGTATGCTTTGTGTTGATCTTTTGTTCATCAGGTGCCAGTGGGTTCAAGGTAATCATGAATTACATGAGTCCAGTATTGATCTCCGGTGGTTTTCATGTACAACTTCATTCTGCTACACCATAGAGTGAAGTTTTCCTTAGAAAACTTTGGTCCTTCCTTCCTCATCATTTGATCTTTTTCCTGTTGCGGTTAAGCAGCTTAGAAAAGGAACTTGGCTCTAATACCAATTGATGGTCCCAACCGGTGCTGAGAGGGGAGGGGTGAATCAACACCCACTAAAATTTTAGTACTAAATCCGATATATTCTAGCCAAGACTGTAAACAGAATAGATTCTATCACAGAAATAGTAGACAAACAAACCAACAATAAACAACACCAGATTTATCACGTGGAAACCCAAATCGGAAGAAAACCACGGTGTGAGTAAACCTCACAAATTTTGCACTCTTCTGAAGTGCGCCCTGTAAGGAGCCTTCCTTGTTAAAGGATTACAAATGCACTGTTAGATGCAACCCGGTTAAGGGATTTAAGAAATAATGTCTGTTAGGACCTGCCTAGTTAGAGGACTTAGAACACCTAAACAGATGTCACCCGGTTAAGGGATTTAATACAAAGGACCTGTTAATGTTCACCCAAAATACTGAGGATTTTCTATTGCAATTATCAAAGAGCAATAGAGATTTTTGATCTTTTAAAGATGGCTTTACAGAGCCTAATAAGATCGTTGTTTTTTTTCAATTGAGAATCATCACCAGTCACTGCAGGTATGTTCTCCTTGGCCATTGTGCTTCCTTGCACACTCTTCTTCTTCTCTTCACCTTTTTCGTAGCTTCTTTTAGCTTACAGGTTCACTCTTTTCTTTGGCAGAATGAAGGCAAACTATATTCATCTCAGGCAGAGGAATATATAGACTTCTTGCCCTTTTTGCTTTTTACATGCACGACCTATTTAAAGATCACCTTCGTATCCATCACCCAGTGGAGTCTTAGTTCATTGAGAAAACATCCGATGCATGCCATGCTTTTTCCTCTTTATGAAGGAAATGACAGATGCGAGCCAAAAGCTTTCCTTCACTAGAGTTTTCTACATGTTTTAATGCCACAAACTCCGACATTAAAACCTTCAATTGCGCCTTGCACCGATCGTCATGATAACACAAAGTCTACCGGATTTTGTGCAACAAATCCCGGTCAAAGAGTCAGACAACTGTTTGTCGATTGTGACTTTCCCCGGTTCATCAGTCGTGAAGAAATCTTCACTAATCGGTTTATATCCTTAGGTTGTGCACATGTAAGAACCTTAACCTGTCACCATCCCTTTTACTGGATGTACCGGTAGCTTCCTTTCCTTGGTTCCTATTGCCGGTTAGCAGTTGCATCTTCCTTGGTGACTAGTTGCTTTGATGATCAGCTAGAGCTTTAGTACTATGTGTCACCAGTCCTATGCTTATTAATGTCAGTTGTTCCTGACCTGTTGACCTGACCTTGGTTTTTGATTGAATAACACTGTGGACCTTTAATGTCAGCTGTTCCTGACAACACTCTTTACCAATCATTGACAAAACTAGTTTTCCATATACCAGTTATATTCCTTACTGGTTAATCTCCCAATGCCAACATACAATATTAATTAATCTATTAAATAATAATAAAATATTAGTATAAGGTCACTTTATTAAATATATTTCTCCAGTTATGTCAAGTAAGCCTATCTTCTAGATTTTTCCTGGAGATCTTTATAAGGGGGTTCATGGTGATGTATTGGCCATGTTTTTTGGTTTTGATAAATATTTCATGATTTCTAGAGACAAAAACCTTCAGGAGTTTGATAGAAGGGCTGGACGAAAACCTAGTTCTTCCAAAGGGGTGGATTTGTGATGGAGTTTATATTTGTGCCAAATTTGTGAAGTCTTCCTTCAAAGACAAATTTGCAAGAATAAAGATTTTGCAAAAATAAGGCATCTTATATCTCATTTGTGAATAAGGTTATTATCTTTCCAGACATTTGATGGGCATTTCTAAAGTATAATATTGGCCGCTTCTTTCAGCGATTAATATTACAAGTTATGGGGTCAATATTTTCCTATAAGGAATTAAGTTTGGAAATATTTTTGTTAAAGCTTTGATATTGAGTAATATCTGGACTGACTCTTAATCATGGGAGGAACTGGCAAATATATTGAAGGTTGTATCATTCCAATAAAGTGAGATTCATATTTATCGTGAATATCTCATAGGCAGTTGCATTTGAATATTCCATTGAAGGCTTCTAATTTATCTAATGTTTGGAAAATGAAGTCTATCTCTCATCAAGTTGGGAGCTATAGTTTGGTGCGACATAGAGTTTCTCTGAGACATTTCATCGTAACATCTACAAAGATATTTGGTGTTTGGGATTGGCAGATGATTCCAAGGAGTTTGTGTCTGAAATTTAATTGTTTGGCACATTCATTTCCTTTTCCGTTGCGTTGCTTTCTCACTTAGGGCCTGTAATTGAGCATGATAGTTGGCAGACAGAAGAGAAAATTTGATAACAAATCTTTAGAGGTGCAGATGGGAGATATTTGGTTGAGTGATGACAGAGTCTCAGAGCATAATGATAGATAAAGGAACAAGTGCATCATTATATAATCTCTGTATTTGTGATTATGAGAGGATTACTATTGGAAAATTCTAATTATTGGCAAGGCCTTTGTATAGTCTTTTGGGTTGGCAATAAAGGTCATGTTGCATTGTGACTTCTGAACATATTGTATACTTATTTCTGTATTTGATTTGACATTGGAGAAATTATTGCAATCTTTGTTAAATTCCCCAACTTCCTCAAAGGTGCAAATCTGAATGGGTTATATGCATACCATTAAACTGTTTGAGATAATGTCCTTGGACTGAGTTTGGAAAAGAAAGTGAGATTTTGGGTCAAAATTTGAGGAAGATATTGTTATCCCTATTTGGGGAATATTTCTGTGGTATTAAGCCAGAAACCTGCCAGCCCGTGGATCAAATTTTGGTATGCAGATAAAAACCCATGCAAAGGAGTGAAGAAATCATGGGTAACCAAGGTAAACGGGCAGATCTTCAGTTTGTCATTAATTGTGAAATAAGGGAGTTGTTTACAAAGTTTCAATACTCCATGAGAAAGCCCACGACTCGTGCTGGCGTCCTAGACAGTGAGCTCACAAAGCCGGGCAGTTGGTCTTGAAAGTTTGCTTTCCTGTTTGCAGTAGTTAAAATATTTATATTTGTTAATATACTCAAGTTATTTCAGTTTCTTTAATTTACCTTGCATTCCATTTAAGTCTTGAGCTCTAGACTACTTCTAGTTAATCACTTAATCTTCTTGATCACCCTAGCTCACTAGAGTGCTAGTTTAGTGAGGTGGCACAAGGGCTAATTCATCCCTTGAGATTTTATCAATCTTGAGGGTGGCGAATTCCCTTATACACAACTTCCAACTTCCAACAGCAGTTATGAACAAGACTACATTGCTGAAGAATGATAAATCAAAGCAGCAGATACAAACAAAAATAAGGTTTGCAAAGCAGCAATTTTAGCTGTATAACTGCACAACTTCCATAACTGTATAACCAACATCTGAACCCTTCAAACAATACTAATAAATGAAGACCAAAAAATATATTAATTCAATTGCATTCTGAAGATGAGCCAGCCTGATCATAAATCTGCTGTCATAGCAAATTTGCTGTTGTATAACAGATTTGATATGCACATATCAAACATGTTAATAAACAGTCTCATTCACCAAGATGCATTTGCAGTTACAAAAAGATGCAATCTGAAATCAGAGGAATATCAGAACCTAGAACATACAGATTGACATGTCCCTGCCATCTGAAACTTCATAAATGTAAAGCATATTTGCCTTTATAAGTGAAATAATTAGATATCAAAGGTATGTGAGGTTTCTCCAATCTGCACTTATCAAACTCGAATTTCTGCATATCACATGTATCTTATTGGATTATCTCATGCATTTTGACATCAATGTAATGTCCTCTTTCTGGATCACCTTATACTTTGCCCTAAATTCACAAATCCAAAATGCAACAAGAGCAAAAATGTAGTTAGAGATGTAATTCTTACTTGAATAAGATGTAATAAGCTATATATTGAAGTCTGATTTCTCATATCAGGTTGAACTCCTTTATCAAATGGAATTCTCCTGCTCAGTCTTCTCTCAAAATCTGAATAATACTCTTTTATTGTTGCTCCTTTTTTGCTTGGAATGAAATCTCCTTTATGTTTTATTGGTGAAAGAGTCACCACCTTTCATTAGAATTGAGTCACCAATTTTCATTGTTGCTTTTGAGAATAATATATTATTCCCCAAATTGCTCTCCCTTGGATATCCTCCTCAAATGAAAAATTCTCCTATCTATATCTTCCAATGTGAGGGAGAGCCACACCTCTTCATAATGGTTGCCCTTTGCAGAGGTCACAATTTTCCACAATTACCACCCTTTGGATGCGTCACAACCCTTCATCATTTATGTCCTTTGAAAGAGTCACAACCCTTCATAATTGTCCCTCTTTGAAAGAGTCGCAAACCTTCATAATTACCACCTTTTCGAAAAGTCAACCAACTTTTGTGCTTTGAAGGAGTTACTTCCTTATTTTCTTCTTGTTTCTTTTTTCTGCTTTATTAATTCTTTCTTGCTTTACACCTTCCCTTTTCTCTTTCTCCTCTCTCCCCCTTACAAATGAAGTTTTCTTTTCCCTTTTTATATCTCATGTTTGAGGGAGTCACAACTTTTCATTTCATGGCTTTTGACCCTTCATTAACTTGACTAAACTTAATTATGTTATATTATTATAATTTTATTATTTTATATCTTTATTCTTTTATATTTTATTTTATTATTATTTACTATTAAATCCTATTTAAAAAAGGGAACATCAAAGTTCACCCTTCCCAAAATTGCTTGTCCTCAAGCAATGATTGAATGATTGTGGAATCTCATCCGTAATCCACCTTCCATTGTGCAACTCTGATATTATCTTATATGCAGTCTCCCTTTTTTGAATGTGAATTATGATCAATGGTAGAAACTTTGCAAATTTTAACTTAAGACAAGTTTTCTCTCATCTTCCAGAGAAAAGGATCAAGGCCATCTCATAATGGCACTAATTGAATTTTCAAAATTCAACTTTTGCATGATAGCATGCCTCAAATTCATATCTTATGGTTCACTCCTTGCTATTCTCTTCTTCTAGATCAACTTAAAATATAGAGAAAAGCATGGAGCATACACTTGAAAACATGAAGTATACACATGAATGCATGAAGATATGGAGCATACATGAAGTAGACACACGAATATATCCAAGCACAAAGCATACACTTTAATATACGTAGACATAGCTCACTTGGCCCACAAGAGGCAAGAACATCCAACCAAGCCTAGATCCATATCTTGGGTTGTAAAGAACCGGAAATGGCTCTTCCTAATTTTTAAATTTAATTTTTAAATATCTGCAACTATAATGTAATAATACTCATGCGAAACAATTCTGAAAATATATAATTGACTTATCGAATTGCAGACAAGTAGTTTCTTTTAAAAATCACCAAATGAAACTTAATTTAGCTATCCAAACATGAACATATCATTTTCAAAATTTATTAAGGCCCCTCGAACTGAAAATGCTCTCCCACTAATACGCCTGCAGCATAATTGATACCGCCACCATTGAAAGAATGGCACGTGACTGCAAGCTAGCAGTACGTGTGAAGCCAATGCTGAATGCCGCGTTAAGGAATTAAGGCGGCTGACTGAATTTCCAAATCGTAGGACTCCAGCCCATAACGTGAGTCCAGGAGGAGATAATACGCCCAACTTCACACATGTGACCAATGAAAATCAGTTTCTGCCCTATTAATAGTCTCACGTGCCTGGAGAAGGATGAATGCCAATATCAAGGCAGGAATTTAGCATCCAAAAAAACGTGACTCCCAATATATATTGAAATTGCAGCACCAATATATTTCCAGCTCTCAAATAAACAGTAATCTTCAATTGCACACACTTTTGAAAATCAGAAAATATATATTCAGCCTCCAAATTGTACCAAACCCTTGTGTGATTGAATTTATAAACACAACTTTTCCAGCAAGCATAAACTTCAGATTTGAAACTTCCACCAATTCGATTTACAACAGCATCGAATTGCGAACTCAATAAAAATCCGCTGTAAAATTCACCACCAACAGAAGATGGCTCAAATTACGAGAGATGAATCAGTCCTCGAAACCCTAACCAGGTTTTGTCTTCTTCCCAAATTCCAAGAAATAATAATGATTGCATAAGATGAGAAAAGTGCTTTTTCGAGTAGAATATATAGGCTTTTTGGAAAAAGCACTTTTTAATATTTTCACTTAATTGGCTTTAAAAAATAATCTCACTTTCTAACATAAAGTTATAAAGTCATAAGTTATTAAATTAAATCAAAATAATTTAATTTAATAACACATTTAAAATATAAGCCACTGACTGTCTGACTGCAATCAATGAACTTCTGACAAAGCACCATGTCCAATTGCCCAGCTAGGAATAGGCACTGCCCTGCCAAAAATAGCCACTGCTAAATATAGACTTACTATAAATAGTAAGTCTCTCAAACTGGAGATTCTCTGAAACTCGATCCTGAGATATCTGACGCTCCGTTCAGGCACCCTGCTAATCCTGGCCATACCCAAAATACCACTTACTAAAAATAGTAAGTTGACCAAAATGATCCGAATGAAGCGCAGACTTAATAAGTCGAACCTCCAGAATGGAATCCCAACGCTGGCTCCACCATCTGACCCCCTCTGATCGTTTGATTAGCCTGTGAGGGTCGCCAAACCAAGCTAATCCCATAAGTCTAAAAACGGGGACATTACAGTCCTCCCTTCACAAGATTGCTTGTCCTCAAGCAATCAGGAAAAACAAGCAACATCATAAACCACCCAGATCCCAAGGATGGTCACAAGTAATGTCCCGATCCTCACCAAACTCTTGTGAAGAGAACCAACATCAACAGAACAAGCACCATTGAAAACATCTGTAAACCAACTGTAGATGTCGATGCTGAAAACAACCCAACGGAACTCAACCCATTTGAAATAACAACTCTGTCAAAACCTGAGTCCCTGTCTATCCAGCACTCACACCCAACTGCACTGGGAAAACAACAGTGACCAAATGTGCTTGAATCACTGTTATCAATTCTGCCCTCTAATAAACAGTCCCGAGTGTGTGGATACTGCAAGTAATCTAACTTGCAACTGCCAAATCCAAACGATGGTGCCAATCCATCCCATAATGGATGGTAGGATACTGGAGCCAATTTACCCCCGTGTGAGATCAAATCATCCACCTGTGGGTCAAAAGAAAAATGATGAGCATACCCCACCTTATAATGCTGGTAGGAATCCCCAATCTCTGTCAATGGCTCATCATTACCAAACCGAGAATCAAAAGATGGCTCCAATCTCTGACTCCGCATCACTGTAGGCTGGGTAGGAACTTGAGCAACCCTCTCAACAAACCCAACCTCAAAATCCCTATGGGGAAGCATAGTGGAAAGAGTCTCCACAATCTTCTTGACCAATCTCCGAATAGCACAAGAGCCTCGGATGAGAGTACCCTCAGACACTCTATAAGAATCCTGACGCACATCTGCACTCTCAAGTAGATACTCCATAAATGACTTGGTGCAATAGAAATTATACGTGGAAGCATCAACTCGCTCCCCCGCAATCCACAGTTGATCCCCCCGCAAGTGTGGCACAACCAACTGTCCTGTGCTATCAGCTAAGTGAGATGATGAAGTAGATTCAATCCCAGCTAAAGGAAGCAAATCAACTTGAGAGCCTGTCTCCTCTGGTACTCCTACCTCATCCGTACCAAGTGCTCCCATATCCGGAACAGATGTGTCTGCCACAACATCATGTTCCTCAACACCAACTATAGGAGCAAACTCACCACCAACCACCTCAATGTGCAATCGAAGTAGGTCTAGAGCTGGTGTAGACCGTAAATGCTCCAACTCCATAGTCACCTCCTCTAATCGGATCTGCGAACCCTGAAGAGCCCCTGAGTATCTTCTAAAACCTCAGTAGTCGTTGTGAGCTCCTGGGTAAGCTCACTCACCTCCTCTCTGTCCATCAGTTCCTCATAAGCTGTACTCCCCCACTCCACTAGGTGATCTCGGTCGGCTACCATTTGTAAATAGTTCTGTCTCAAATCTTGGCAGCCTCACGCAAAGAGTGAATCTTTATCAATGAAAGATAACCACCACTGGGCTCATCTGTCATAGGAGCACCCCAACCATAAACAACCAACAACTGACGAGCAGCATCAAAATGCTTGAGAGTAGAAGAAATATCCCTCTCATCAACTCGCAATTGGCTAGTCACATGATGACTCTGCACAACAGGCCTCCTATGAACAACCTCAAATGCATTGTCTACACTATGAGAGGAAGCTGTAACCAACAAACTCCTCTCAAGATCACCCTCTCTCTGTGTACTTACATCTGTTACACCGCTACAAACTGAGTACAGGCATCAAACACATCCTCATCTAAATCCCGGGAAGCTGCTGTTGGAATCGACTCAAAACAATCTCCAATTCTCTCATCCTCTGCAACTATCTGATAATCCAGACCCTGAGGAACATCCTCATGAGTTACCGAAGAAGTAACCCCGTCTCTAAAAGTGGAAGCCCTGGCTGTAACAAACTCCTGCCACTCATAAGCTTCCCTGTGCTCATCTGTGAGTCCCTATAACACAGACTCCTGGAACCCACCATCACCAACTAACAATGCTGAATCAACGCCCAAAGTCAGAAATAGAAAGCCAGAAACACTTTAGCATTCATCATTCTCGCTCTCAGCATCGGAGATATCTGCAATGCTAGTGTACACATCATCTATTTTAAGAGCACACGATTATATTGAGAGGGGGGGGTGAATCAGTATAATAACCTTTTTAAATTTAAATGCTTTTATTCAAAGATAACTTCAATTACTCAAATAAACAATTATGCACATGAACACAATATTTACGTGGAAACCCAATATGGGAGAAAACCACAAAATAATTTGCTTTTATATAATATTGTTCTTTTACAATGTTTTGTAGGCACCAACCTACTAGAGGCTCCAACCTCTAAATTTATGAACACCGACTCACTGGAAGCACCAACTCCCACACTTTGCAGGCACCGACCTATTGGAAGCACCAACTCCCCCTGTCCGGATTTTGAGCACCAACTCACTGTATACAAATTTTCTTCCACCTTGGCAACTGTTGCTTTCTTCAACTAATGATGGATGCAATTTAGTCTCTCTAGTCAGCCAATAACTCTCCCCTTTTTTATCTTCAGAATAATACCTTCATAACTGTATTTACATAATATATATATCAGATTAAAATCTGAATATATAATCATTTAATTCTTTAATTTTATCATATTCACTGCTCTTCTTCTTTCTCCTCTACTTGCTGACTTGTTTCTATTTTCAAAATAAAATTGAATATATATATTCATATTATTAAATGTCCTTTTTAAAAGTTATGACCTTTCAAATTGAAAAGGTGTCTCTTTATTTTTAAAAAATAATATTAATTAATCTTCCTTTTAATAAAACTTTTCCATCGCCGACTATACCACATATTATTGCAAAGCCTTTTTAATTTTAATCATGAAACTCTTTTCAAACTTATTAATATATTCAATCTATTAACGCCTTCGATAATATCTTTAGTCTGCCATCTTGACCGCTGCATAAAAATTTATCACGTCTAAAGTTTTTAAAACTTGTAAAACATATATTATTCCATGCCTTCGATAATATCTTTGATGCTGTATAATATTCACGTCAACTGCTGCATAACGTTCATAGGCTGTATAATATTTTCTGACTGCCATCTTGACCTTAATAACCTTCGACGTAACCCTCTTCGTATTTCATTCTATCCGTCTCTGCTGTCTTCGATCATCTCTGACGTTTGTATACATCTCTGTATACGTTTGTATGTTTGTATGAGCCTTCAAATAGGCCTTTTCATCATGCTTCATCATGATATAATACTGTACGTATTCTGCTGTACGTATTATGCATATGTTTGCTGCATACTTTTTATTATCATTAACTTTCTGAATATATACATACGTTCTGTACTGTTCACATCATTAACTTTCTGACTATATATATAGGTTTGTTCTGTTTTGAATACGTCTGCTCTTGCACTAAAGTTCTGTTCTGAATACGTCTTTGTTTATATTTTATATCACTGCTGTTCTCAATAGAATATATCGCCTTTATATATATCTGAGGATTATCAATATGTCGTTCTCTAATTTACTGTATGCTGAATATATATATGTCGTTCTTTGATTAGAAGCATTAATAGACCAGATAAATATTTGTTGGACGTTTCACCTTCACACTCTTCTGCTATTGATTATGTATTTACTATATATGCATATGTTTGCTGTACGTATATACTGTTTATCGTGTATTTTTGTAGATATTTCTTTATACTACGTCTTTTATACTGTATCTTATCTTGTATGCTGTATGTATTTCATAGAACCCATTTTATATGCCCATACACTATCTTTAATTATATCGCTGTTCTGTTGAAAACATCTTTTATATATACTCCTGTCTTTGACATCAATGACAATATGTTCATTACATATGCTTCTGATTTTGACATCAATGACAATATGCTCATCAATCTCCCCCTTTATCATTGATGGCAACTTCTCAAATATATTGTGCAAGACTCCCCCTTAGTTCGTTGTTCCCTTCATCTTCAATCTCTCCCCCTTTGACATCAATGGCAAAGGGTCTCCAAGGCTAGAGACTAGCTCCCCTTGAACACATGCTTCCGCTGCGCCACTCTGATTTTGACAATGTAAGTACTTCAATCTTTTGTGCCATAGCTGATTTTCATCTTCTTGTACAAAGAAACATTTTTCATCATTCATTTCTCGTAAAACATTGTTTGCAAGTATTAGCTATTAATTTTCCATCCTCTTACAACTTTTAAAAGTGTTACAATATGCCCCTAATCACAATGCTGACTTACACTTAGTAAGTTTTCTCTTGGCCCTTTTACATGCCACACATCTTTCTTATTTGGAGCATGTAAAGCTATAGCGATTTTTCTTTCTTTCTCCAAACTTTCTTTTTAGGAAGATCTTCTTTCTTTGCTTGTTTTGAAGGAAAGATTGTTCTACATTTGTGGGCTGCATGTCCAAAATTGTTACACTTTGAACATAGGATATCAAAATTAACCAATGGAGCAAAAAGATTTTGAGTTTTGAAATTTTGAGTGTTCTTCTCTTTGCTTCTGCAGTTTAGAGCTTTATGACCAAATTTGTTACAAGAGTAACAATATCCATTAAATAGGTAAGCAAAATGCTGTCTATAATATGGCCTTTTCCATTCATTCATATTTCGTTTTGGTATTCTGCATTCTAGTGCTTTGTGACCAAAACAATTGCAAGAGTAGCAATATCCATGAAAGTTATGACGAGGTTTATGAATATCATTTTCTTCATTCTTCCTGTAGTTCCTTTCTTTAAGCTTGTCTTCTTTTAATGGTTCATTTATGACTGTCTTGCTTCCTTCTTTTATGAAGCCTTTGAATGTATTGTTAATGTTTGAGTTTCCTACAAAACCAACCCCTGTTTTGCTGGAAGAAGGCTTTTGACTATCAATGATATCATTTAGGATTTCCGAACTCTTATTGATGGTGCATTCCTTCAACTCCCTTTTTAATTTTTCAATTTCTAGTTTTAAATCAGTTTCAGCTTGTTTAGTTTCTTCTAATTGGATCATTAGATCTTCAATTGTTTGTTTTGATTTCTTTGCTGCTTCTAGATTCTCCATAGCTTCCTCTTTGAGTTTCACTAATTTTCTTTTCAGTCTTTCATTTTGTTTGTAAGCATAATGGAGTTCTTCTTTGAGATCAACATTCTCTTCCTCATTACATGATTCATCTTCCTCTTCCTCATAACTATCACTTGTGTCTGCTTCAGCCATAAATAAAATTTCAACCTCCTCATCACTTGGGCATTCTTTGCTGCTTTCATCTGAAGAGCGGTCCTTTTTGGAATAAAAACTCTTTTTGTTTTTGTTTTTGTTTTGATATTTTTTCTTTTTATTAAACTTATTGTTATTCTTCCATTTTTTCTTTGTGTGTGCTTGTTTTTCATCTTCACTAGAGTCATCATCATTTTGAGGACATTTTGAGGCATAGTGTCCTATCTTTCCACAATTAAAGCATTTGAAAGGGAATTTCTCCTTATATTTTCCACTTCCTTTTTTTAATTTCCTCAAGAAATGAGCTTCAGCTTCATCAGTTTCACTGCTTGAACTATCACTTGAAATTTGTTTTTTGCTCTTACTCTTTTTAGAAACTTTAAAAGATATTTCCTTCTTAGGTTCCTTGCCTCCAATCCTCATTTCATAGGCGGTGAGAATTCCATGTAACTCATCTTTAGTAAGACTATCCAGATCCTTTCTCTCTTCGATTGCTGACACTTTAGAATTGAATTTAATGGGTAGGGATCTCAAGATTTTTTCAACCACAAGCTGTTCTTCTACTTCTTCACCAAGGGCTTTTATTGCATTGACTACTTCATCAACACGAGAGAGAAATGAGGCTATGTCTTCATCTTCCTTCATTTTCAAACTTTCGAATGTGCTTCGGTGAGTTTGAAGTTTGGCCTTCTTTACGTTGTCGGTCCCTTCATATATATTTTTCAACTTGTCCCATATCTCTTTTGCAGATTTACAATGCATAACTTTTGTGAATTCCGAGTTGGCTAGATTACATAGAATAGCATGTTTTGCTTTAGCATTATTTTGACTTCTCCTCTTTCCGGCTGTATCGGTTGGTGGGTTCGTTGGTGGTGTATAACCATCTAGTACTGATTGCCAAACATTGAATCCAATAGCATTTAAAAATGCTTCCATCTTTATACTCCAAAATGCATAATTTGTCCCATTAAAATTTGGTGTCTGTTTTTGAAATTTTTCAGCCATTTGTGCTCTTTAGATCTACCTTCAAGCGGTTAGGCTCTATAGAAGGAACCCGCTCTGATACCAATTGAAGAGCACACGATTATATTGAGAGGGGGGGGGTGAATCAGTATAATAACCTTTTTAAATTTAAATGTTTTTATTCAAAGATAACTTCAACTACTCAAATAAACAATTATGCACATGAACACAATATTTACGTGGAAACCCAATATGGGAGAAAACCACAAAATAATTTGCTTTTATATAATATTGTTCTTTTACAATGTTTTGTAGGCACCAACCTACTAGAGGCTCCAACCTCTAAATTTATGAGCACCGACTCACTGGAAGCACCAACTCCCACACTTTACAGGCACCGACCTACTGGAAGCACCAACTCCCCCTGTCCGGATTCTGAGCACCAACTCACTGTATACAAATTTTCTTCCACCTTGGCAACTATTGCTTTCTTCAACTGATGATGGATGCAATTTAGTCTCTTTAGTCAGCCAATAACTCTCCCCTTTTTTATCTTCAGAATAATACCTTCATAACTGTATTTACATAATATATATATCAAATTAAAATCTGAATATATAATCATTTAATTCTTTATTTTTATCATATTCACTGCTCTTCTTTCTCCTCTACTTGCTGACTTGTTTCTATTTTCAAAATAAAACTGAATATATATATTCATATTATTAAGTGTCCTTTTTAAAAGTTATGACCTTTCAAATTGAAAAGTTGTCTCTTTATTTTAAAAAAATAATATTAATTAATCTTCCTTTTAATAAAACTTTTCCATCGCTGACTATACCACATATTATTGCAAAGCCTTTTTAATTTTAATCATGAAACTCTTTTCAAACTTATTAATATATTCAATCTATTAACGCCTTCGATAATATCTTTAGTCTGCCGTCTTGACCGCTGCATAAAAATTTATCACATGTCTAAAGTTTTTAAAACTTGTAAAACATATATTATTCCATGCCTTCGATAATATCTTTGATGCTGTATAATATTCACGTCAACTGCTGCATAACGTTCATAGGCTGTATAATATTTTCTGACTGCCATCTTGACCTTAATAACCTTCGACGTAACCCTGTTCGTATTTCATTCTATCTGTCTCTACTGTCTTTGATCATCTCTGACGTTTGTATACATCTCTGTATACGTTTGTATGTTTGTATGAGCCTTCAAATAGGCCTTTTCATCATGCTTCATCATGATATAATACTGTACGTATTCTGCTGTACGTATTATGCATACTTTTTATTATCATTAACTTTCTGAATATATACATACGTTCTGTACTGTTCACATCATTAACTTTCTGACTATATATATACGTCTGTTCTGTTTTGAATACGTCTACTCTTGCACTAAAGTTCTGTTCTGAATACGTCTTTGTTTATATTTTATATCGCTGCTGTTCTCAATAGAATATATCGCCTTTATATATATCTGAGGATTATCAATATGCCGTTCTTTGATTTACTGTATGCTGAATATATATATGTCGTTCTCTGATTAGAAGCATTAATAGACGAGATAAATATTTGTTGGACGTTTCACCTTCACACTCTTCTGCTATTGATTATGTATTTACTATATATGCATATGTTTGCTGTACGTATATACTGTTCTTTATATGCTGTTTATCGTGTATTTTTGTATATATTTCTTTATACTGCGTCTTTTATACTGTATCTTATCTTGTATGCTGTATGTATTTCATAGAACCCATTTTATATGTCCATACACTATCTTTAATTATATCGCTGTTCTATTGAAAACATCTTTTATATATACTCCTATCTTTGACATCAATGACAATATGTTCATTACATATGCTTCTGATTTTGACATCAATGACAATATGTTCATCACTATTGGCATCTCCTCTACTAACTCTGGCTGCAAACACGACTCAATGTCGTTATGTGAATCAACTATACAGTGGCATGAAACTACGTCGCCCAAATCAACTGCAACACTCCCATCTTGAGTGTCATCACCAGAAAACTCCATGCACACATCCTCAACACAGGAAGAGACCACTATCTCCTGTATTGATCCCACATTGCGACTGCTATCATAAATCTCTGAGTTGTCAGAGCTCATACGCTCCTCGCAGTCATCACCCAACATCTCACAGGGGGTGTCATCTCCAATGCAACTCACAGCATCCTCAAAAGTGTCATCAGATGTGTCTATACTATCAGCTCCCACATCTCCTGCTGAAATCTCATTTGCGGACACGTGTCTCTGTACACATGACTCAATGTCAAGTTGTGCACCAATAATGCTAGAGCACGAACTGTCATCAACTAACCCCGCTGTAATACCCAGATCTCCAACCTCACCACTGGGAGACTCGGTAGATGCCTCGGTCCTATCTAAGGAAGCAACTGCCTCCTGAACTGGAGCAACACTACTACAGCTGACATAAACATCTCCAATAATAACTCCCTCCATGAAAGAGTCTGAACACTCAGTGATAACTGCAGCATCAGTTGTCTCTGTACAATCCGTAGTGACTACTCTGGGAGCCTCAACCTGGTGATCCTTAGCACTGCTGTCAACCAATGACACTGAAACATCCACTGGCTCTGGTGCAATAAATCCATCATCAGCACTGCGAATGGGAATAGCAGGTGCTAAACTAGATGTAGGGACATCAGCATCATGGACTACTGTCGGAGAAAACTCCAGTCTTCTCCCCTGCAAATTAGATGTCGGCCTTCTAAAGGCAGAGACCATATATCTTGCTGCCCTATGTACTGTAGCTGGATTCGACAAACTCTCTGCCAATCTCTGCTGATGCAGTCTAAGTCTCTCCATGCTTTCTACTAAAGCATTTAATTTCTCTCTATTTCCCTTACTGCTATGACGACTTCCGGAACTGGATCTCCCGTATCTATCCATGGCTCGAGAAAATGGAAGTGCTAGTCACTTTTAAAATATCTTCATAAAATTAATGTATCCAGACCCCACAGGATGGCAGGAAGAAGGCTCTGATACCACTGTAAAGAACCAGAATGGCTCTTCCTAAATATTTATAAATAAATTGGAGATGACTGCAACTATAACTCAATAATACTCATGCAAGAACAATTCTGAGAATTTATTCACCAACTTGAATCACCAAATATTCAGACAAATAGTTTCATCTTAATCTATCATCAAAAGAAATTCTTTTACTCAAACAGAATTATATAACAATCTTATTCTGAAAATTATTAAGCACCTGTAACACCAAAAATTCTCCTGTTGTTGTCACGTTCCCACACAATGTAACCGCCTCCCTGTTTGTTGTCACGAATTCATGTATTGAAGCAGCCATTTTAAAAAAAAACTCTACACGTGACTGCTCAGAACAGCACGTGACTGGCCCAGAACTGAACCACTGCCTAGAAAATGGCAAAACGCCCCAGCTATGTCTTTCACGTGATCAGGAAATGGTGAGTGGCAGCTCTCCCTTGGCTCACGTGTCTATGCTGGTTGACGCAACATAATATATTATAATATTTCACTGCCAATTAATATGCCTCCCTTCTAGTATTTAACGCAGCATTAAAAGAAAAACAACATTCCCTTAATTCAATAATTTCCTTCTGCCTGTAATCACGTTTATCAGAATTGGAGATATATCAGCCTCCGAATTGATATTCCAACATGTCAGAATGTTGAATTTGCAAACTCAATATAACCACAATCACCAACTACAGATTCAGAACTCACACAAATCTGATATACAACAGCACCAAACTGTGATCTCAGAAATAATCAGCTGTAAAATTCACCACCAACAGAAGATGGCTCAAATTACGAGAGAGGAATCAATCTTCGAAACCCTAGCCAGGTTTTGTCTTCTTCCCAAATTCCAAAAAATAATAATGATTGCATAAGATGAAAAAGTGCTTTTTCGAGTAGAATATATAGGCTTTTTGGAAAAGCACTTTTTAATATTTTCACTTAATTGGCTTTAAAAAATAATCTCACTTTATAACATAAAGTTATAAAGTCATAAGTTATTAAATTAAATCAAAATAATTTAATTTAATAACACATTTAAAATATAAGCCACTGACTGTCTGACTGCAATCAACGAACTTCTGACAAAGCACCAAGTCCAACTGCCCAACTAGGAATAGGCACTGCCCTGCTAGAAATAGCCACTACTAAGTATAGACTTACTATAAATAGTAAGTCTCTCAAACTGGAGATTCTCTGAAACTCGATCCTGAGATATCTGACGCTGCATGCATACACCCTACTAATCCTGGCCATACCCAAAATACCACTTACTAAAAATAGTAAGTTGACCAAAATGATCCGAACGAAGAGCAGACCTGATAAGTCGAACCTCTAGAATAGAATCCCAACGTTGGCTCCACCATGACCCCCTCTGATCGCCTGATTAGCCTATGAGGGTTGCCAAACCAAGCTAATCCCATAAGTCTAAAAACGGGGACATTACATGGGTAATCAATTCACCACTTAGCCCACAAGGGGTAGGAATGTCCAACTAGGACTAGATCCTGACAATCCCAACCGGTGTTGAGAGGAGAGGGGTGAATCAGCACCTCTAAAACTTCTTTTTCTTTAAATCTAGTGAAGTAAACTTACAGCTGAAAGGTAGTCAGATATAGGCATATAATAATAGTAAGCAAATAATCACACAGTGACACCAGAATTATCACGTGGAAACCCGGTTAGGGTAAAAACCACGATGTGAGGAGACCTCACAAATTTTGCACTCTTCTGGAGTACGCCCTGTAAGGAGCTTTCCCGGTTAAAAGATAATAACACACTGCTAGGTGCGACCCGGTTAAGGGATTTGTTACAATAAGGCCGGTTAGTGCCTGCCTGATTAAAGGACTTTGAACACCTTACAAGATGCCAACCGGTTAAGGGATTTGATACAAGGGACCTGTTAGAATCCACCCAAATACTGAGATTTTACTATTGTAATTGCTAGAGAACAATAGAAGGTTTGGCCTTTTACAGATGGCTAAGCATAGCCTGATAAGATCTCTGTTTGTGCTCAACTGAGAAGCATCACCGGTTACTGCAGGTGTCTCCTCTTCTACTATTGTGCTACTCTACACAATCTTCTTTCTCACTTCTTCTTTTCACCCTTGGCTTCTTTAGCGTACAGGTTCACTCTTTTACTCGGCAGAATGAAGGCAACTTCTATTTGCCTTGGACAGAAGAATATATAGGGTCCTGGCCCTAATTGAGCTCATTAAGCATTACCTAACTCCATATCTTCATCGAATTCATTGCTCAGTGGAGTACTAATTTACTAAGGAAACATTCGATGCATGCCCTTGCTTTATCTGTCTTATGAAGAAAGCAGTAGTTGTGTGTCAAGCAACTTTCCTTCATAGGAGATAACGCTTTGTTTTAAAGCCACTGATCTCGGCTTTAAATCCTCCAGACTCACCTCAATCTGATCGCCAGTTTTAAAGCCACTGATCTCGGCTTTAAAGCCTCCAGGCTCACTTCAAAACGATCGCCAATTAAACTCAAAGACTTCTGGATTTAGAGCAGAAAATCTCTGTCAAAGAGTTAATTAGAACAGTTAGTTTGACTATGACTTCCTCGGTTTATACCAGAGTCATTAATAGATCGGTTGAGATCCTCACGCTGTGAACAGGTAAGGGTTGTTGACCTGTTATTGCCCCTTTCCTTGGCTCACCGGTTGCACCGTCCTCGGTTGTATTGTTGACACCGGTTTGGTATTGTTGTCCCTGTTGTTGACTACACTGGTTGTAGCCAAGTCCTCGGTTGAATCCTCTTTTGCTATATTGTATACATTAACCAATTGCTGATGCTTTGTATAGTGATCGGTGGTATTCGTTTAACAACCACTACTTCTGCCAGACCATCTTCCTTTCATACAGATCTCCTTGGATCTGTAGACTTTATAGAGATGACAAGTCTCTATACTCTTTTTGCCGATCAATGACAACACTAATACCGGTAGCAGGCTTATCGGTTATCATCACTTAATGCCAACAATCTCCCCCTTTGGTATTGATGGCAAAACTTTGATGGGCAATCACCTTACTGTGCTTGTATCTCTGTACCACTACAAGTGTTACAGTCCTCCGGTTATTGCCAAACTCTCCCCCTTTTTGACAATGATGCCAAAGGTTAGTCAGAGAGACTACCTTTGTCTGATCTGCTCCCCCTATGAGCAACATTCCTTTGTCATCAGTCTAGAAAAGATGAGGTGTAACCCTCTGTTGAAGCACATTGAACTGATGATCACCTTTCCAAGTTTACTGAAGATCATGAAAGGGTATCACCCCTAGTTTACCTCTGAGATACTCAAAAGTACTCTTTGGTAATGGCTTTGTGAAGATATCAACTATTTGTTCCTTGGTGGGAACATACACCAGTCTCACCTCCTTGTCTTGTACTAGCTCTCTCAAGTAATGATACTTGATAGCAATGTGCTTTGTCTTGGAGTGCATAACAGGGTTTTTGGATATGTTAATTGCACTAGTGCTATCACAATAGATAGCTATCGGTTCAAGTATTTGTTCTTTAATTCCTTCCAGCGGTTGTTTTATCCAGATCACCTGTGTGCAATTGATTGCTGCAACAACATATTCAGCCTCTGCAATAGATTGGGATATACAATTCTGTTTCTTGCTTGTCCAAGAAACAATTTTTCCACCGAGAAAGAATGCACCACCACTTGTGCTCTTTCTGTCATCAATGTTTCCAGCCCAATCTGCATCAGTGTATACTTTTACTTCGAATCCTCCCTTGTGAGAAAACCATAATGCATAATCCTCAGTTCCCCTTAGATATCTGAAGATTCTCTTTACTGCTATTAGATGTGTCTCTTTGGGATTTGCAGAGAATCTTGCCACTATGCCAACTACATGTGCAATGTTCGGTCTACTGTGAACAACATACTGTAGTTTACCTATCATGGATCGATACATTGTTTCATTCACTTCTTTAGCATCATCCTCCTTTGATAACTTGAGGTTAGTTATCATTGGGGTTCCAACTGGTTTAGAATCATCAAGTCCAAAGGTCTTAAGAATTTCTTTGACATACTTGGACTGAGAAATAAAAATTCCTTCTTTCAGCTGATGGACCTGTAGTCCAATGAAGAATTTTATTGCGCCTATCATAGACATCTCAAATTTTTTCTTCATCTCTTTAGCGAAGGCTTTGCTCATCCTATCATCTCCTCCAAAGATGATATCATCCACGAAGATCTCAGCAATCAGATTTCCGTCTTTTCCGGTCTTGAGATACATATTGTTGTTGTCTCCGGTTCTTGTGAATCCTATGGTTAGAAGGTATGAATGCAACCTCTCATACCAAGCCCTTGGAGTGTGCTTAAGCCCATAAAGAGCTTTCTTTAGTTTACAGACTGTTCCATCCTTATGTGCAGATGTGAAGCCTTCCGGTTGTTCAATGTAAACTTCTTCCTCTAGTATTCCATTCAGGAATGCAGATTTAACATCCATCTGGTATACTTTGAATCCTTTGTGAGCAGCATAGGCGAGTAGAATTCTCTCCTTCCAGTCTTGCTACTAGTGCAAAGGCTTCTCCATAGTCCAGTCCAGCTTCCTGGGCGTATCCTTTGCAGACCAATCTTGCCTTCTTTCTTATTACTTTTCCATCCTCATTCAACTTGTTCCTGTAGACCCACTTGGTCCCTATGACATTTTTGTCCTTTGGTCTTGGCACAAGCTCCCATGTATTGGTCTTTTCAATTTGCTCAATTTCTTCCGCGATGGCCTTGACCCAATTGTCATCTTCTAGAGCTTCCTTGGTGGATTTGGGCTCTATACAAGAAAGTAAGTAGATATTCTCTCTAGCCTTTTTCCTGGTTAAGATATTTGCATGTTTGTCACCAATTATATTGTCAGTGGAATGATATGTGACATACCTTGGAAGAACCGGTCTCTATTCCCAGTCTGGTTCTTCTGGTTGAGCATTATCTTCATCATGGTTCTGGGCATCAACTTGTTCACCATCCTGCGTTAGCCTATTGGGTTTAGGTACAATCTCCCGCTCTAGATGTCTGTCCATGTGTATTTCTCCTTCATCTTCAGTCATTGCTTCGTTGAACTCAAAAGCATTACCTTCATTTAGGCCTTTAAGACTGTCATGATCATCATGACCGGTCTTCTTATCTGGTTCTGAAGATTCATCAACTTTTACACTGATGCTTTCAATTATCTTGCTGTTCTTTTGTTCAGACACCGATAGGCCTTACTTTTGGTAGAGTAACCCAAAAATGTTCCTTCATCACTCTTAGGATCAAGCTTCCCAGAGTACATATCTCTTTTAATGTAATGTTGGAATCATTTGCCGTTTCACCAAAAGCTCGAACTATCAATGCCCGATACAAATGCCAGATTTAACCCGATCCACGGGAGGCGGTTAAGCCATGTCATGAATCTCCAAGGAGGTGTTGACCACCAAGTCAACAATCTCCCCCTCAACACCGACTGAGCCTTCAGCACCCACTGAAGGGAGACTCGAACCCGTGACCCAAGGCTCTGATACCAATTGTTGGAATCATTTGCCGTTGCACCAAAAGCTTGAACTATCAATACCCGATACAAATGCTAGATTTAACCCGATCCACGGGAGGCGGTTAAGCCATGTCACGAATCTCCAAGGAGGTGCTGACCACCAAGTCAACATAACATTTACTACCAAAGATTTTGAAGTAGCCTACACTGGGAGTATGCTTAAAGCATAGTTCGTAAGGAGTCTTACCAGTTCCCTTTTTGACTTGAATCCGATTGAGTGTGTAGACAGCAGTACTGACAGCTTCTCTCCAGAAGTGATGAGGCAAATCCTTCTGAATCAGCAAGGTTCTAGCGCAATCAATCAGCGTCCTGTTTCTTCTTTGTGCTACTCCATTTTGTTGAGTCCTTGGTGCAGATAGCTGTCTTTTTATTCCATGCTCCTCACAGTAGTGAGTGAACTCTTGAGAGGTATATTCACCTCCTCTGTCTGATCTCAGACACTTCAAGCTTTTGCCGGTCTCTTTCTGCACTCTAACTTTGTAGATTTTGATCATGTGGAAAGCTTCTGATTTCTCCTTAAGAAAGAGTGTCCACATCATCTTGGAGAAGTCGTCTACAAAGAGCATAAAGTATCGGTCTCCATGGTAGCTCTTTGTTCTCATTGGTCCACACAGGTTAGTGTGCACCAGGTCTAGAACGTTCTCAGCAAAGAAGGACTTACTGTTGAAAGATGTTCCGGTCAGCTTTCCTAACTGACAATCTTTACAAACACCCTTGATGGGCTTTGTAATCTTAGGAAGTCCTCTTACCGTTTTCTTTTTGCTCACTTTGACAATACTGTCAAAGTTTATGTGGCAAAGCCTCTTGTGCCATAACCAGTTGTTGTCTTCTTTGGTCATAAGACAGATTTTTCTTGATTCTCCTTTGACTGAGGCTATGAAACAAGCTCCTTCCATTGAGTCTAGGTAGAAGAGATTACCTTTGCTCTGTCTACCGGTTGCAACATGAGTTTCGGATTGATTCTTTACTATACAAAAACCTTGTCTGAATTTCAGTAGGAATCCTTTGTTATTCAGTTGTGCAACACTCATCAAGTTGTACTTGAGTCCTTCAACCCAGTACACATCTTCACAGACAACATCATTGCAGAGTGCAATAGAGCCTTTACCTTTAATAGCACGGGGAGCATCATTTTCGAGGTAACTGATCCGCTGTCATTGAGCTCCAAGGTGATGAATTTGTTCTTGTCACCGGTCATGTGGTGAGTGCATCCGCTATCGATGAGCCAATCATCATACTGATGTGATCGTGAGATAAGCGCAATTTCACTTATCACAGGGCTCTCCTTTATTGCCACAAATGCAATTTTTGGATCATCTGAGTCTTCGGACTCATTGTTTGTGACTCCTACAAGGTAGCATTCCTTCTTTTCTTTGCTCTTGAACCGGTCTCTTTTATCTTTATGTTCATTATCAGGACACCTTGCAGCAATATGTCCTATCTTGTTGCAAGAGAAGCGTTTCAAAGGGAGCTTTCCCTTGTACTTCCCTTTTCCTTTGGGGAATCTCCTAGCGATGAGTGCTTCAAACTCATCTTGCTCCATCTCCTCTGAGAGAAGATTCTCAACAAGGTTACTAGACTTACCGGTAGAGCAATTACCGGTTTATCTTCCCTTTTTAGTGGAAGAGATATTGGCAGAGGACTTAAAAGCTACTTCCTGGATGGGTAAGCTATTATCAAAATTGCTTAATTCAAAAACAGCAAGCTTACCGTTTAGGGAGTCTAAGGTGCCTTGATCTTTGGTCACCAATCTGAGCTTTTGAATGGCCGAGATCTTGATGGCATACTGAGGTCTGAGAGTTCTCAGTATTTTACTAACCACCTCTTCTTCACTAAGTGTTCCTCCAACACTTCTGATGGAGTTGATCACCTCTTTGATCCGGTTGCTATATTGCTCGATGTCTTCTCCTTCATCCATTCTCATGTCATCATACCTTCTTCTGAGGCTTTCAACCTTGGCTCTTTGAACATTTGGATCACCTCCATAGACCGTTTGCAACTTGCCCCACATCTTGAAGGCATAATCAAGATGTTCTATCTCAGCATACACATGATTAGGTAGCATGCTAGCTATCATGTCCTAAGCAGCCGTGTGCTCGGTTTTGATCTTCTGTTGATCGGGTGTCAGCGTGCCAACGGGTTCAGTGTAATCAAGTGTGACATGGTTCTAGTATTGATCGCTAGTGGTCTTCATGTACAATTTCATCCTGCTGCACCAAAGAGTAAAGTTTTCTTTTGAAAACTTTGGTCCTTCCTTTCTCATCATCTTGCCTTTTTCTTTGTGCGGTCAAGTAGCGAAGAAAACAAAACTTGGCTCTGATACCAATTGACAGTCCCAACCGGTGCTGAGAGGGGAGGGGTGAACCAGCACCTCTAAAACTTCTTTTTCTTTAAAGCTGGTGAAGTAAACTTACAGCTGAAAGGCAGTCAAATATAGGCATCTAATAACAGTAAGCAAACAATCACACAGTGACACCAGAATTATCACATGGAAACCTAGTTAGGGTAAAAACCACAGTGTGAGGAGACCTCACAAATTTTGTACTCTTCCAGAGTACGCTCTGTAAGGAGCTTTCCCGGTTAAAGGATAATAACACACTGCTAGGTGCGACCCGGTTAAGGGATTTGTTACAATAAGGCTAGTTAGTGCCTGCCTGATTAAAAGACTTTGAACACTTTACAAGATGCCACCCGGTTAAGGGATTTGATACAAGAGACCTGTTAGAGTCCACCCAAATATTGAGATTTTACTATTGTAATTGCTAGAGAACAATAGAAGGTTTGGCCTTTTACAGATGGCTAAGCATAGCCTGATAAGATTTTTGTTTGTGCTCAACTGAGAAGCATCATTGGTCATTGCAGGTGTCTCCTCTTCTACTATTGTGCTACTCTGCACAATCTTCTTTCTCACTTCTTCTTTTTTCTTTTCACCCTTGGCTTCTTTAGCGTACAGGTTCACTCTATTACTCGACATAATGAAGGCAACTTCTATTTGCCTTGGACAGAAGAATATATAGGGTCTTGGCCCTAATTGAGCTCATTAAGCATGACCTAAATCCAGATCTTCATCGGATTCATTGCCCAGTGGAGTACTATTTTACTGAGGAAACATCCGATGCATGCCCTTGCTTTATCTGTCTAATGAAGAAAGTAGTAGTTGCGTGTCAAGAAACTTTCCTTCATAGGAGATAACGCTTTGTTTTAAAGCCACTGATCTTGGCTTTAAATCCTCCAGACTCGCCTCAATCCGATCGCCAGTTTTAAAGCCACTGATCTCGGCTTTAAAGCCTCCAGGCTCGCTTCAAACTGATCGCCAGTTAAACTCAAAGACTTCCGGATTTAGAGAAGAAAATCTTTGTCAAAGAGTTAATTGGAACAGTTAGTCTGACTATGACTTCCTCGGTTCATACCGGAGACATTAATAGATCGGTTGAGATCCTCATGTTGTGAACAGGTAAGGATTGTTGACCTGTTACTGCCCCTTTCCTTGGCTCATCGGTTGCACCGTCCTCGGTTGTATTGTTGACACCGGTTTGGTGTTGCTGTCCCTGTTGTTGACTACACCGGTTGTAGCCAGGTCCTCGGTTGAATCCTCCTTTGCTATACTGTATACACTAACCGGTCGATGCTTTGTATAGTGACCGGTGGTATTCGTTTAACAACCACTACTTCTGCCAGACCATCTTCCTTTCATACAGATCTCCTTGGATCTGTAGACTTTATAGAGATGACAAGTCTCTATACTCTTTTTGCCAATCAATGACAACACTAATACCAGTAGCAGGCTTTACCGGTTATCATCACTTAATGCCAACAGATCCATCCCTTAGGGTAATCAATTCATCATTTTGTTCCAAGGGGTAGGAATGTCCAACCAGGACCAAATCCATCTCTTGGGGTAATCAATTCATCACTTAGCCCACAAGAGGCAGGAACATCCAGCTAGGACCAAATCCATCTCTTGGGGTAACCGGTTTTTTGGTAGCAATTTGTAAAATACTAAAATGTCTTCCTCCAAAGAAACAAAAAGATAAATTATTGATCTCCTTCGATTAGTTCTGAAAATCGCTTCTTAAATCTGCTTATAGTCTACTCAAGGTGTGTACACGTTCATTCTTAAGATCTGCAACAAAACACCTTCAAAATCTGGTTAATTTTGTTCAAAAATTTCTGCTCAAGAGGGTCTGATACAATTTGCTCACAAATCTGCTTAAATTTGTTCACGAGTATGGAAAATGTCTGCAATAAATTGCTTCAGAATCTGTTTATGGACTTCGATGTTTAATGCTCATGAGGTTTGCTAAATTTGCTCAGAAAATCTGAAATAATTTGATTATCAAACCTTCAAAAACCTGCTCATAAAATCTTCTCAGATCTGCTTTTTAATCAAAGTGATAATCAATTGAATCTATGATAAAATGATCTCCAATAACTTCTTATTTTTACTCTCCAAATATTACTGTAATGTTTCTCAAGCTGGCAAGGACGATGCTTTGATACCACTGTAATGTCCTCCTTCGGGATCACCTTATACTTCGCCATAATCTCACAAATCCAAAATGAAATAGGAGCAAAAATGTAGTTAGAGATGTAATTCTTACTTGACTAAGATGAGATAAGCTGTATAAATATCTGAAGTCTGATTTCTCATATCAGATTGATCTCTTGGATCGATCTCCTTTATCAAATGGAATTCTTCTGCCCAATCTGCTCTCAAAATCTGAATAATACTCTTTTATTGTTGCTCCTGTTTTGCTTGAAATGAAATCACCTTCATACTTTATTTGTGAAAGCGTCACCACCTTTCATTAGAATTGAGTCACCACTTTCATTATTGCCTTTGAGAGTAATATATTATTCTCCAAAGTACTCTCCCTTGGATGTCCTCAAATGAAATATTGCCCCCTTTATATCTTCCAATGTGGGGGAAAGTCACACCTCTTCATCATGGCTTCCGTTTGCAAAGGTCACAACCTTCCACAATTACCACCCTTTGGATGAGTCACAACCCTTCATCATTTATGTCCTTTGAAAGAGTCACAAACCTTCATAATTACCACCTTTTCGAAGAGATAACTTTTGCGCTTTAAAGGAGTTAATTATTTTCTTCTCATTTCTTTTTTCTCTTCGATTAATTCTTTTTTGCTTCACACCTTCCCTTTTCTCTTCCTTCCACTCTCCCCCTTCCAAATAAAGTTCTCCTCCCTTTTTATATCTCATTTTTGAGGAAGTCACAACTTTTCATTTCATGTCTTTTGACCCTTCATTAACTTAACTAATTTAATTATGTTACATTTAAATTTTATTATTTTATATTTTTAATTTAAATTTGAAGTTTATTCTTTTATATTTTAATTTATTATTAATAAATATTATTAAATCATATTTCAAAAAGGGACATCACAATCAATGACAATTTTGCTAACAATCTTCCCCTTTGTCATTGATAGCAAAAATCCAATTGCCCCAATCTGAAAATTTAGTTTGCAACAACCTCAATTCAATCTACAAATTCAACTTCAATATGCAACAACAAACCAAACTCTAAGAAAAAATCATTTTGAAATCACAAAATTTCAATCTGCAATCCGCATTTGCATTAAATATCTCTTTCTCTTCCTTTGACATCAATGACAAAGGACGAAAAGAAAAAAAATTCACGATCCAAGGTTAGAAGATAAAACCAATAACATACTCCCTTTGAGAAGATGCTTGCCCTTAAAATGAATCAGAGAGAAGGATAAGCCAAAATGCCAAGCTTCGTCTATGCCAAAGCCAATTTTCATCAACTTGCCCTAACAAACAACTTTTACCTTTTATCTCTTGGAGATCATAAACATTCATTATGTTCTTTTCACTTCAGCAATCAACCTTCCTAATTGGATTTTTCCGATTTCACATCCTTGAGCATTAAAGATTACAAAATATCCATTATCACACATTTGACTAACACTTAGCAAATTGTATTTTAACCCTTGTGCATACGAAATGTTATGTGTTTCTAATGAACCATTTATGCTCATAGTTCCTTTACCACGAATTTGAACTGATGATTTGTCACCAAATTTCATTGCACCACCATTCCAATTAGTAAAAGTGATGAACTTACTCTTATCGCTAGTCATGTGATTTGAACAACCATTGTCTATTATCCAATGGTTCTGCCTTTTTGCATGCAAAGCAGTCTAAACAATCATGGACTTTCCTTGTTTCTTCTTGCACACTTTTTTTGCTTCTTTCTCGAAACTTTTTGGACCATTCAAGAACTTGCTGCCAATCCTTTTCTGTTCTGCGAAACTCATGTCACACTATCTTGTAATGTGACCAATATTTTGACATTTATAACATATCACACTCAAATCTTTCAAAGAACCAACAAAATTTTGACTAACAAAGATATCTATTGTAGAACACAATTCTTCTACTGAGAGGTGGGGGGGTGGGGTGAATCAGTAGAAGATATAACTTTTTGGATCCTTAGTCAATTAAAACTTTGATAATGATAAGCATAAAAACAAAAATGAAAAGATTGATAAGAGAGAAAATTACACAAAGAAACTTAAACACCTGATGTACGTGGAAAACCCATAATGCATAAAATAACCACAATGAGAAATGCTGCTAGGATCTACTGTCTTAATCCAGCCTTACAAATAAAAATGCGTACTATGTTTAAGGGCACCAACCCTAAGGAATCACCAAATTCCTTGTTTGAGAGCACCAACTCCTACAGAACCACCAACTTCTTAATCTGAGCACCAACTTAGCATCCTTGAGGCACCAACCTCCTGGATATTAATTGCACTTTAAGTCGCTTAAATGAAGGGTCATGACCCCATTGGATATAAAGTGCACATAAAACTTATATTATGATTTTATAATATTTTATTATCATTAAAATGACTTTAATGATAATAACTCCATAAATACTCATTAATTGGCCATACCAATTGAGCTAGGAGATCGACACTACAAAGCCATCACGTCCAGTTGCCTTGCTATAAATAGTAACGCTGGATTCCACTGACAAGGTGACTTACTATAAATAGCTAGTCCCTAAACATCTAATCAACACAATGGTGCTAGGGATCGACATTGCAAACATAGCCTATTCAAGTGCCTTGCTATAATTATTAATCTTGTCTTTTTCCTGAAATAGTCACTATAAATAGTAAGTATGCCAAATTGAACCAAATGAAGAGCAATCTTGAACACTTCTGACCTCCCGAATGGGAATAAGCCTCTTGCACTGCCAATTGGGACCCTCTAACCATTAGCCTTAGCCTACAAGGGCCAATAATAGGCTAATCCAATCATAAACCATATCATCCCAAAAAGGGGACATTACAGTGTGCCCTCCCCGAAATTGCTTGCCCCCAAGCAATTTCAAAAACAAAGTAACACACTAGTCCACCCGGATTCCAAGGGCAGAACTGTGTAATGTCCCTGTTGATTCCAACTAGCTCCTATAACACCAACACCAGAATAACTGATAGTTTTTGCCGAACAAAACCAATTCCAACAACTGGTGTCACATGAGACAACTCAAAGGGAAGCAACTTTGAAGGCTGACAAAGTTTACATCCCAAAACTACGCAAGGTGAACTGCCATACCACTATAAGAACCCTCTCTAGGCAGATTTTGTAAATACAAATTTTCTGCCTTGTTTGTGTTTGTTTTGAATGTCCCCTCTTTGGGATGATATAGTTTGTAATGAGTGGCTTCACCTTATTGGCCACATTATATGGGATGCATTTTGTTGCCCATTCAGCCCACCGACGGAGGACTTTCTTTTCCGATTATTGCATATGTGTGGGATGGGAGATTGGTTTGATACGCTTCCCTTCATGAAGGAGGAAGCCATGTCCAGCAATGTTGCTAGTGTGCTTCTTCAGTACAGGCACTGATTTGGGATACAGGCTAAAGGGGCAATGTTGTGGCAGTTGGACATTTTGGACATTCCATCCATTATGGGTATGGATCGACAGGATATTACAGATAACTGGGAATGTGGATGGCCTTTTTGTTTGTGGGACCCAAGAGGAACATTCTCATGGTTAGTAATAATGCAGGGAGCTAGTTGTTATAATGTTGGATCCCCACTCTCATTTGACCTTAGTGGTGCTTATGATTTCAGTTGGAGTGAGGTTCTCAGTTGGATTGAGGATCTTCTCATAGAATGATGGCAACACATGGTAGGTTGATTCAATTGATCATGCACATGGGGTGATTTGGGGTCCCGGTATTAGTTTGATTAATGCATTGTTGCTATGTGGTGGTGATGAGTGGCTTCACAATTCTGAACATGTTTGTATCAGATTTGCACAACAGATTGGTGGAGCAGCTTCCTTAAGGTTGGTATGGGATCCAAGCATTTTGGTCACAACATGCAGATACCGATTGCTTGAGGGAAAGCAATCTCTAGGAAGGGAGGATTTGTAATGTCCCATTTTTCGGGCACATTATTTCTTGTTGCGTTGTTAGCCATTTTATCACGGTCTCGTGGGCTAACCAGCGCTTTATATGGATCAGTGTGATATTTGGCTTAGGTAATTCTAGTTTTAGGCCAATCAGAGCAGTTTCCGCAAGGTTTCCAAGATACTTACTATTTATAGTAAGTCGACAGTGCTCAGGTTTTTTGGCATTTCAGTATTGGACTTCGAGCGTCTTGCCGAGAGCTTTCCGGCAAGCTATCACATGTCATATTCCAAGTTCGTTTGGTCCTCCATTTTAATGCCAGAAGATTTCATACTTTATTATTATGTCACTTTATGATTAAATGATTATATTAATTTAAAGTGACATAAAGTGGGAATATGAAAAGATAGAGAAGGAAAACTGAAGAGTCACAACTGCAGCTTTAAAAGACGGAATGGAGACTCATTTGAGATATGTCATGTCCCCATTTTGGTTGACCTCATTTAGCGTGCCGGATTTGCCTATCCCCGACTCTCGTAGGCAAATGGTGGAGAGAGAGAGAGTCATTTTTGCAGATCAGATGGTTATATTGGCTTTTGGAGAAGTTTAAGAGGTTATATTTTATTATTATAAGTTATCGGGGCCTACATGTTCTAATTTTAAGTTGAGTTGCACTTTTTGATTTATAATATTATTTTATTATAAAAAGTGCTTTTTAATGAGATTTTATAAAGGAGAGTTCTAGAAGTTCCAGGAAAAGTGAATAAATAGAGGGCTAGGCCTCTCATTTGGACATGCTTGGTTTATGATATCTCTTTTACTTCTTCATTGTGAAGACATTTGTGGATTTGGATCTGCAAATTATTATTCAGTCTTTGGGAACGAATCACTCCCTTGGATTGGCAACTTTGAGGGTGTGAAATATCACTTGAATTGTTGCATTGAGGAGTTGGTATTCAGCCATCTCACTTGGGCTTCATCGAGACACAGATTTTGAGGGTTTATCACGGACGAAATAAGGGTTTTATTTGTGCCCTAGCAGCAGTATATTGATTGGCAGGGGTTTGAAGACAAATTTGCATATTTTTTCAGACTGCCAGTCCAGGGTTTTGGACCCACGTTTTTGTTCATATCTTCTTATTGCATTGGCGGATCAATTTGAAATTTTAGAGGGTGATACTACAACCCTAGGCGCCCATGTTACATGTTTTTGGGGGTTCAAAAACCCTAGCAATTATTTTATTTTGCTGACGCCCAGGCAGTGTTGTACGGCCCTGCCAGACAGTGACATTATCAGCGTTTTGGTGGATGGTTGGGGGCCGATTGGAGGTCAGTTTGGAAGTCATCAACAGCAGTCTCCATCACCAAAATTCAGTATACAAGAGGGGCTTCGAAACAGGTTCAAAATATATGTATATTTGATAATTTCTGTGGTCAAACATTAGTTGTTATAATCAGACCAGACTGGGTTAATAGCAGTCCCAGATTTAGTTGCACTGTGGTTGATATTGTCATTGCATAATCAAGGGATTAGTGTTTAGCAATGCATGGTTGTATGGGAATGCATATTTAGAAATCATGCCCTAATTCTGATATTGTTAGGACAGTTTATAAAAATCTGATATATTGGAGCAGTTATATGACAGTCATTAGATTCAGTACCTATCTGCATTGTCAAGTTGTAATTGGAATATATCAGTGGTAATTGGGACTTAAAGTAGATGCACAGTTCAGACAATATACCAGTTGTTAATCAGATTGTATGAAGTAGTGAGGTTATGTTTTGGCAAGGTTAATACATTGAAATCTGCATTAGAATCTGATATCATAAACAGTTATATGTTTTATGCACTGATCAGCTCATTGTTAGCAATCAGTTATTCAGTTGTTCAGTTCAGTCCATTATTATAATAAGATTAGGACTGCTTGTGAAGACTACATATGATCAACAATCTATATTTGCATCAAGGTCCATAAATTCTGAGATTGTATTAGACTATTTCAATTTGGGAATATATATATATATATCTGTTTGGGCACTGTTTATGGTGGATTTGTTGCACAACAATTAGCTATATTGCAGCCCTAATCAGTTACATGCCAACTGTTTGACAAAATTCCTCAGTTGAGTTTGGAGGTTTCAGTGGCCTTTCTACTAAGAGTCATTACAAGATGTGCTTAGTTTTATGAATTTATTTCTCTTGGAGAATCCAGGAAGCTTTTAGCTTTCAATTCTGAAACCTAAGGATGGAAACCTTCAAGTTTTCTCGGTGGATTGGACGGAAACCCAGTTCATCTCTGAGGTGGATTCACAGCAGAGTTCACCATTGTATTTCTAGGTTCATATTATCCAATCATACTGTTGCATACTGTATTTCAGATTGGATTGTTTTGTAGTTTCATTTTTGTTGTATAATGCAATAACATTTCTGAATGTTTATTGGAATATATTGCTGGTTTATTTCCGTTGAATCAATATTCTATTGCATGCAAGTATTTGTTTATATTTATGAAATGTCTATGAGAAGTATTTGGGAAAAATATCCATCCGGGATATTACAGATATCTACAAGTAGCAGAAAGAACAGTCAGATACATGAAAGGAATAAAGGATCATGGAATCCACTATTAGTTAGTTGAAGATTTAAAGTTAATGTAGATTGGGCAGGATCATCAAATGCTTGAAAGAGAAGATCAGAACATTGTTTATAATAGGAAGTGGATTGATTATACGGAGTTTAGAAAAGTAAAAATACAATTGCATTATCAAAGTACAAAAATAGAGTATGCTGCTTTAATAGCAGTGTGGACGCCTATAATTTGGTTAAGAAGAGTTCTAACTTGTGGAAGATCTTGGAGAAGAAGAGAAAAAATCTATAGCGATATTTTGTGGCAAAGGTGAAGGAATACAATTAACTAAGATTATAATATTTTATGCAAGGACAAAACACAAAACTGACACTTGGTTGTTTGGATATAGATTGGGCAGGATCATCAAATGATAGAAAGAGCACATCTGAACATTGTTTGTAATAGGAAGTGGATTGATTTTACATTATATATATATATATATATATATATATATATATATATATATATAATGTAATGTCCCCATTTTTGTGAGCATCAAAGTTTGTTTGGATTAGCCTACCATTGGCCCTCGTAGGCTAACTCAGATGGTTAGAGGGTTCCGGTGGCAGTTCAGTGGGCCAATTTCTTTCTAGAGGTTAGAGGTGTTTAGGATTGCTCTTCGTTTGAGTTAGTTTGGTACACTTACTATTTTATAGTAAGTCATTTATTTGACATTTCTATATTTGGTAGGGCACCTCGACCCTTGACATCTTTGTTGATTAGGTATTCAGGGATTTAGGGGTTGATAGAGGTGGACCCTTAACATTTTTAGTAAGGTAGTTGGATGCGGAGTGGGAATGATGGTGGATCTCCTGGTTCTGACAGAATCGAGAAATAATGAGTATTTTTGGAGTTATGACATTTTAATTATTAATAAAGTAATACTTTATTAATAATTAATTAAAATGTGCACATCATTATTAAATGTTATTTGACTTTATTATTAAAAGAGGTTATTTAACAAGCTTGCATGGGGACGGGGGTATTTGGGTACATCAATTTTTTTTAATATAATTTAATATTTTATAGAAAATCTGAATATATGAGTCATGACAATGAGTTTTCAAAACAAGAACAGTGATAAAATTTGCAGATGTAATGTATTGTTTTCAGTTTCAGATTTGCAATATGTTTGTAATAATAATATATGCTAAATGTTTAAATGCATAACAGAGAAGACAAACTTTAAACATGAACAAGAAGATCATAAATCATATAGCAATTACATATTGCAAATGATGAACTTCTAACTTGAACAATGATAAAGTTTATTGTTAATTAGTATTGTGTAAAAATATCAAACTGTTTACATATTGAATTAAGCTTGATAATAAGCAAGTTGATACGCAAACAAAAAAACGAAACAAAAATCAGAAATCTTAATCAAGGTCCTTAGCTATGATGCTCTCCACTAAGTACTTGGTACTTGGGTATGTGTACCAGTACCCGATACGCGTCCCAGGGGTGTGGGTACGAGTACCCATGCAACATAGTTATTTAATGATTATAAAGTCAAATTATAAAGTTCACATGAGGAATAATGTAAAGTGCCAATTTAAAGGGGGATATAAGTGTTTATTAAGATATACTTTATATTATTTTGTTGTGCACCAAATGGAGGGAAATATAATAAATTATTATATTTCAAACCTTGCAACAAAAGCACATATGTTCTTTAAGTTATGTGAGGTGTAAGCTTGAAGCTTCAAGCTCGATTTGTATTTGGTGAATTATAAAAGGCTTCTTTGGTGAAGATAAATTCATTCATGACTTGGCATTTGCTTTTGTTGTGTGAAGAGAAATTTGGAACAAGGGTTTCAGTATTTTAGACTTGGAGAATTGTGATTTTTTCAGAGTTTTACAAGCATTTGAGGTGTTAAAAGACACATTGATATTTGCTAATTGAGTGACTCATTTCAAGGTTATCAAATGTGCTTAATTGTAGGAGAATTTAATTGGATTGTAGCCATACAAGGGTTTGAAATTCAAGTGTATGAATCAGATTATTTGCAGAGGTTGGAAACTCAGCAATTAATACCAATTGCAGCCATTAGAAGCTGGTGTGTGGAGTATTAAAGGCAGCTGTAGGGTTTAAATAATGCCATGTGAGTCACTAGAAGGTGACGTTAGTGCTCTAGAGGGCATGTTTGAGGGTTTTTGAATGTCATTGGCTCATTTCTACATTGGAGTTTATAGATATTAATTTTCAGACAAAGCTACAATCAATTTAAGACAATATCTCAAGTTGCGATCTATTACCAGGTTTTCTATATTATGTGCTTAGTAGTTTCAAATGTCAATATTTGCAAATAGTTTAATTGTAAGTTGCTTGTAATCAAAATAAGGAGTTATAGTGCTGCACAACAACTGTTTGTTGAAACGCTTTTCTTGTAGCTATTCATTTCAGTTCATATTGAATCTCTAGTATGCATGCCAAGTGTTTGTGAAAATGTTCATAGGCTCTAGGTGCACATTTTACATGTAGAAATCATATGTATGCATACAAAAATGACAAAAAAGATTGCATTTGCAATTTAGTTCTTTGCCTAGATATCTTAGTAATCATTTGCAAGCATTTAAACTTCATTTGAAACCATTCCAAACAAACAAAAACAATCTAAAAATAAAAGACAGCAAGATAGAGGTTTCATGACAAGTGTTTGACAAAATTCCTTGAGATTCAAACTTGCACCACAAATAGCAAGGGATATTATGGAGGTGAAGTTAGAACCTGTTGGGGTTCTCTCTCTCACACACACACATACACACACACATATTTGCATTATCAAGTCTAAAAGTAGAGTATGTTGCATTAACAGTGGCAGGGACACACGTAATTTTGGCTAAGAAGAGTTATGGAAAATCTAGGGGAAGAACAGAGCAACTCTATAATGATATTTTGTGGCAATGGTAAAGCAATACAATTAAGTAATAATTTAGTATTTTATGCAAGGACAGAACACAGAATTGACATACCATTATGTAAGAGTTGGTATTGAACAAGTTGAAATTCAGTTTTGCAAGTCAAAAAAACAATTGATGGCTATCATGATTAAAGGACTAAGAAATATAAAGCACTCAGATTCGATGACAAAGTAATACAAAGATTGGACATCAAGGGGGAGAATGTAGAAAAAAATGATGTTAAATCAGCACAATGCTGATTTTAGTGATTCACAATCAGTTTGCTTTCAGCTATTTTTAACAGATCCAAGTTTGGGCAGTCTTTTTAGAGGATATTGTTCCTGGTTTTTTAGTGCCACTTTTTAAGCTATTTTTTGAAATTTAAAATCAGAAGAATTTATTTTTAGGTTTTATATTTATGAAATGGTTCCTGTTTTAAATGCTTATAATTAGGAATATTTTTAAATGTAGTTACTGATTTTCGTGTTGTCTATTTTAGAGTTGTATTCTATATTTATGTGGTAGGATCTGCTATTTTTCTAGTGTAGGGCATGCATGTTAGTGATATGTTGAGGCTGTTAAATCTTTAAAATTTGTTGCCTCTATAGTATATACATTCTTTTAATTATCGGACAATTCAGAATTTCTCAGTGTTTTTAATTTGCTGCTATACATCCAGCTATAGGTATGAAAATGAGTTTTTAATTCTGCTATGAGCATTTTTAAGTATGTGTTATGCTGCAAGTCATATTAAGTGTATTGAATGGTACTTAAGGTGCATGTAAGTGGATTTTTATATAATTTTCAAACACTGTTTTCTTAAGGAGAGCTATAGGAATGTAGCCTTCTGCTTCTTGTAATTGGGTCCATATTAACAAACACATAAACAACACATGAGCATATAAGTGCCATTAATACTAGTTAACACCCTTATAACCATATTGCCTGACTTATCAGTCGGTCATGCATGACTAAAACATTGCTTGCACAATGTCTAAATTAATTTGGTCTGTTGGAGTAATTATCATGAGCAACTATGAGCAAGACTTACCTGAATGCTATCTTCTTTCTTTGCAGGATATACAAATATATGCTCCGAGTCCACCTATGTTGCGAACACCTGAAGAGAATGCAAGGATTGATGATGAATTCTGATCTGGACTTTCAGTTCCATTGTAATATATAACCATTATAATTAAATATTCAAGGCTCAATATCAAGCATTTCAAGACCATAATCCTGTCAAGAATGGAACTTGTTTCTGCTCTTGACAACCAGAGTTTTCATAATTCAAAGCCCTCAAGTTTATATTTGCAAGAAATATTTTCCTTAGTTTGAAAATGAACTTCATTAGAGGTAAAAAGTCAAAATTATTAACACAAATACTATAAGATGCAATCCCCTTCTAAAAGTTTGTGATTTGTATCATGAATATCAAGCTCTTTAAATAACTAGGTTTGGGAAAGTAAACAGTAACACACAGGAAAAGTGCCCATGTAATAATATATAGGAGATTCAAACCTGTCCGTGTAAATGGATTCTTTCTCAGTTCTCAGTATTAAACATTCAATCCAAAACAGGAATTGAACTGAACCAATAATGTGATTATCAATGCACTCTTATTGAAGGATAGTGAGAACAAAGTTAATGTCATGTGTATGATAATATATTAAATCATGGAAACATAGGGATTTTCACATTATCATTTTCTTAATAGTTTAAACAGTAAGGCAATTGGCAATATAAAACAATATTGATGCGATGTCATCTACTAAGAAGTCATGTTGCAAATTTACATTTTCTGAGTTAACTTGTCATCCATCCTAATAATGTATAAACATTTATCCTTGTATTAGAACCAAACTAGCCATTTTTCAACGACTTACCCACCTCCATGTATCCTTATCATGCTTAATTTAACAAGATTATATGATGATTTTGTTGCAACCATAGTTAAATACTAATGTATGCATACCTAATGATCGTGTGTTAAAAGATGATTTTTCTTGCAAAACACACTACGACGTGTTCAAGGAGATGAATTCTAGAGTGACACATTTGCAAGGATGCGACTATTTTCCACACAAAATAGCACACAAGTAAACATCTATACGAAAATCAAAATTTGCATCCGACTGATTTTCACAGTATTTTCACCAATTTGATCATTGTAATCTGCCTCCACGATGCTTTAAAAATGCAAAAAACATAGTGAAAACACATTGTGTTATATGGATTTGTATTTTTGTAGTCGTCCCATTTTGTGTGGAGAATAGCCAAAGCTCATCAGCAGAGATCCACAGTCTTTAGAACATCTCGAACTATCGCACACAAGGTCTCTGCAAATTGAATTATTGAGACTAATGTCTCCTATATTTCTTGAAGCTTTGAGTGCCACCAAATTAATAGTTCTCCAAATTTAACACTTGTTTTATGATAGTTATCTCAAATAGTTAAACTTCTTTTCATTTTTGTAACTCAAAGTTCTATTTATGAAATTCATGTAACCAACTATAGATAGGTGGTGCTATCATTTTGGTTTGTTTATCTTTTTTAAGATGTGCTTTCTAGGCAAGTTTCTATTCAAACTTTTGTGCATGCTCATCGATGTCAACACGCTTCCATCAAGGGTAAATCATGCTTGTGAAGAGAAGTTTGGCCATTTGAACCTTGGTGTTCTTGAGACTATTGATGGTCTTCCTCCTTCACCACCCGCTTCTTTAGGTTTGGAGATTACTTCTATTTAGCAAGTTGACCGTAGTGTTCCATATCTTACTATGTGGGATGAGTATTTGGCAAGTATTTCATATCTGTTTGTTGAGTCTCGTCTTGCAAATTTGGGAGACATATTTGAAGGGTTTTCTCTATTTGATGATAATTTGAGCACTTATTTTGATATTAATCAATAGCAAAAACTAGGGTGTTGACTCTTACAAGACCACTACTCGAGGGCATACAGACTCAACACACTAACAATAGATAAACATCAAAAGCATCCTAGAACATAAGTAATAAAGAGATAAACATAGGCCATAGTTTAACAACTTATACACATGAAAGTTAGCACCATAGTACAAGATAGTACCAAACAAAAGAAAACAAACTAAAACCCTATCCAAAATCCTACTCATACAATTGAAGCTATAGCTCAACCAACAAAAGTTTAAAAAGCCACACAGGCTATAAGAAAAAATATATAGGAAAGCCCCATAGGGGTAGGGGGTTAGATCCTCGTTAAACCTTGTGTGGGGATTTAATATCACAACTAGACTAATGTAGTACATGAGACCAATCATCAGTGAGGAAATTGAATAGATCTTTGCAATTTCCTTACTCTTACTCATCCTCCATAGGAATTTTTCATTGCATCAAGCAGATAGAAGTTGTCGAGTTGTGCATCACACGAACATTGAATTTCCACCCCGCTCACTTTGTAAGCTAGCCAAATTTGAGACAGAAGTCGTGTCGAAGCTAGATAGAATAGGGTTCTCCTCAGTTGGCAGCATGTTAATACTAGGATCAACACATCCTTTCATTTTACTAGAAGTGTGGGTCGATCTATTGGAGGTTGATTTGTTCAAGCTACCACTATCATCGGTCTACAAATCCTCATCCTTCATGTTCTTATTTTTCTCAGTCCCCTTACAAGTTGCTTTTTTTCCTTTTTTTAGTAGATCTACTTACTAGTCTGTTAGATCTTTGAGAGGTGTTATGCTCCTCCGCCTCATCATTATCAATATCAATATCTTGGACAAAGAATTTGGCTTTTTTAGCACAGGGAGGGGAGGGGAGGGGGGGTATGTTATTTTCCTTTCCTCTTAAAGGTAGATAGTGAAGAGTCTTTTTCTTTAAGGTCAACCTTAGGGGGAGCAACATCAAAGTTCAAAATTTCTGGGGTGCTCATGTTGAAAGATTATTGAGCATGTTAGAGATTGTTGATTAAACCTTGACTATGTGTGCTGACATTAGTGTTTTTTCATTGATGTCAATATACTATTGTTGTTGCAGACAATGTGTTTAGTTTGTTTAGTAAAGATGATTTTAGTTGTTAAGGTGATATGTTGAAGATTTTTTGCTACGATTCTAGATGATGTTTCAGATATGTCGGATGGGCCAAAATAATAGCCAAGTTTATCCATGTTTCTACTGCTTTGTTTTGAAAACTGATATAAGTTTTATGGTGTTTTAAGACTCTTCTACTATTATAGGTATAAGACTTTGAACAATATTAACAGTCTTTAATGGTCATGTAGCTATGGACTTATATCTACTTTTAGAAGAATACTTGATATTTTGAACCATAGTTATCTTTATATTATTCCTTTGTGAATGATTGAAGCGTAATGAGTTCCTACAGCCAAGTAGTTTATTTTCCTCTAGCCATGTGATGTATGCATATATATGAGATCTGAGATTTAATGAATGAAAGAAATGTGGAAATGAATGTATCTACATGTTTTGTGCTCTAACCCCTCGTTGCAAGAATAGGTGAACAAGGAGGAATGACCAAGCATAAATTCAATGGATCTCATCAAGTTCTTGGACAAAGTCATTCAACATGGAGAGAGAAGTAAGGACAACATTGAGACCCAACTGATTTGCCTACTTCTAGGTTGGATCAATTAGTGATGTTTTAATGTAGAACAAATCTAGGACCTATATTCTCTCCCATAGACATGAGGAAGATTATTTCTTCCTTGTTGAGGAAGTTTCTCATTTCCACTTTAATGTAATAACTACATCCACTTATTTTGTTGCAAGTGGTCAGTAAGTTAAGTTAGTTAGTTATAGGTTTTAGTATAAATAAGTTGCTGAAGAACTCTTTGGGAGTAAGCTAGTTAAGAAGAAATCAATCAACACTAGGTTGATACTGATGTAATTGTTTTCAACAGTATAGTTTTCAGTTTCAAGATACCATGTGTAATCAAGTTCAGTTATATGAATAAAGCAATGGTTATTTCGAGTATATAGTGTGTTAAAAGAACTTAGATTCACTCACCCAAGGGCGCCCACTTGGTGAATGATCCTTTTCATTTTTACTGTTTTCATAGTTGTTCATTCCTTTGTCTGTTCTTGTAGCCACACAGAAATAGTTCCTATGTCTATTCCTACAGCCAAAAGGGGCATAATAGTTCCTGCCTAGTAAATTTGAACTTAGTTAGTTTTCATGATTAGTTATGCTTTGGTAGATATGATTAAGGTAGGTTTACTTCCAAGTACTTACTTTCCTGTGACTTTTCTTTTTTAGGCAATAGTTAGCATGGGTACAATAGAAACTTAATGCATATATTGTGCAGAACGATTCAAGCTTACGCCCTTGGGTTGACATATTAAATGAACCTTGTTATAGGAGATAGTTGCTCAATGAAAATGCCCAATCTATGAGCATGTGAATTGTACCTGGTTATTAATCCATTTTAAAAAGTTGACATTTTTGGCATCGTTGCTAGGGATGGTGTCAAGCTAAGGACCTATTGCAGTCATGAGTCAAGTTTCTAGTTCATTTCATGTTACCTTTAATTTTTGTATTCAACATTTTTTAAGTTTTATCGCAGTCTAAGTTAGTATTGATTCATTAAACCTACATGAATAAAATGAGGGATGCCTTAGAAAGATTCCTTCCCAATTATCTTGACAATCATTTAGGAGAAATCTTTGTAAAACGGGAGGAACAACAAGAAGAAGAGAACCCCTTTGCTAATGCTACTCAAAATTTTCCTACTTCCTCATCCTCCTCAAACGAAGAACCTCTTGGATTGCATATCTTTGAAGAGCCCATTGACCTCAACCCTTTTGCAAAAATCTTGGACAATTTGCATATTCAACCCCCTGTAAATCCTTGCAATCGAGACCAAGAAGTTGGTAACCATCTAGCTTTAGTGGTTTATCAACCAAGAGGGCCACCAAGAGGTCCACCGATGACAACTCCCCCTACCTTCCCATTACCTATTACTGACATCATGATAACAACAACCTCAAGAATATCCCCTATTCAGTCCTTCCTAAGTTTTATGGCTTAGTAACAAAGGACCCTGACACCTTTCTCTTTGAGTTTGATATCCTCCGTAGAAGTTATGACTACACTATTGATGCTCATAGACTTAAATTATTTCTTGCAACTCTTAAGGAGTCGGCACTGAAATGGTTCATGGGTCTAGGAAGTGATGTTGTTCACAATTGGGATGAGATGAAGACAACATTCTTGGACAAGTACAAGGAGTATAGTAGAGGAAATGACATGTGAGGAGATGACATCTTCAAGATATCAGAGAAGGATGATGATAGCTTGGAGGATTACATATCTCGCTTTCTCTTCAGCTTGCAGAAGAACATTCTACATGATCTCATTGAGGAGTCACAAAAGATGCTCTTTCTTAGAGGAGTGAATGAAGGAGGTATTGAAGCTCTGGACCTAATGGCAGGAGGAGACAGAACTCAATCATCTTGGAATGATATAAGGAAGATCTGCCTAAAATATTCTAGAGATGTTGTCAAGAAAAGAAGAGGATATAGGCCTACCATGAGGAAATCCAATGGTACTAAAGTCTGAAAGATAGAGATAACTCAGATGATGTCATATTTCAAGCAAGACATTATCAACAACATGTCAACACAACTAGACACTATGCAAGCAAGGAAGAAACATGAGGAAGTTGAAGCTATGTTGGCTAAATTCCATCCCCACTACAGACAGAAGGATTGTAGATGCAAAACAATGGCTAACTTAGAGGCTAAGAAGATATCTACTAAGTTCAACCAAGTCCTAGGAGATGATGATCAGGTCGTTTACATTGCTCAAAGGTGACCATGGGCTCCAAGACAAGGTATGCCACAAGATCCATTGACTTTTTTTGGTCCATTTTCAAATTCTTTTGGTAATCAATGGCAAACCCAATTTAATCCTAATACTAGAAATTATCAACCCCAACACTGGAATCCACATTCTCAATGGCCATACCAAAATCATGTACCTCAATGGAAATCCCCTCAAGGGAATTGGCAATAGCCTCAAACCGATTGGAAACAATCCCAAAATTAGTGTCAAACACCACAAGGTAATTGGCAAAAATCATGTCAATGGATGGGTGGAGAGAAATGGCCTAATCAACCATTTAGTCTCCTACAACAACCTCAATAGAAAACATTAATGCCATCAAACTCACCTCTTGTAGCCACTATATCTCCGGTAAAACCTACACAATTGTCAACTCAACCAACTCCTAATCCCGATAGCAAGCCTCGACAACAAAAAGTCTATTCATTAGACTTGAACCAACAACCTACATATGCCATAAATGTCAATGGCATTCATCTCAAGTCATCCACTACTCTTCTAGCACCATCTACCCCTATTATTATAGAAGTACCCTTAGAAGAGATAGTCTGAGAAGAACCTTTTCTACTTGATCAAAAAAGTCTAGTGTAGCCAAGTCAACCACTAAAGTCTCCTCCATTTCCTCATAAACTTGATCATGAAATGCCTCAGCTACAAGATGACTCTACTTTCATCCTTATTGATAAGCTAAAATACATTTGTGTTAAAATACCCCTATTGAAAGCTATACAAGAAGCACCTATCTACACTAAGGCAATTAGGGAGGCTTGTTTGAAGAAACTAGGGAGAAAGAAGAAAGATCCTAAAATTGTTCATGTTCTAGGCCAATTATCTAATTTGATGCTAGATCTCCTAAATATTTTGACCCAGGGAGTGTAGTAGTTACAATTATTATCAATGGGGTCAATGGGGTCAAGCTTATGAATGCCTTAGTTAATTTAGGAGCAGTCATCAATGTTATGACAAGGATATCATGTTGCAGCTTGATATCACAAGCCTAAGAGCTACTCTTACAATACTGCAACTTGTAGACAATTTTACAGTAAAACTTGATGGCATGGTAGAAGACTTAGTTGTTGCCCTTGACTCCTGGGAATACCCTACTAATTTTTTAATCTTGTCACCCAATGCAACATTGGGAGGTTATCTAGTTATCCTAGGAAGCCCTTGGCTTGCTATTGCATATGCCTTTATAACATGTAGGTAAGGAAATATGACTATTTATGATGGACTCTCAACCAAGAAAGTTTCTCTTTATTTTCCTACACAACCCCAACTTCATGAAGATTAGGCCTTATGGCTAGACATGGGAGAGGAAGAAGCTGAAGTTAACTCTGTTTAGACAACTTATGATGATAGAAAGAGAACCATTTTTTACTATACAAGAAGAAGATGATATCCTTTCTGCCATCATCCAAAATAACTATGGAGTAGCCCATCAAGTTTGTGATACTACCTCATGTCCTTTACATACTATTCTTCCACTGTATTGTTTGTCATGTTTTCCTATAGTCACATACTTTTTTCACACTCTATTCCACATAAAGTCTAGTAAGAAGCTTTGAACAAAGTTTTTATAGTAGAATTAACTACACAACTTGAGTTGCCCTTGGAAAGAGCTTGACCATAAATAAAAGTCTAACTAAGTCATAGCAAGAATCTATGCTCACATTACATAAGAATCACCAACAAGATTTTGCATGGGACTATAGTGATATGAAGGGTTTAGATCCAAAGCTATGTACTCATAAAATTTACATTAGTAAGGACTTCAAACTAGTTAGGCAACCTCAAAGGAGGATTAATCGTTCTCTCAGGGAGATAGTCAAAAGTGAATTGCAGAAGTTATTGAATGCTGGATTTATCTATCCAATATCTGTCAGTCAATGGGTGCCACCACTTGTCATAGAAAGGAGGAAAATAGAGGGTATGTGTAGACTATAGAGAACTCAATGCTTCATCTAAGAAGGATCACTTCCCTCTTCCCTTCATTGATCAAGTCCTAGATAATTTGGCAGAAAGAAATTTCCCATATTTGGATGGATTTAGTGGCTATAATCATATTAGGATTTCTCTAGAGGACTAGGATAAGACTACATTCACATGCCCATGGGGAACTCTTTCCTATTTTGTCTTTCTTTTTGGTCTCTATAATGTTCTAACCACATTTCAGAGGGCTATCATAAGCATCTTTTATGAAATTTCCTCTGATTGTATGGAGATCTACATGGATGACTTCATGGCTATGGTTCAACTTTTGAAGAGGCACACACTAATTTAGAGAAATTCTTGCAGAGATGTCAAGATTATAACTTGTCTTTGAATAGTGAAAAGTACTACATGATGTTGGAAGGAGTGGTGTTGGGAAATTATATCTATGCAATTGGAATTCAGGTGGACCCATCAAAATTTGAGGAAATTTACAACCTTTCATGTTCCTGCAAAACAAAAGGAAGTCATAAGTTTCTTAGGACATGTTGGCTCCTACAAGAGATTCATTAAATATTTTAGTCAAATTGCAACACCATTATATAATCTTTTGAAGAATGAATCTGAGTTGGAATGGACATCAGATTGTGATAAATCTTTTGAAAGCCTTAAAATAGCTCTAACTCAAGCTCCTATGTTAAGAGGACCCAATTGGTCATTGTCATTCCATATTCATATAGATGCTTCAAATTATGTTGTAGGAGTAGTCTTAGGATATAAGGAAGGATCAATTGAGCATGCCATTTACCATGTTGGCAAGAATCTCCAAGGAGCTGAATTCAACTATATTGTCACTGAAAAAGAGATGTTAGCAATAATTTCTGCCCTCAACAAGTTCAGACATTACATCATAGGGTATGAAATTTTCATCCACATAGATCATGCAACCATTAAATATCTCATGAACAAACCTTCTATTACAGGGAGGCTAGCAAGATGGTTGCTATTAATGCAAGAATTTGACATCAGTATTGTTGATAAACTTGGGAAAGCTAATGTGGTGGCTGATTTCTTATCCCATCTACAAGTGAAAGATGATCTTGTAGCCATTGAAGATACCTTTCCATATAAGCACTTGTTTTTCATATATGCTCATAGCCCTTGGTATGTAGACAACCAATTATTTAGTTGTTGGTAAGACTCCTCACTTTCACCAAAAGACCGAAGACTACTTGTGGAAAAGAGTTTCAATTTCTCATGGATAGCAGATTGCATCTTTTACACTGGCCTAGACTAGATCATAAGAAGGTGTGTATGAGAAGATAAGACTTATGATATCTTGCATGCTTGCCATGATGAACCATGTGGTGGTCATTTTGCAACTAAAAGGACAACCATGAACATTCTAAATACAAGGTATTATTGACCAACATTACACAAAGATGCAACAAAATATACAAAGAAGTGTGATAGGTTCCATACAATGGGAAGACCAACAAAATCCGATGAGATACCTCACCTGCGAGGGTCGGCTATCATATTGCATTCTATCCATTTCAAGTTACTTAGCCATGTTCAACACACAAACTGGAAAATGAACGTTCCAAATGTCCTCTACAATTTTCTTCTTTGTAGTGTTGCAAAGGTCCAAAAAGGTATGCCTCAGTCTATGTTGCACCATTGCTTAATTAAGCTTTTGGTTGAAAGCGAATTAAGGGAAATTTCTATCATGTCTTGGGATGAGTTTGTGGCTATTAAAAAGTTTGAACAAGAAGATGTAGGACCTAGGGGGACTCGATTGTTTCATAGGGTTAGCACACCTGAGGGGACTTTTAAAATTAGGGAAGATCCTTCATCCTCATAGGACCAATTTGAGGAAACCCCTGCAACATAAATTACTATAGCTGAACATATAGCCGAGGCTCAAGCCTCAAAGACCTTTGTTGATGAAACAAAAGTGGTTCCACCAAAATATAATGTTGAGAGAATACCCTAGAGCTATGTGAAAACTAGGTCAACAAAAAGGAAGGAAAGAAAAACTGATCAAAGAGACACTCCTATAGCCACTACTGAAAATAAGAGCCCAATAAGGAAAATCAGAAATGAAGTACCTCTAAGGTTAGGAAAGAAACGCCCACTAGGAAGATTCATAGATGAAGGGGAAAATCCCCAAAGAAGTCTAAGGAACAAGAATAAACCTCTGTTTAAATTGAGTCCTCTGAATCCATTGATGTGGAAGAGGATTTAAATGTTAACCACGAGGAGGATACCATGCCTGAGAGTCAATATGTCTTCATGGAGGAGAGTGGTCCAAAAATAGAATCAAAAGTTTTCATAGAACAAGAGGATGTTTCATAGAAGGTACCAATAGTTGTTGAAGAAGAACATGTTCTACAAAATCAAAATTTAGATGGCCTTGCCCAATTGGTTACAATAGTACAACAAATGACAAAAAATGATATAGTAGTATGGATAGGGGGAGATGTATTTAAACCACTAATAGTATATCCATTTGTACATAAACAAGGGCATGATACACCTCTTGACCTTTCTACCATACTTGTTGTAGGAATAAGTCTACAAAAAGACATGTTGATACAATAGGTTCCGTGGAAGATAGAGAAGGAGAGATTGCAAAGAATAATTGATAATTAGAGAATTGAGCTTCAACACAAAGATGAGAAAATTAACAAACTGAAAGATAGGATTATAACTATTACAACCCCGGTTCCCAAGCTTATGCAAATTAGGTCACCAGCTAGGGTTTACACCCTCTACCTTAAGGATCAGTGTTTGAATCTGAGATTGATGAGGGTGGTACAAGGGTTAAATCTATCTATGGAAACAACTCAAGAATTCTATGATATGTATAACAAATCTCTTGCAACCATGAAGAACTTGTGTGAATTGTATTTGCACAATTTTTTTGTTCCTCATGATACCAACTAGAACCCACTTTCTTACATAAGAGACATCCAATTACGATAATTTATGTCATGGGTACAAAATGAGACTAGCAAGGAACTTCGGGATAGACCTTATAGGAAGGAAGAGGTAGATGCTCTATTAGTTATAAGAGTTGAGTGTACGGAGGGCATAAAACTCTACTATGACTGGCTGAGATTATTCACAAAAAAACAAGCATAGGGAAAGAATCCAGGGTTTAAGGGAATATGCATTCCAAGAGTATGAGAAAATTTCTATACATGAAGGACAACTAGTCCTTGGATCCATTATTAAGGGATGGAACATTTTATCTGAGAGTTTAAGAAGAGCCGAGTCACATTCCCCACAAAACTATGTAGTTGCAGCACAAAGGGTAGCATGGTACATTGATTTGGGTCAGACAAGGCAAGAACATTGGCTTCCTCTAAAGTTCCAACCTGCACTTTTACTTTAGCCACTCTTGAGCATGGTTGATGGTGGTAATGAGTATGCCATGGATGAAGAAGTGATCAAGTGGAAAAGGTTGAGGGAGAGCAAGGGATACTACTGGAGCTTAGCAAAAGGAGAAGTGGGACAAAGTTGAACCACATATTACAAAATGAATGCCAAGATCAAAAACTTTGTAGTTACTAGAGGACCAACAAGACCTTAAGTTGGGGGGAATGATGGGCAAAAATAATGGCCAAGTTTATCTATGTTTCTGCTGCTTTGTTTTTAAAATTGTTATAAGTTTTCTGATGTTTTAAGACTCTTTTACTATTATAGGTCTAAGACTTTGAACAATATTAATAGTATTTGATAGTCATGTAGCTATGGACTTATATATTCTTTTATAAGAGTACTTGATGTTTTGAACCATAGTTATCTTTATATTATTCCTTTGTGAATGATTGAAGCATAATGGGTTCCTACAACCAAGTAGTTTATTTTCTTGCAGCCATGTGATGTATGCATATTTATGAGATCTAAGATTTAATGAATGAATGCAATGTGGAAATGAATTTATCTGCATGTTTTTTCCTCTAACCCTTCGCTATAGCAATAGGTCAAAAAGGAGGAATGACCAAGAAGAAATACAGTCAATCTCATCAAGTTCTTCAACCAAGTCATTCAACATGGAGAGAGAAGTAAGGAAAGTATTGAAGACCCAGCTGATTCACCTAATTCTTGGTTGGATTAGTTAGTGGTGTTTTAATTTACATCAAACCTAGGAAGTAGTTGTCCTATATTCTCTCTTACGGATGTGAGGAAGACTATTTCTTCCTTGTTGAGGAAGTTTCTCATTTCTACTTTAATGTAATAATTGCATCCACTTATTTTGTTGGAAGTGGTCAATAAGTTAAGTTAGTTAGTTAGAAGTTTTAGTATAAATAAGTTGCTAAAGAACTCTTTCGGAGTAGGCTAGTTAAGAAGAAATCAATCAGCACTAGGTTGATACTGATGTAATTGTTTTCAGCAATATAGTTTTCAGTTTCAAGATACTATGTGTAATCAAGTTCAATTATATGAATAAAGAAATGGTTATTTTGAGTATATAGTGTGTTAAAATAACTTAGATTCACTCACCCAAGGGGGCCCACTTGGTGAGTGATCCTTTTCTTTTTTACCATTTCCATAGTTACTGTTCAGTCCTTTGTCTATTCCTGCAGCCATACGAAAACAATTCCTGAGTCTGTTCCTACAGCCAAAGCAGGTAGAGTAGTTCCTGCCTAGTAAACTTGAACTTAGTTGATCTTCATTTATGCTTTGGTAGATAGGATTAAGGTAGGTTTACTTCCAAGTACTTACTTTCCTGCATCTTTCCTTTCCAAGCAACAGTTAGCATGGCTACAATGGAAACTTAGTACATATATTGTGTAGAACCATTTCAAGCTTACGCCCCTACATTGACATACTAAATGAACCTTGTCATAGGATAGATAGCTTCTCAGTGAAGATATCCAATATATGAGTAATGGAATTATACCTAGTTATTAATCCATTTGGAAAGGTTGATAATGTCTATAGTTGGTTTTGGTTAACTTAAAGAGGTTCACATGTCAGTTTGAGTGAGATATGATTGATTTATTAGTTGCCTGTATTTCAGTGTTCCAATTGTTCAGAATGTGTTAGAGGTTAAGTTTCTACTTCGGTATGGATTGGATTGGTTTATTCAGTTGGTGAGAAGCTAGTGGTAAATTGGGGACTTATTATTGTTTCCTCAACTGGTGTTGTTCATGACTCAGAGTTTGACAATTTGTCCTTTTAGTGTGACAAAGATCAATGTTCAATATTTTTGATGATCAATACCTAAATGAGTTGGGATTTTTAGGTTGAGATGATGCGAAGGTTTGGGAAGCTATTTTTACTTCTTTTTGGTGTTCTTGGATTATGTTATGACAATGTTGATGGTTCACATCTATCGTGGTGATCACATTTGGTGATTTGCTAATGTGTTGGTGTTTCTTTTTATAGGTCCTAGCCGACTTGGTGAAGTAACGTGTTATAATTCTTTCTGTGGATTTGGAAAAGTTGTTGTGTGTTCGGGGATGATGCTTTGGGTCCCACCTAAGTCTTGGCCAACTTGATTTGGATCACATTGAAGGTTGAGCATAATGTTCATATCATTTTTTCTTATACTTCTTAGTCAATATTGTTGTTGATTATTTATTTTAATATATATAAATGGGAAATCATTTGTGATTGCAAATGTAGAGGAAAATATAGGAGAGATAATGTATGCATTTTGCAACTAAGGCAAAAATAGTGCTTCATTAGAACTGTATTGGCATTGCAAATGTTGTAAGTCAGTTCTATTGTATTCGACAGTTTGTCCACCTTGGTGAACTATGATCAAAAATTTATCAGTGAACTCGATGGAGGGTCAGATCGTTGTTATTGTACTGTGAGAAGTGTGCTCTAGGTAGTGGGCATGTGAATTCATGTGCATTCCTCTTTTGTTTTCACTTTCTCTTAATTGGGAAATACTTTTAGAAGAGTACATTTATCTCATGGGTTTGACTCGCACTAGGGTTTTCCCTTAATTAGGTTTCCTCAAGAACAAATTTATTGTTGTGAGTTATGTCTTGTGGATCTTGAATTAATATTTATCTTTTAGATCTATAATTGGATTAAGTATATTAAAATTTTAAGTGTTGTGAGTACACCTGATTCACCTGCCCTCTCAGTTGTGCTTGTCTTCTTTTGACCTAACAATTGGTATCAAAGCTAAGTCCTTTTGAAGAAGCTTAATCGCTCAAAGAAGATCCAACATGACAAGTATAAGGAAAGACAGTTCTAAGTTTGACAAAACCAACCACCTAATATGGAAGGATCAGATGACTACTTATTTGATATGTATGGGAGATGAATATTGAGATATCACAAAAAATCCTTATACCATTCCTAATGATTTGTCTCAAGCTACTGTTGATGAAAAGAAGAAATTTTAAATAACTATGTTAGCATGAGAAGCTTTGATCAGTTCCTTGTCAGATACTGAATATACTCACATCTATGGGTTGATAACAATACATGAGGTATGGACTAAATTAGAAACTATTTATGATGGTGATAAGTATGCAAAGTAAGCTAAGTTGCAGGGACTGAAATCAAAGTATGGGGATATGAAAATGAGTGAAGGCAAAACTATCTCATCCTATATATAGAGAGTGAATGATTTGGTTTGTTCAATGAGATGTGTTGGTGGTATCTTGGATGAAGATGAATTCATTTGAAAAATAATGACATCATTGTTTCTATCTTACAGTGAGAAGGTTGTAGCTATTGAAGAAGACAAAACTATGAAAGACATTTCAAGAGAAGCCTCGACTGGTAGACTTTGTGCTTAGGAGATGACAACTCTTGGTAAGGAACTTCCGAAGGTTGAAATTGCATTCAAAGACAATGTGACTAAGTATGATAAGGGAGAAAATTATTCTAAGATGACAAAAGGCAACTACTATGCTAAGAAATGGGAAGAGATCATGGAAGAGTAAAGGAAGATTGATGAACTTGAAGCCTTGACTGCAAAAAGACTACCTAAGGGATTTGATAAGTATGAAGGAAAATTTTCTTTGAAATGTTTTTCTTGTAATAAAATTGGTCATATTGTATCTACATGTCCAAATAAAGTCTCTAAATAACCTAAGTTCAGATCTAAGAAATTTCACCCTAAGGGACATAGAAGTTTTTATGCTACTAAAGGTGTGACTGATGATGAATCTAGTGCTAGTGAAGAAGAGATTATGTTTATTTCTATTAAATTAGATCATCCTAATGAAGAGAAAGCCTTGGTTTCACATGTTGTTAAAATGGATTAATGGGTTATTAATATGGGATGTTCACATCATATGACTGGTGATAAAAATGATTTTGTGAAGCTTGAATATTATGATGGTGGTGTTGTTAGATTTGTTAATAAAATTCCCTATTTGGTTAAAGGGAAATTATCTATTACTCTTGATGGTAAGAATAATACTGATGATTTCATGTATGTTGAAGGTTAAGACATAACTTGTTGAGTGTTGAACACCTATAGGATAAGGGTTACCGATTGGAATTCATGGACGGAATGTGCAAAATCATTGGAAGAACTAGAGAGTTAGTTGCATCTGGTACACAGATTGCAGGTAATCTATTTCATTTGATAAATGTTGAGAATAAATGCTTAGTTACTAAGATTGATGATAGTTGGTTGTAATGTAAAATATTTTGTCATGTAAACTTTGATAATATGGTGAAGATTAGCACTACTAATGCTATAAGAGATTTTCCTAAGTGGATGAAGCTTAACAATATGTGAAAAGAATGTCAGTTAGGAAAGCTAACTAGATCTACTTTTAACAGTAAGACATACACTTCAAATGGATTGCTAGATTTGGTGCATACAGATTTGTGTGGTCCTACAAAGACATAAGCTATTATGGAGATAGATACTTCATGTTATTCACTAATGATTATTCAAGAATGATGCGGGTTACATTTTTTAGAGAGAAATCAAAATCCTTTCAGAAGTTTCAAATACTCAAGATGATGGATGATACAAAGTCTAGACAGAGAATGAAATGCCTAAGATCGGATAGAGGTGGAAAATTCACATCTAGTGATTTTTATGCTTTTTGTGAAGAACATGGGATAAAAAGGAAAACTTTTTCTCCAAGGACCCTGTAATGGAATGGTGTTGTAGAGTGAAGGAACATAACTATTCTAGATACAACTAGAACCATGATGATTGAAGGAAATGTTTCGCAGATCTACGAGAGAGAAGGAAGATCTACACATTGAGTAGCCTAATAAATTTCCGCTAACTGATGAAGAAGATATGGTTTTTAAATTGTAGATTAGATTGTATGGACTGAAGAAAGATAATATAGCTTGGTATGCCAGATTGGACATATACTTGACAAAGATTGGATTAAGTAAAGGTACTACTGATAGTAACTTATATTTCAAAATAGTTGATGATAATATCTTGATTGTTAAAGTCTTTGTTGATGATATCATATTTGGTGGTGGTGATGATGACTTAAGTAGAATTTTTGTTTATGAAATGCAAAAAGAATTTGAGATTTCTATGATAGGTGAGATGAAATTATTTCTTAGACTAAAAATTACATAATTAGATAAGGGAATTTTCATTACACAATCCAATTATGTCAGAGAATTGTTGAAGAAATTTGGTATGGAAGATTCAAATCCGGTTGGAACTGCTATGATTACTGGATGCAAATTGACTAAAGATGATGAATCCCCTTGTGTAAATCAAACAAGATACATATTAATGATTGATTGACTGTTATACTTGACTTAGACTACACCTAATATAATGAATGTCCTTTGTGTTGTGGCAATATTTCAAGCAAATCCAAAGGAATCACAGGTTTCTATTAAAAGAATATTCAGATACTTGAAGGGAACAATTGACTATGGATTATGGTATGGTAAGGATAATGATTTTATGCTTTGTGCATATACAAATTCTGATTGGGAAGGTAATATGGATGATAGGAAAAATACAAGTGGTGGTGCGTTCTTCTTGAGTAAGACTAATCTTTTGGACTAGTATGAAACAAGATTGCATTTCTCAAACCACTACTGAAGTTGAGTATGTTATTGCTTCTAGAAATTGCTCTCAAGTTATTTGGATGAAGAAAATGTTGAAGGATTTAAGGATAAACATTGATGAACCTATTGTTATTTAGTGTGATAACTCAAGTGCTATCAATATTTCAAAGAACCTTATGCAACATTTAAAGAAAAAGAATATTTATATTAAGTATCATTTCTTAAGGGATAAAGTTAGTGAAAAAGAAGTAAAATTGGAGTATATGTCTACTAAAGAATAGATTGCTGATATCTTTACAAAGCCTTTAATGAAGGACACATTTGAGTATCTCAGAGACAAGCTTGGGTTTATAGCTCCTCCTGATAAGAGCTAAGGATTATAGGGATGACATCAGTCCAGAACATTATCAGAATATCATTCTCTGGATTGATGAGTTGGGGACTACTCCTTAGGGTGAGCAGTCTTGTGGATCTTGTGGATCGACATTGCAAATTTTCACATCAACCTTTTGAGGTGAATTCAGTTCTTTTGATCTCTTTGGCCCTTTTTCATTTATGTCAAAGGGGGAGAGATTGTGTGAAAAATAGGATAATCAAGAAAGATTGTGTTGAGAGTTTTGAAGATGGATAGTTAGAGTGATCAAATGGATATATTGTCTCTTGATGTCTTTGTGTATTGATCAATTTTTTTATCTCATATGTTGCTATCAATGTCAAAAGGGGAGATTGTTGGAAGATTATTAGGCATGTCAGAGATTGTTGGCTGCACCTTGACTATTTGTGCTAACATTAGTGTTTTGTCATTAATGTCAACATACTATTGTCATTGCAGATAGTGTGTTTAGTTTGTTCAGTAAAGATGATTTTAGTTGTTCAGGTTATATGTTGAAGATCTTTTTCTACGATTCTAAATGATGTTTCAAATATGCCTATAGTTGATTCTGGTCAACTTATAGAGGTTCACATGACAATTTGAGTGAGATATGATTGATTTATTAGTTGCTTGTATTTCATTGTTTCAATTGTTTAAGATGTTTCAGAGGTTAAGGTTTTTCTTTGGTATGAATTGGATTGGTTAACTTAGTTGGTGTGAACCTTGTGGTAAATTTGGGACTTATTATTGTTTCCTCAATTGGTGTTTTTCACGATTCAAAGTTCAACAAGTTATCCTTTTAGTGTGATAGAGTTCAGTGTTTAGTATTTTTGATGACCAGTACAAAGATGAGTTTGGATTTTGAGGTTGAGATGATGCGAAGGTTTGGGAAGCTATTCTTTCTTCTTGTTGGTGTTCTTGGATCATGTTATGATAGTGTTGATGGTTCACATTGGTCATGGTGATCACATTTGGTGATTGGCTAGTGTGTTGGCATTTCTTTATTTAGGTCCTGGCCGACTTGGTGAAGTAATGTTTTATGATCCTTGGTGTAGATTTGGTGAAGTTTTTGTGTGTTAGAGGATGATTTTTGGGTCCTATCTAAGTGTAACACCCCATCTATACTAAAAGATAAAAGATGATACTAAAGAAGAAACCATCATAAATAAACCACAACAATAATTTTTTTTTTTTCTTAAAAGAACAATCTGATTACATATAATCATAGCATCCTCTTTTAAAAGCTTTATAGTTTACAATCGATTTACAACAGAGTAATAATAATACTCTTTATTCAAAGATTAAGTCTCTAAACAAAATTTCCTTCTTTCCAAAAACCATTATATTCTACGAATAGATCTAATAACTAATAACCATGAAATGATCTGTTTCCCATAAAACTTAATAACTGCTATCCACTGTCCCATATTCATTGATTTATCCATCTAAAACCTAAAAACCAAAATGAACACAAACGCAAACAGCAAACAGGGCTCAGTCACAATGATAAAGAAAACGAATCATCTCCAAATATCTGCATTCATAAAAGTCAGTACAAAATAACATTTATGCAGATTTAGATACAGATGTAATTGAGAACTAAATAACATAATTTCCATTCTTTTACACCAAAATCATCAAGCAATAAATTCCCTTCTAACAGAAATAAACTCGCAAAGAAAATGACAAGTAATGATCCAATAGTTCATGGGTGTCCACATAAGGACCTATGCTATGTATCTGTAAGGAACCTAGTAGTAATCCATTATGTCTGATGAAACCATAATGTTTTATCTTTGTTAATTGAAACCCATAACCCTTGAATTTATAATTATCACTTAATTAAAAAATTAACAGAAATTCTTTCCCATAAGGATATAGACTAGTGTCAGTCACAACTGACACAAATTCTATCATCAAAAGGTACTAGACTAGTGTTAGCCCCCAATCTAGGGATCATTCTTGCATTATCTCAAAAACACTTCATCTAGCAATCAATGAAAGCAGTGAAATGAACTACATAACACAATTTCACTAACAATCTGTTTCTAATGTATCAATTTACAAATTGAAACAGCAATCAGAAACCCATTATAAAACCATGTTACCATATTCCTTAACATACATTCATCAACATGATGTTTCTCGAAAGATGAAAAGATCACAAATCTTTCTCCATCACAAAACCAAACAAAATAATCTCCATATTAACTTAACATTAAAGCTGTAACTGTACAATAAAATATCCATATCAAATCCGTGTTTTTATTGAATAGAAAAGAACGAACATAATCATACATCAACTGAATCAACACAACACCCATCACTTTTAACAAACATACTAGTTTATCATAACTGAATTGTTAAACTAAATGGCCATACACCCTGCTCTATTAATTACAAGTTTATACCATTTATATACATGTTGGCGTATGTATATGTATACACCACGGCTTGTGTATACATATACATATCCCAGCAGGTATATGTATATACAAATACATAATTATATAAGCTTGTAATTAATAGTTCAGTTTGACAGTCATAGCATCTATTATATACATGTTGGCGTATGTACATGTATACACCACGGCTGTGTATACATATACATATCCCAGCAGGTATATACATATGTTTATGTAATCATATAAGCTTGTAATTAATAGTTTAGAATGACAATTATATCATTTATTATATATCTAATTGCATAAACTATAATTAATAGTTTAAGTCCATGAATATGCAATAGAAAACCACACTAATCTTCACAGTGCTGTCACAGAAAACAACTACCTTATTATACTACTAATCTGCTGAATACATAAAATAATGATAGAAAAATAACCGACTTCTATCTCTTAATCAAATTACCAAAGTGTTTCTTTTCTTTTCCTTACTGTCTGTACAAGATAGGAATTGATTTTTCCCATAAATCCCTTACATTTCCTAATGTTGTATCAACTGTAATACACACTAGTGATAATACTGAAGATTATAAAACTCGCAAACAAGTTTCACATATCCAAGACATCCACATTCCTCTATTGACTGATATAAATACAGTGACAAACATCCTTTTTAACCAAACAACGACACTAGAAAACTAAAGGAGTTCGCCCAAAAGAAAAAAACAAAACCTTAATCCAAACTTAAGTTGCAAGTGTTAACACAAAATACGACAGGTATCTAAAACCCTAAGAAATACCACTAATTCCCTTTTTCACAATTAAGCTTAAAAGACAACATCGATATCAACTTCGGTTTATAACAATGATAGAGAAACCTGATATCATCTTAAATCCAAGTCTATACAAACTGTATTCATTATGATGCTGCAGTACCCTAACAATAGGCACATTGCGTGAAGATCTAAAGAAGTTTTAACAAAAACACTCATGCTGGTTTCATTCTCCATTAATATGCCGATACCCAAACCCGACTAACTCCCTTAACACTTGTCCAAAGCAAGAAGACATCGACACCAAACACACAAAGACATAACCATACAACATCTACATAGCTATATTCCAAAGATCAACACAGACTTAACTAAACATTACCAACTTCATACTCTGAACAGAGATATCCCTTATTACATTATGCTCGAAACAGCATATCAAAAACAAGTGTTATATACCACCTTAAAACCAAACACTTACTAACAGACGCTTTGTTACCAAGCTTCTCCACTATTCACAACATATATAACTAGATCTCTTTCTAATCTATCCAAGAAAGAAAAGATTGATTCATATAACCGAACTCACAAAATAAACAAACAATAGCCTCACACACATCAACTAGCAAACAGTGTTAACCAACATTCCCTTAATTTTCATTTGCAGAACAAGAAATGGAAACAGAGAATAAGGTAAGAGATGCCCCTGCCTGGTATTCGTATGGAGAAGATATCCAGAACCAGAATGCTAGTGCAAGGCCCTGCCTGGTGAGCTTCACAACGAATCCCAAACTCAACCTCGAAGATCCCTTATCACATATTACCAAAAAATGTCGTGCAAGAGAACCCAAAATGCAGAGATAACCGTGTAAAACTTCCAACTTCCTAAATGACCATGAACAGATGGGTTTATCTTTGCTGTGAAAACCCCTTTCATTCCCAGCCACTTATCAAGAAGGAAACAACAGTAACATGGATCCATAACCAACTGTTTACCCAAAATGCCGCAGCATAACATGGTAAAAAAAAATGGAGTCATATACAAACTGCAATTCCTTAACCAGAGCAAATGGCGGATTTCAAACTCAACAATGAATTGCCATCGACAAGTTCATTCAATGCAAACTTATCCCTTGCAGTGAACACAACTCAAAACCTGCCAAATGTCCAACATAGTACATATCCACAACCCGAAAAATAGCTTAAACCCCACTAATACCTCAAAGTAATGCAAGTGCATTAAATCCTTGCCGTGAGTCATGTCTTTGAGCCAGTTAATAATATGAAGACTTAGGGATAGGTTAATACATGTCTTTGCCAATAACATTAGTCATTAACTAACATAATCATCTAAGATAACATCGCATTCCAATGTCAATTAACTAACACTAAAACACACTAACCTCCTACTAACATACACCATAGGATATACTAACTTAGTTAATTCACATAGTTTTAGTAAATGAATACCACATTATTACTAAAACATTCACTCATGGTTATATGTATAAAAAAATACATATATTTCAAATTCATTAATTTTGAATTCAGAATTTGATTAACGTTTAAATAACAATAGTACTCTAAATACTGTCTATTACACATCAAGATACAGTTAACAATAATAATGTAACAATTTCTAATTACGTCTAACATATTACTAAGGATTCCAAAACAATGAATCAATAATCAAACAATTTAACTAACCGTAAAGTTTGTCCTTATTTCATAATCAAACCAATGTTCAAAATCCGGTCTAATCCAATTCTGTCATCAGAATAGGACTCATAGAGTGACAGAAATAAACATAATTAATCTAAATAACAACCTTCAAAAGAACGTAGTCAGAGTTCGAACTCAAAGAAATCTAACATAACATAACATAACATGGAAAATAAAGTCTGGAACAGTCAGGGGCATGACACCCTTCCCCACCAGTCTAGGCTTACTCCTGAAAGCCTCTAAACAAATGAGGATGTGCAGCTCTCATAGCCCCTGTATCCTCCCAAGTTGCAGAAGCTACATCATCAAGATCCCATAACACCTTTACCTGCTCCACCTTGCGTCCTTTGAGATTTAGCTCTCTTTGTTGGATGATCTGCACTAGTTCCAGCATCAGTTGACCATCTACCACCTGTAAATTTTTCCAATTTAACACGTGTGCAATGTCAGGTATATATTTCCTTAAGACAGAAATGTGAAATACATCATGAATTCGTGAAAGACTAGGTGGCAAAGCAAGTCTGTAGGCAACTGGACCCACTTGTTCTAGGATCTCAAATGGTCCCACAAACCTTGGAGACAATTTTGACCCTTTACCATATTTAATAGGACTTTTCCAGGGTCTAACCCGAAGAAATACCTTATTCCCAACCTCAAATTGACGTTCAATCCTATGCAGGTCTGCATACTTTTTCTACCTGTCCTGAGCTGTAGACAAGTGTTCTCTAATGCGCTTAACTTGCTATTCTAAATCCTGAAGCATCTCGGGACCCAAAAGAATCCTGTCTTCAAGATTGTCCCAGCTTAAAGGTGTTCTACAAGGTCTTCCATACAAAGCCTGGAAAGGAGCCATACCTATAGAACTATGGTAACCATTGTTGTAAGCAAATTCAACCAAATGCAAGTACTCTTCCCATCTATTTTTCCTATCCATCACGTACATTCTAAGCATGTCTTCCAAAATCTGATTGACATGCTCAGTTTGTCCATCAGTTTCGGGATGATATGCTGAACTAAAGTTCAGCTGAGTACCTAATTCACGCTGCAAAGACCTTCATAGAGATGATGTAAAAACTAAATCCCTATCAGATATGATCTTCTTAGGAATCCCATGCAGCTTAACAACCTGTTCCATATAAATCCGTGCCACAGATGCAGCATTATAAGTGGATCTTATAGGAATAAAATGGGCAACCTTGGTTAACCGGTCAACAACAACCATAATGGCATCATGTTGCCTAGCTGAAAATGGTAACCCCACTATGAAATCTATGGATATGGTATCCCATTTCCATTCAGGCACGCTGTGAGATTGAAGTAAACCAGCTGGATGTTGATGCTCAACTTTAACTCTCTGACACTCCAAGCATCTAGCCACAAAGTCAACAATATCCCTCTTCATACCCAGCCAGTAGTGATGCTGCCTAAGATCAACATGCATCTTCTTCACACCAGGATGTGCTGAATAAGGTGCCTTATGTGCTTCAGTCATAGCTAGGTTCCGAAGATCCCCAACTTCTGGCACATATATGCTGCCTCGGTAAGTCATTAATCCTTCAGTGTTGATAGAGTAACCCTCAAATCTGCCTTCTAATACACTGCCACTATCAATCACTGCCTTGACATCTAAATACCAAGGATCAGTAGCCAAATTCAGAAGTATTCTCTCTTTCAAATCAATTGTGAGGGTCAAAGAAGAGAGTTCATGATGCCTTCTGCTAAGAGCATCCACTACTTTGTTCTCTTTACCCTGAATATACTTCATTTCAAAGTCATACTCACACAAGAATTCCATCCATCTGCGCTGACGTGCATTAAGATTGGGTTGTGTGAACAAATACTGTAGACTTCTGTGATCAGTATGAAGCTCAAAATGTTGACCAAGAAGAAAATGCCGCCATTTGGTCAAAGCATGGATCACTGCTGCGAGTTCCAAATCATGAGTAGGATAATTAATTTCATGATCCTTTAGTTTCCTGGATTCATAAGCAATGACCCTGCCGTCCTGCATCAAGACAGCCCCTAAACCATCCAATGAGGCATTGGTGCACACAACAAATTCCTTAGAAGGATCAGGTACTGCTAAAATTGGTGCACTAGTCAAACGTTCCTTTAGATGTTGGAATGCTTCTTCACATTTATCTGACCAAATGAATTTCTTACCCTTTCTCTGGAGAGAAGTAATGGAATGGGCTATCCTAGAAAAATTAGCCACAAACCTTCTGTAGTAGCTAGCCAGACCCATAAAACTTCGTACTTCAGATACATTGGTAGGAGTTGGCCACTCTATAATTGCCCTGATCTTAGCAGAATCAACAGCTATTCCATCTCCTGTAATAATGTGCCCCAAATAACTTATTTCAGTTTTGAAAAATTCACATTTTTCAGGATTGGCATATAGCTTGTTCCTGCGGAGACATTCAAAGACTTGCCTCAATTGCTACTCATGCTCCTCCAAGGAGTTAGAATATACCAAAATGTCATCAAGGAACACTACCACAAACTTGTCTAAGAAAGTCCTGAATACTCCCTGCATCAAACTCATGAATACTGATGGTGCATTAGTCAACCCAAATGGCACTACCATGAATTCATAATGCCCATACCTTGTGCAAAAAGTTGTTTTATGAATGTCAGCTTCTTGAATCCTTAACAAATGGTATCCAGATTTGAGATCAATCTTGGAAAACACCTTGGCACCCTTCACTTGATCAAACAAATCATCGATGCGAGGCAAAGGATATCTATTTTTGATAGTAGCTTTGTTCAGTTGTCTATAGTCGATACAAAGCCTCAAAGATCCATCCTTCTTCTTGATGAAGATAACAGGTGCTCCCCAAGGTGAAACACTAGGTCTAATAAGTCCCTTCTCAAGGAGTTCTTCAAGTTGAACCTTGAGTTCCACTAATTCTTGAGCGGTCATATGGTAAGGAGTCTTGGAAATCGGTTCGGTTCCCGGCAAAAGATCAATCCTAAAATCAATTTCTCTTTTAGGTGGGATTCCCAGACTCTCCGTAATAAAAACATCTGAGATTTCCTTCAAAATTGGATGATCTAAGCTGGTGTTCCAAGCAACTGGTTCATCAAAATCTTTGATAGAAATAGCAAATAATTTGCATCCCTTTTGAAAACATCTCTGAAGTTGCTTAGCAGAAATAGTTCTGACTGACATAGGCCTCTTAACACCTGTAATAAACTTGATGGTTCCATTATCATCGATGCACCTAACAGTCTTCTCTCTACAATCGATGACAGCTTGGTGTTACTCTAACCAATCCATTCCCAGAATAATGTCATAAGAACCTAAAGGAATAACCCTAAGGTTAACTGTAGTAGTAAAAGCCTTAAATTGAACCTTACAATTTTCAGCTATAAACCCCGATTCAACCTTTGTCCCTGATGCTAACTCGACTTGCCATGCCAATTCAGCTTTACTCATAGGAATTCCACATTGCTTAACCAAATTGGAAGAAACAAAAGAGCCAGTGGCACCAGAGTCAAATAAAATAGAGATCTTCTTACCTTGGTAATTACCTCTAGCTTCAATCACAGTGTTCTGATGATCTGCTTGTTTATGATCCACAGTAGCAAAGATGCGATGATTCCTTCCAGAATCACCAACAGTAGCCTCTGAACCTGTGGCTTTAGACGTGACCTGACTATTGCCTCGAAGGGGACAATTCCATTGCAAATGCCCCAATTGCCCACAATGCCAACACTCTGCTCCTCTCTTGGTACTTTTATCCTGTGATGAGTTCACTGGAGGTGATGCATAACTCTGTTGTACACTCTGAGTTGGTTTAAAGGACTTAGGTTGCTCAGGAACCTTGAAACTCTTGTTTGATTTGGAAAACTTTTCAAACTTCCTCTTCTGAAATTTACCACTCGATCCACTGGAAAAAGCCTTGATATTATCTTGATAAGGTTTCTGATTCTTCCCACTGCTTTGAGCTGGTGGATTCACAGATCCTTTGGCTGAAAATCTTGATTTTAATTCTGTGAGCTTGGCTTGATCAGCAGCTTCTTTCACTGTCTTAGGTTTGAAAGTTCTCACTTCTTCTCCAATTTTAGGGTTCAAACCCCTAATGAAGTGTTGTACCAAAGGCTTATCATTCTCTAACCAACCAGAATATTTCTTCAGTTGGAAAAACCTCCTCTCATACATTTCCACTATTGAGCTACCTTGAGAAATGCTGAAGAATTCTTCGGATCTAGTTTGCTGCCAATAATCCGACATGAATCTCTCACGGAATATTTCTATGAAAAGCTCCCATGTAACCTAAGAGATAAGAATTCCAAGTTGTTCTAGTTCCATATTCCACCATATGGAAGCAAAGGATCTCAGCTGCATTACGGTCCAATGAACCTTCACATTACCATGATAATCATGGAGAATAAAACACCTTTTGATGTTCAAGAGCCATGCTTCAGCTTCAGCACCACCCTCTGTTCCATTGAAATATGGTCCTTTGAGCTTAGAAAGGTCTTTTAACTGAGTCCTGATAATAGGATCTTCTGCCACTGGGACTCGTATAACATGAGAATTTGCTACACCATCTGGAACATTGTTCCTAGCTTCAATGTTATCCAACCTATCAAGAATTCGTTGGAGAACTTCAACCTGAGGTACCTCTCGATCTTCCTGATCCATTCCTATTAAAGGATCAACTTGTTCATCACCAAGTATTCCTTGGCGACCTCGTCCTCTACCTCAGCCACGACCATGACCGTGTCGTCCACCCCTACCTCTACCTAAATTGGCATCAACTGGGTCACCACACCTTTGTGCTCCTCGTGTGACAGGAGCCATGCTTGAAATCCTATAAAAAAGTTCAATAACATCACTAACGGAAGCATAATGATAAAACCTTTTTTAAAAAACCCTCAAGCCCTGAGTGTTTAAACTTGGGCTCTGATACCAACTATAACACCCCATCTATACTAAAAGATAAAAGATGATACTAAAGAAGAAACCATCATAAATAAACCACAACAATAATTTTTTTTTTCTTAAAAGAACAATCTGATTACATATAATCATAGCATCCACTTTTAAAAGCTTTATAGTTTACAATCGATTTACAACAAAGTAATAATAATACTCTTTATTCAAAGATTAAGTCTCTAAACAAAATTTCCTTCTTTCCAAAAACCATTACATTCTACGAATAGATTTGATAACTAATAACCATGAAATGATCTGTTTCCCATAAAACTTAACAACTGCTATCCACTGTCCCATATTCATTGATTTATCCATCTAAAACCTGAAAACCAAAATGAACACAAATGCAAACAGCAAACAGGGCTCAGTCACAATGATAAAGAAAATGAATCATCTCCAAATATCTGCATTCATAAAAGTCAATACAAAATAAAATTTATGCAGATTTAGATACAGATGTAATTGAGAACTAAATAACATAATTTCCATTCTTTTACACCAAAATCATCAAGCAATAAATTCCCTTCTAACAGAAATAAACTCGCAAAGAAAATGACAAGTAATGATCCAATAGTTCATGGGTGTCCACATAAGGACCTGCGCTATGTATCCGTAAGGAACCTAGTAGTAATCCATTATGTCTGATGAAACCATAATGTTTTATCTTTGTTAATTGAAACCCATAACCCTTGAATTTATAATTATCACTTAATTAAACAATTGACAGAAATTCTTTCCCATAAGGATATAGACTAGTGTCAGTCACAACTGACAGAAATTCTATCATCACAAGGTACTAGACTAGTGTCAGCCCCCAATCTATGGATCATTCTTGCATTATCTCAAAAAAACTTGATCTAGCAATCAATGAAAGCAGTGAAATGAACTACATAACACAATTTCACTAACAATCCGTTTCTAATGTATCAATTTACAAATTGAAACAGCAATCAGAAACCCATTATAAAACCATGTTACCATATTCCTTAACATACATTCATCAACATGATGTTTCTCGAAAGATGAAAAGGTCACAACTCTTTCTCCATCACAAAACCAAACAAAATAATCTCCATATTAACTTAACATTAAAGCTGTAACTATACAATAAAATATCCATATCAAATCCGTGTTTTTATTGAATAGAAAAGAATGAACATAATCATACATCAACTGAATCAACACAAAACCCATCACTTTTAACAAACATACTAGTTTATCATAACTGAATTGTTAAACTAAATGGCCATACACCCTACTCTATTAATTACAAGTTTATACCATTTATATACATGTTGGCGTATGTATATGTATACACCACGGCTTGTGTATACATATACATATCCCAACAGGTATATGTATATACGAATACATAATTATATAAGCTTGTAATTAATAGTTCAGTTTGACAGTCATAGCATCTATTATATACATGTTGGCGTATGTACATGTATACACCATGGCTGTGTATACATATACATATCCCAGCAGGTATATACATATGTTTATGTAATCATATAAGCTTGTAATTAATAGTTTAGAATGACAATTATATCATTTATTATATATCTAATTGCATAAACTATAATTAATAGTTTAAGTCCATGAATATGCAATAGAAAACCACACTAATCTTCACAGTGCTGTCACAGAAAACAAATACCTTATTATACTACTAATCTGCCGAATACATAAAATAATGATAGAAAAATAACCGACTTCTATCTCTTAATCAAATTACCAAAGTGTTTCTTTTCTTTTCCTTACTGTCTGTACAAGATAGGAATTGATTTTTCCCATAAATCCCTTACATTTCCTAATGTTGTATCAACTGTAATACACACTGGTGATAATACTGAAGATTATAAAACTCGCAAACAAGTTTCACATATCCAAGACATCCACATTCCTCTATTGACTGATATAAATACAGTGACAAACATCCTTTTTAACCAAACAACGACACCAGAAAACTAAAGGAGTTCACCCAAAAGAAAAAAAAAAAACCTTAATCCAAACTTAAGTTGCAAGTGTTAACACAAAATACGACAGGTATCTAAAACCCTAAGAAATACCACTAATTCCCTTTTTCACAATTAAGCTTAAAAGACAACATCGATATCAACTTCGGTTTATAACAATGATAGAGAAACCTGATATCATCTTAAATCCAAGTCTATACAAACTATATTCATTATGATGCTGCAGTACCCTAACAACAGGCACAGTGCGTGAAGATCTAAAGAAGTTTTAACAAAAACACTCATGCTGGTTTCATTCTCCATTAATATGCCGATACCCAAACCCGACTAACTCCCTTAACACTTGTCCAAAGCAAGAAGACATCGACACCAAACACACAAAGACATAACCATACAACATCTACATAGCTATATTCCAAAGATCAACACAGACTTAACTAAACATTACCAACTTCATACTCTGAACAGAGATATCCCTTATTACATTATGCTCGAAACAACATATCAAAAACAAGTGTTATATACCACCTTAAAACCAAACACTTACTAACAGTCGCTTTGTTACCAAGCTTCTCCACTATTCACAACATATATAACTAGATCTCTTTCTAATCTATCCAAGAAAGAAAAGATTGATTCATATAACCGAACTCACAAAATAAACAAACAATAGCCTCACACACATCAACTAGCAAACAGTGTTAACCAACATTCCCTTAATTTTCATTTGCAGAACAAGAAATGGAAACAGAGAATAAGGTAAGAGATGCCCCTGCCTGGTATTCGTATGGAGAAGATATCCAGAATCGGAATGCTAGTGCAAGCCCCTGCCTGGTGAGCTTCACAACGAATCCCAAACTCAACCTCGAAGATCCCTTATCACAGATTACAAAAAAATATCGTGCAAGAGAACCCAAAATGCAGAGATAACCGTGTAAAACTTCCAACTTCCTAAATGACCATGAACATATGGGTTTATCTTTGCCGTGAAGACCCCTTTCATTCCCAGCCACTTATCAAGAAGGAAACAACAGTAACATGGATCCATAACCAACTGTTTACCCAAAATGCTGCAGCATAACATGGTAAAAAAAAAATGGAGTCATATACAAACTGTAATTCCTTAACCAAAGAAAATGGCAGATTTCAAACTCAACAATGAATTGCCATCGACAAGTTCATTCAATGCAAACTTATCCCTTGCAGTGAACACAACTCAAAACCTACCAAATGTCCAACATAGTACATTTCCACAACCCGAAAAATAGCTTAAACCCCACTAATACCTCAAAGCAATGCAAGTGCATTAAATCCCTGTTGTGAGTCATGTCTTCGAGCCAGTTAATAATATGAAGACTTAGGGATAGGTTAATACATGTCTTTGCCAATAACATTAGTCATTAACTAACATAATCATCTAAGATAACAGCGCATTCCAATGTCAATTAACTAACACTAAAACACACTAACCTCCTACTAACATACACCATAGGATATACTAACTTAGTTAATTCACATAGTTTTAGTAAATGAATACCACATTATTACTAAAACATTCACTCATGGTTATATGTATAAAAAAATACATATATTTCAAATTCATTAATTTTGAATTTAGAATTTGATTAACATTTAAATAACAATAGTACTCTAAATACTGTCTATTACACATCAAGATATAGTTAACAATAATAACGTAACCATTTCTAATTACATCTAACATATTACTAAGGATTCCAAAACAATGAATCAATAATCAGACAATTTAACTAACCGTAAAGTTTGTCCTTATTTCATAATCAAACCAATGTTCAAAATCCGGTCTAATCCAATTCTGTCATCAGAATAGGACTCATAGAGTGACAGAAATAAACATAATTCCCTGAATGTCTGGCAGAATAACAGAGATAACATAATTAATCTAAATAACAACCTTCAAAAGAACGTAGTCAGAGTTCGAACTCAAAGAAATCTAACATAACATAACATAACATGGAAAATAAAGTCTGTAACAGTCAGGGGCATGACACTAAGTCTTGGATGACTTTATTTGGATCTCATTGAAGTTTGAGCATATTGTTCATATCATTTGTTCTTATAGGTCTTAGGTGACCTTGTTGTTGATTATTCATTGTAATATGCATAAATAGGAAATCATTTGTGATTGCAAATGTAGAGAAGAAGAGAGAAGAGCCAATGTATGTATTCTATGAATGTGGTATAAATTGTGCTTCATTGGAACTGTATTGGCATCATATGTTGTAAGTCAATTCAGTTGTATCAGCTAGTTTGTCCACCTTGGTGAATTATGATAAGAGATTGATTGGTGAACCTGACTAAGTGTCAAATCATTATTCTTGTATTGTGAGAGGTGTGATCTAGGAAGTGGGCTTGTGAATGCATGTGCATTCCTCTTTTTTTAACTTTCTCTTAACTGGGGAGTACTTCTAGTAGGGTAAATTTATCTTGTGGTGTTTGCACTAGTAAATTTTACCCTATTTTTCGATGAGGATTAGTCAAATTTTTGATACCAATTGGTCGAACAGATGACTAAAACTATTGTCAAAATTTTTTTGTCGATTATTCTACAGGAAAAACCATCGTCAAAATTTTGACGTACTAAGTGGTCGAATTATTGATCGAATCATCGTTGAAGTAATCGCTTGAAAATAGAAGAATTGAGACCAACTTTGGTCGGCATTGTCATCAAAATTGAGACCAACTTTGGTCGAAATTGACGTCGAATGCATAGCATTCTCATCAAACTTACTAATATGTAAAGGTTGAAATTGAGACCAACAGTGTGTTGTATTTTTGACCAAAGTTCATTGAAATCAACGTCGAATGCATAGCATTCTTGTCGAACCTAGTAATATTTAAAGGTCAAAAAATTGACCAACACTAATTTTTGGTTAAAAAAAAATGTGACGGTGATTGAACAAATTTCATGGTCGTTGTCATATATCTGAGGTCAGCAATCACTATTTATAATATAGTTTATTATATGTTTAGACAAATTATATTTTAACGTTGCTTGTCTTACTTTATCGGGCCTTCCTATACTATCTTGCTACTGTTGTTTATTGTAATTAGAAATTCTATTAAATACTAATCAGAATGGGGGCATCATAGTTTATGATATTTTTCATTAAAGAGTGGATATGTGTTTGGGCATCATAGTGGTATTAGAGAAAGGGACTAGATATTTGCAAGTTAAATATTGAGAAGAATCTTAGAAAAGGTGAAGATGAAATTGAAAAAGACAGAGATAGACATGGTAAAGGTGTTGAAAAAGCACCTAAAGAATGGAACAAAGAAAAGAGATAAAGACGAGAAAAGAGAATAGGAAAGGAGACAAGAGGAGATAAGAAGCTTAAGGAAAGCATTATAGGAAAGTACACAAAGGAAAAGGAATTTGAAAGAACTCATGGAGAAGGATAGGAGGAATACTGCTAGGTTTGCAGAAAAATGTAGGCACTTGAGAGAAAGGTCATTGAAAGTAGTGAAAAGTTGGCATTTGAGTGTCAAGAAGAAGGTGCAATGGTCTATGAAAAGGCTAGTAGAAAGAGGAAAGTTGGTGGATGAGAAAGACAAGGAATCAAACAATGAAAATGTTCTTGATGTTGATTCAGAGATGTAAGATGCTAGTGAAGATAGCAAAGAAGCAAGTCTTAAAGGGCTTGAGAGTGATGAGTCAGTTGTGGTAGGCAATATGTTGTTTCCTTTGGAGGAAGATAAGGGTAGTATGAAAGTTACTCCTATGACATCACATAGTGAGGGTAATGATGTGGCCATGGAGGTTGATGATTTTTTAGTATGCCAAGAGGAATGACATGAGAGTAAGGATCAGTTGGTGAGGGTTGAGTTGGTCTCAAGGGAAGAGACTAAGGATGAGTTAGCTATGATGATGGGCCATGAAATGTCTCAAGAGATTGCTTACTCTCCAAGCATGGAGGCATGGTATGTTGATGGTGTCAAGGAAGAGGAGTGTCTTTGGAAAGTAGATTTATTGAAGTTTTAGATGTATGAAAAAGTAGAGGTTCAAAATAGGAAGAGGAAGTTTGTGATGGCCAACAAAGAGAAGCAGGTGTTCATGTTGCAAAGAGAAGTCAAGCCAAAAGTCAAGATCAAGGAGTGTGGGTTTGAACATGATGGAAAGAATCACACTACCACAATTTAACCATCACATAATGACATTAGCAATTAAGAGGGAACATAGATCAAACCATGACATGCATACAAGGATATAGACAAATGATTTTGAGATACAGACCTGTGCAATCCAATCTCCCAAGGAATAGACAACACCATTTATTGCCATCTTTTCCAAAACAAGATTTGTCTTCAAGGCCTCTTCATACGCAGTCCAGTTATGCACAGGAGCATATCTGACAATCTCATAGAGGGTCCATCCCTGAAAACAAAAGTACCATTTTAGTTTGAATATTGAATATATACAAATATAATGATGAAAGAAAAGAAGACAATCATATGCTCTTTGATTTTGAGGTATATAATAGAAAATATAAGCTGAAAAGCCAATAAAAAACATAAGAGACAAATCACACTTCAGGAAAGTACAAAAAGAAAAGCAAGGTAAGTTCTTATCGGGCCACTGAAAAGCTTTCAGTATTTTAGATAAGACATCACATGTATTTATTTGTATTCTAAAGCCTTGCTATAGAAATTTGTATTTATTAATCCTCTGAATTAGTTGGCGAATCTTCTTCTTTCTTTCTAAATTCATGGATGAGTCTATTTTTCTGCAGTAAATAGCATACGTAACATATAAACATGAAATCAGCAACAAATATCTACCTCTAAATACAACTCCAAATGAATGAATAAAAGAAGAAAATGATAATGTTGATTGGGTATCCAGTAAATTAAATAGTTTAATCATGCAAATAGATGTGGATAGTAAACATCACAGTGATGAAGAAATAATGCTAGTAGGGCAGTCACATACAAAGAGACTAGCTTAAGAGGGAACATAGATCAGACCATGACATGCATACAAGGACAATAAATAATTATAGTATGTTCAACTAGAGATAAGAGATCAACCAAGGCACCTACATGAAAAAGTCATATATCAAGTGCAATAACATGATCAAGAGATGGTTTAATCATTAAGAGTCACAACTACCAAGAGATAGAGCATCATGATTACATATGGAAAAAAGAGGTGTTACAGGTTTGCATCACACATGCTTAAGGCAAAAGTTTCTAATACAATTGAAGAGAGTAATTAATATGGAAAATTAATCAAATGTAAGCAACATATGGCATTAATTTTGATAGTTTGATCAAAGGCCACTTTTGTAGGCACCACCCACCAATCCTAGAAAGGAAATAGAGCCTGTATACCCATATTTGTTTGTCATACCCTTTTTGCAAGGAACTCAAAAATTATTCAAATTAAACAAGTATGAACTGGAAGAGACTAAGAAAGAAGGCAAAGGTGTTACCTCACTAAGATGATAGTAATAATGAGACAAAGAACCATGAAGACTAAATCCAAGGAGACTAGATTTAAACATTCGGGTTCGATCAATTCAAAAATTGGTTTGCCTTCATAGCACTGTCAAGTCAACAACATGAGCATTATTTTGTGTCTAGAGTGTCATCAATGTTTTTAAATGTAGAATGAAATGGTTGTAAGTATGCATTTCTGCCACATGCAAATGATTTTGAGATACAGACCTATGCAATCCAATCTCCCAAGGAATAGACAACACCACTTATCGCCATCTTTGCCAAAATAGGATTTGTCTTCAAGGCCTCTTCATACGCAATCCAGTTATGCACATGAGCATAACTGAAAATCTCATAGAGGGTCCATCCCTAAAAAAAAAAGCACCATTTCAGTTTGAATATTGAATATATACAAATATAATGATGAAATAAAAGGAGAAAATCATACACTCTCTAATTTTGAGGTATAGAACAGAAAATATAAGTTGAAAAGCCAATCAAAAACATAAGAGACAAATCACACTTCAGGAAAGTACAAAAAGAAAAGCAAGATAAGTTCTTATCAGGCCACTGAAAAGCTTTCGGTATTTTAGATAAGACATCACATGTATTTATTTCATTTTTTTCATGAAGTATATGCATGATGGTATATTGATTTATTATCATTTCCTTATATTGTTGTATAAAGTATCTCTGTTAAATGTCTTTTGTCTTTTCTTTCACAGGTCATTCTTACAAATAGATAGTAAAGAGGTATGACATACTACTCCACATCTCAAATTGCTTCTCCACCTTCTCCATCACCAATTGAGGTATGTTAACAACAATTTCCCTCACATCATTTCTTCTCATTGCCTCATCATACTTTTCCCCAAGTGCACCAAGGACTGCAAAGAAACAAGATAAACAAATCACAAGCATATAGCGATGTTAGAATAGTTACTAAAATGGTCATAAATTATGTTCTTATAGTAAAAGAATACTTTAACATAAGAAAAAAAACTACACAATATTAAAACATGACATTGTTCTTTAAAAACTAAAAAGGTACCTGTAACGAAGAACTTCATTTCAACTTGCTAATTGGTTGTCACTATTAACTCTAAGCTTATCTTTAAAGTTTGAGCTTCACTTGGTTTCGAGAATAGTTTAATATTCTCTACTTAACAAGGCCAACCACGTGAAGGTGGAAGCTCATTTGGCCCCTCCCCCCCCCCTAACATCACTCTAAATTCCCCATTAACATTTAATAACATTCATTCATTCATCCATTTTTGAAATATAACATTCAATCATTATAATCACATGATAACATTCACTAACACATAAAATTCATTAACACACAACATTCATGAATAATTCATTAACACATAAAATTCATTAACACATCATTCATCAACATTACTAGTACAAAATTACATCCATTAAGACAACGTTCTTTCATTAGCAAAAAATGTTAATTATAATCATTTCTTTTTGGGTTTCTTGCTATTTTTTTTAATCATGTAATTTCTAAGAGGAAGATCAATGTCCTTGTCATTCCCCTCCTCTACTGATTCTAATTCCAATGCATGTCTCCTCCTCATCTGTTCAGGAACACGAGGTCGTTGCACCAAAGGGGGGTCTGCTGCAATAACAACTACTTCATGAGTTAAATTCACACCATTTTATATTAGTGAATTACAAGCATTTAATTAAGTAAAAGAACTATAAATCAAAAAATTAATTTAAAAGAATAAAACATAGATTTTATTTACCTGAATGTGCCACATGATCTACATGGTGATCAGTCTGAGCATCCTCCAGCACTCATTCAACATGACATGATTTTGTATCCTCTAAAATATACACAAAAAAGTTACACCAAGTTCAATTTAAGATGTTAAATTGTATTAATAATTACATAATTAATTTTAAATAGAAAATGAGCACCTCCATCGACAGTACGATGCACATCAGGGGCTTCATCATGCGGCATATGATCTGTGTCACGATTAAGAGGCTGCATTGCAATGTCATGCACATTATTATCAAATAGATTGTTGCTCAAGTATTCAATTTCTAATATATTTTTTGGCATATTTACCTGTGCACATTATGCAGGAGACTCTTCAGTTGGGCCAGTGGAAGCTTGCCATAGGCATTCAACAATGACTTGATAGCCTTCCTTGAAGATAATTTTTTTGTATTCTGTCGTGGCCTCTAAATTAAATTCAGAGCCCTGCATTTTTTGATTAAACAAAATTATTTGCATTTTATAAATAATTTTTCTTTGCAATTCATTTACTGCTACTTACAATTCGTGCTTTAATTTTGGAATATCCACCAGAGCCAAGCCTATGCTACCCAATCTTTTGTAGCCTGGCCTTTGTTGCCTTTGATGTGTCTTGCAACCTATAAAAAGTTTGAAATATGTTAGATGATATAGATATAAAGATCACTAATTAGTGCATTATTACATTGTACTAGTAGTGAATACTATTGTATACCTTCTCTCATTTGCTGGTGTAATTCCTCTTTGAGCATCCCATTTCTCCTTTGCATCCAAAATGAACTCATTCCAATCCCTCACTAAAATAAAGGGAGGACGCTCGTACTTTGGGTTCTGGATGAGACTCTTTCTATATGAGTCTCTCACAGTCTTAAGATGTTTGCAAGGTCTTTCTAAAATTTTCTTCTCATCAAAAATATTACTACCAAACTTATGCTCTAAACCTTTAATGAGCTGATCTTTTAATTTTTTGTCTTGCAAGTTCCACCTTTTAAGAAAAAACACAAAAGTGTTAGATAGAAAAATTAACTAAAGTTGTGTACCTTGAATATAGTAAAAGAAAAGACCCGAATGAAAGGAAAAATACTATACCAATTAATGATATGAAAAAAAAACAATGGGATAAGGTTAGTTCACTTATGATGTTCCACCTTATATGTATGGTGGGCCTGAATATCTGCAGTGCGAGGTCATAAAGCGTCCTATAAAATGAATCGTTTCCTGCAAAAAATGTCATGGGATAATCAATCCAAAACTTGTTATGAATAGGTAAATGCATATTACAATATAAAAAATAATAATTTTAAAGTACTTGGAAGCTTAGGACATTTTAAAGGCATTGATTCATTATCGTCAATCAACAATGACATCTGCATAACTCCCGTGCTAGAAACACGGGTAGATCCAGGAAATGATGGTGAATTATCACCAATACATGTACTCTGATCTATATCTAGTGTAGCAGATGGTGCCGCCGGTGTATCTCCTACTCCACAACATTAATCCACTATGTGATCACCCAAGATTAAAGTACAAATTATCAAATCATAATTAACACAAAACCAAATATAGCAAAACAAGGATTTACCAAGCATAGACCATGAAGGTGTCGATGTTTACATGCCCCTTGTTGCTGACATTGCACTCAACAATCTCGGATGGATGTCCGTCAACCTCCTAGGAGGAGTCTCCTGCACTTGATGACCTGAACAATACATTGTTAGCAAAGACATTCTGAAATAATAAAAGTAAGAGTTAACTTAAGAAGTTTTTGAATGTTCCAAACAAAAAATTCCTTGTAACTTGTCAACTAAATGATTATTTAACCTAAGGCGGCTGGAGCTCTGCTAGTACCGGCCTCACCACATTGTCCTTGACCAGGTTCTAGATCAGTTTCCAAAAAATCCTGTAACAAGAACACATATTACATATTTTACTTCACAACATAAAAGAGTATAAAATATAAACCTTTATTGAACTTTTGTTATAACTAAAGATTCATTACTGCTTACTTCATAACGACGTTCTTGTGCTTTCAATTCAGATAGCCTCTTCAGCATCTCCTCGGTTGGAATATTTGCTTCATCCAAAATTTTCATTATTTCTAAATTGATTTTTTTTAGTTTTTTCCTCAACATAATTGTTACATTAGGCATTTCTATGATATCATCATCAGAAGGGGTAGTTGTTGCCTCTATTACTATAGGTGCTTTTCCCCTATCCTGAACATCAAATTGTGATAGGAATATTAGTAAAACTATCATAAAAACTCCAAAACCGTAAATAAAATAACGTAATAATATAACATTTTTCAACTATCTAATTTGTACAATTTCAATAAGGTTTACCCTTGCTAAAGAATGGGTGGGAGGAGCATCCTCGTGGCCTCTATCATGTGCAGGATCCATATCATCCTGTGACAAAGATTAAATATAAAAACTTCAGCGAATTGAAAGAAATAGACTTAGCAAAAAAAACTTATTAATAAAATGGTATATAGTACTTACCACCCTCATAATAAAAACTTTGTTTGTATCTATGCTATTTAAATGATAATCTATTAGCAGTTCTTCCCTTGCACTTATTGATTTTATCACACATACAAAAACTTGATTCCCCTCACGCACCTCAAATATGCAATTCGGTTGCTTATTAGTTGAGGAAGGTCGCGTACTATTTATAAAACCTGCAATATTACCTGTTGCTTTTGGTCTCCCATCAATGTACATTGCAAATCTTTTACTTTGATCATTTTCTTTCCATTGTATATAATTTGCTGATAGTGCATACCTATGCATACTTTTTTTTTATATTGAACAATTCGCATCCAATCATTGTAATTGTAACATGGACCGACATACTTGAACAATTCAACAACTTTGTTGTAACATACCTTTATCCCATCCATGGAAAATAGGCCCAAACCATTTAATGAGGATAGAGCTATGCGATATATCCTCTCATTAACACAAAAATCAATGTTAATTAGAGGTAGCTCATTGGATACCCATTCTTTCTCAATATGTGTGTACCGAAAGGGCACCTTGATGTCACCTTTGGTCTCATCATCATAAGAACATGACCCCCCTTTAGCAAAGAAAAATTGCATGCGTTTATCAATTTTTTTTCTAATCTTTTGACCTCTAGTTGATCTCCTTATTTTAGCCGTACTACATGTAGAACTTTCATCTACCATTCCTTCATTTCCCTTATTCGATGTAGATAGATCTGACAAGTACCTATTTGGTGGGTCCTGCAATCCATCAAATGAGATATTGTCACATCCCCACTTCAAATAGAATTTTGATAATATTTAAATAATATATATAGAATAATCAAGTCATGACCCATACGTACGGTTCTTCTTTGTCTATACATGGGAGATATAAAATGTACTAAGTTGAAAGTGATTATATAATTATATTTCTATACAGTTCTTCTTTGTCTATATATACATTATATGATTATATAATATGTCTATTTATAACATACATGCTTAGTGATAAACAAGAAGAATATAAGAAAATTATGTCTATTTATTGACTTATACCTACTGATCCATGTCACTGTGCACGATCCATGCCAAAGGGGTTAAATTTCTTGCATATGTTAATCATTTATCTTAAGTTAGCTAAAAATTACATGATACATATGCTACAAATAACTTAGAAGACAACATGAACAATATGCAACATCATAAACATGAACAAATTTACCTTATATATGGAATGCAAAATCATCAACATAAGGGGTGATGATGTCTATAGTCAATTGCTTGTTTGCAAAAAGGGTGATAATCAAACACAATATATACATGTATCAGCAACAATTAATTTAGCATTGTAAGAAAAACATTGGTAATTATAAATCACATATGTTGTAATCATTAAAATTAAACACAATAAATATGTAATCATTACAATTGAAATCGATAAATCATGTCAATCATTTCATTGATCATTTCAATCATGTCATTGATCATCTTCATCATCATCATCATCATCATCATCATCACCACTATCATCATCACCATCATCACCATCATCATCGCCATCATCATCATCACCATCATCATCATCATCATCATCATCATCATCATAACCATCATCTTGATCTTCATCATCCGCTTCTTCATCATCTTCAATATCTTTTTCTTCCATAACAGTATACTTTATCGGCCTTCCTCTTGGATCATGTCTAACAACAAATGACCAACCTTGTTTATGTGGAACCTCTGAGTAAAACACTTGCTCACATTGGCTTGGAAGAACATAGGGCTCATCTCCAATTGGCTTAAATGACCTTGTATTAATCATTGTAAATTCATTATCATGTTGAATAACAGTTCTATCTGGATCATTTTGATTTAGTCATAGCCTATACCATTTGACAACGAATAGAACTACTTTGAAGGATTTAAAGTCGCATTCAATTATATCATCCAAGATGTCATAGTATCAATTTTGAGATTGTTGAGGATGTATGTCATTTCTAGATGATATATTAGTGAACTTAAAAACTGCAGTTATCCCAAAATCACAAGTTTTCTTTATGTCATCCAACTTTTTTATGCGAAATTTGTGGCCATGATAGTACATAGCTTTGTGGTGCTTGACCTGCAATTTTTCAAGCGTGTGTAAATTATTTGTGTCATGATCATTAATAAATTTGTACGTACCTCTCTACCTCTTAAACCATATGCTAGATCAATTACCATTGGTGTAACATTGGAATCTCCATTACGATGAGCTTCTCTAACCAATGAAGCAACACCTTCACATGTTAATGAGCAACCATTTTGTTGACATTGTTCAATCCATACCGTCATCCAATCAAGATTATTTGCAATATGCAAATGTATTGTATCCCACTCTCGACCAACTGTATAAAAAAAAATACACCAATTATAAATAACTTATATTGAAGATTTATAAGAATTAATTAACTACAATAACATCTTATATTTACCTCTCACTTTCCTCAATCTACCTTTGCCCATCAAGTACTCCCCTTCGAATTTGTTAATGGAGTTGGGATCCCAAATATGATCTACATGGATCTTTGCTGCAAACTTAGAAAGATATTCACTAATGTACACCATGGTCTGGTATACCATATATCCCTCCACCATAGAACCCTCAAGATGTGCTCTTTATCGAACCAAGCCTTTCAAAAATTTCAAGTTCCTCTCAACCATCCACATTGACCTAGTTGGTATAGGTCCACACAATTCAATCTCTTCAACTTGATGTATGAGGTAGTGTTCTTGTGCATTGAAAAAAGTTGAAGGTAGACATTTTTGCATTTCACACATAAGAAGAGGAATTTTTCTCTTCCAATATTTTTTTATCTTCTTTATTGATTTCTTTTGATGACAACCACCTTATGTATTTTCCAAGATCATATATAACTTTTTTGACACTGTTGGTGAAGTGGTGTGGGAGAGATAGAGGTAGAACGTACTGCAATATTTGTAAAATGATCTTATCAATATTTTATAAAAGAATACAATGAAAACTACATGCAGTATACAAATATATAGTGAATACAACATAACATGAATTACCTTAATAAATGTATGCCAATCGTGTATTTTCATCCCTGACTCAAATTCACTTTTCTTTTATATGAGATCGTTTATGTTTGCAACAAATCTTGTGGGAAATCATATTTTTTTTATGACTTCTTTTATAGCATTGCTCTGTTGCTCTGACAATAACCAACTAAGGGCACTTGTATCAATCTGGTCTCCATTGTTATTTGATCGAATGACATTTTTCATTGCATGGTTGGATTCTTCAATGTCACTACAAATTTTGACAATTTTGTCTTTGTCACGCCTTCCATCCAAGATTTTCCCTAATGTCTCTGTTACATTCTTTCCAATATGCATAGGATCAAACAAATGCATGATTGAGAGTTGCTCGTAGTACGACAACCTACTAAATTATGTACGATAAATTTTTAGTCCTTTTGGAAGTTGGTCATTGATGCCTTGACGACCTTCACAAGCATCAATTACATCATTAGTAAACAAAACATAATATCAAAATATAAATTTCAAATAAAAACCATCAGATGGAATGACATTACCTCGACGATTTATTTTATTGTATGTCGACTTCCATAGACGAGGTGTCATTCTCCATGGCTTTGATGTAGTCTCTTCTTTCCCATTGAAAAGATATTTTTTGGTAATTCGGTACTTATGATTTATGTGGAGAAAGTGTCTATTCTCATCGAGCACTTGCTTTCTTAAACTTTTTGAATGATGAGATTTCATCTTTGGACCACAAATTGGACATGAAAATTTTCCCTTTGTCTTAAGACCTACAAGATTGTGTATAATTGGTTTAAATATGTTAAATTTGTGTAAGCACTATAACATACCCAAAAAGAGGTGTTAAGAAGAGAACATACCACAAAAATGTGTTAGCCCAGGGGCATCATGTATTGTCCATACAAGCATTGCATGGAATTGAAATTGTCTTTGTCCTATTGGTCTAGAGATGTCATACATAGTGATCCCATTCCATAACACCATCAACTCATCGGTAAGGGGCTCAATATATACATTGATATCTTTAACTTGGTACTTACCTAGTTGAATGAACAAAAATATTACATAATTATTATGACCATTTTGATGGATTATTTATAGTAAATTAATTTAGATGACTATTAAATCAAAAAATACCTAGAAAAAGCAATGCCAACATTATGTGCTCCCTCTTTATAGACAACCAAAGAGGAATGTTATTGTTGATAACAAAAATAGGCCACACTGAGTAACTAGATCTCATCTCTCCAAACGGATTGACACCGTCCGCTGCCAATGAAAGCTTGAGATTACGAGGTTCTTCTTTAAAGTGTGGCCATTTTTCCTCTATTTCCTTAAATGCCAAACCATCCATAGGCATTTGCATAATGTCATCTTGACTTCTATTATGTGCATGGTAATCCATAAATTGTGCCAAGCTATTGCACCTGAATAATCTTTGCAGACATGGAATAATGGGAATAAACCGAAGAACTTTGTGAGGCACCTTTTTTGTTATTTGATCTAATTGATATCTACTAATATGACAAATAGGGCATTCTGTTGCAAATTCATGCTGTTTATGATATATAATATGATCATTTAGACATGCATGTATTGTTTGATACTCCATTCCAATATCTTTCATAATGACAGATAATTCTCGGTACGAGCGAGGTAGAATGTTTGATGGTGGTAACAAACACTCACCTATCAACCTACGACCAAAAATATAATTTTTTAATTTAAAGAATATTAATTGCTACATGATTCACCCAATGTTAATTGTAAGGGAATTACGACTAAAATAATGAAAAAAGATGACATACCTTAACATACGTGTCATTGCTACATTGGATAAACCATTCATAACCTTCAAGTTCACCAACAACAATACAGCGGCAAGAAGAATTGTTTGGGAGCCTTCATATAGGGGCTCGTGTGCCTTCTCAAGTATAGGTACATCAAGGTCTGCATCAACATCATCATCATCATCATCTTGATCATCATGATCTTCTTCATCATCGTGGTCTTCTTCCATGGGATCATTACCTTCTACTTCTATATTCACACCTCCATGTTCCCTCGTTTGGAAATCCACATTCTCTGGATTGTCATGGTCCATAACATGAAACCTAGGGAGGTTGACCTAAATTAAAATGATGACCTTATATTAACCATGACCATGATGTCATCATCAAATCATGTCTTATGTATTTTATAAATTATTAAAATGCATACAAATGGACGAAATTCATTTCCCCCTTCAATGTGACCATGTTGCCTACAATGTTCCTTAGCTGTTTTGATTAGATATCTTCGAGTCTTTAAGCCCTTACAAATTTTTCAAGGACAATAACATTTTCCGTCACCTTTTCTTTTTAAGTTAGACCACAGTCTAGTAATTGTCTCCCTATTTTTTTGTGCGTTGATATTGTCAGACATGGTCTTTCTTGAATGGAATGACTCATTGGTGGAAGAAGGATGATTTGTTTGCAACCTACAGATACAAATCATTACTGAACAACCATTTTCTCAACTATAGTTTTCTCAACGCAAAGGGACATTTATCATACCAAATCAAAGTTTAGAAATGGACAGTTCTGATGCTTTGACATCACAATAATTGAGCATTCATCATTTGGTATTGTATATTCCATTTAAGTATGTCAACAATGTTCAAAATGTTGTCACCAAGTACAGACATAGGAAATAAAAAAGGGATAAAAGACAAGAAATAAGAAAAATCATTACGACTATAGAAAATTTGCATGTTCACAATGCTACATGTGCATATAAGAGTCAATCAGAGAAGGTATATGCATAGGTGAAAAACATGCAGATTTATTGACCAAGCATTACTGGGAGCTCAACCCTACAACAAATGGACTTGTGATGATATTTCACAATAGTACATGTGTTGCAGGGTAAGTTCCCAATAGTGCTTATACAAATTTGCATGTTCATTACCTGTGCATATGAAATAGCTCTAATGGTTACTTGAAAGAGTGGCTTAATATAAACAAAATGGTTGCAAAGATGAGAATATGTCATTAGAATAATGGAAAAGAGAAAAAATATAAAAATACCACTATAATCCTTTAAAAGATTAGCATAAAAATACCACTATAATCATTTCATTTCACAAAGGCAAAGAGAAATTTTAGTTAATACCATTGACTTGATAGTGTATGTCTACTATGTCTTTGATCACAACCTCTTCCTTGCTTGATAGTGTATGTCTACTATGTCTACCTAATACATGGCATTTAAAATTAAGGGCTCTCTAATAATAAATTAGATAAACTACCACATCCAATTCAAAAATATTCAAATAAGAAGAGATAAACTTACACTTAGATTTCACATGGATTTCACCAATAGATCTCAAAATCATTCTTGCACTCTGAAAAAAATTACTCACTAAATCCCCGTGCTTCTTAATCACCTCATCATTGTATTTATTCTATGCAATTTACTCTATCTCATGGTACAATCTAGGAACAGTTAGTTCCTAGGATAGATTAAAACATGTTTGGGATTGGTTCTCAATGTAAAAACATTGTATTAGTTATTGCTTACCTTTCCACGCCTTCTTTTTACTATTTCATTGCATTTTGAATTAGGAATATTGGACTATTATTCCTAGGACAACGACTAGTAGGGTACAGTCAATTTGGTAGTTTGAAGTTTTCTTTATGATGTTGTTAGTTCAAAGTCAAATCTAATATGGATGGTAGGAGGATAAAATAGAATATAATAGTTGTTTCTATATAACCTCTATATTCTAGAATATACCTATGAGAGCTCTACCATCCACTTCTTTGAAGTGAATCCAAAGTTAAGACTTTACGATTAAGAGAGAGACACAAAAAAATGTCATTTTAAAAGGAATGAGGCTAGCCAAAAGAATAAAATATGTTGGGGGTAATTAGGACAAATGATCTAATTAGTTATATAAAGGTTCTTTATTCATTTATTATTTGAACATAGGAGTGCAATTTAGATTGAGTTTTATTCAACATGTGTTGTCTCATTCATTATAATATGGACACTTGTCAAGCTCTCTTTTGATCTTCTTGTAGCATTTCTTTATTTTTGAGAACACAAGACAACAAAGTGGGGGGAGTTGAATAAATTGTATGATAAAACCTTAATTTTTTTACTACTTCGTATGTCAAAATATTTACTTCATGAATCAGCAACAATGTAACAATGAAAGAATAATGAATTCTACACAATTGCACAAGTGAACACTAGATTTATATGGAAAACCTAGCTAGGGAAGAACCACAGTGATTGGTCTACTTACATTTCCTTTCAAATATCTTCATGTTTCATTAAGATTTGAAGGAAGAATACAAAGTTGTGTTTGACTGTTTCTAGATTTTGGATTGCAATCTACACTTTGGGATTTGAAGTCTCCTTAAATGGATTGACTCTCCCACCCTGTGGCTAATGTTATTGGTGGGAGGGGTCAAACAATGATAACAATGTATTGAAAGAATAAGAATTTGTAATCTAGAGATTGTGACCAACTATTGTTTAGCAACCTTGAATGTGATAATAGCTAGAAGATCTCTTGAAGTATCCAAATCCACAAGGATACAAGTGAATATAGTGTGAGTGAAATTGGTAGTGTTTGTATTAACCACTGTAATGTTCTGCTTTCGATTCTCTAGGAATTGTGATTGATTTTAGTTTAGGTTATCACAAACTCACAATTGGGTACCCAATCACTGAGTCCCAATCAAGTCACAAACCCACCAATCACTGGTTGATGAACACGTACATAGGCTAGAACAGCAGTTCAATCCTCCTTCACATGGATCACCAAGGAAAATAGAGAAGTTTAGAAATGATAAATGGTCAAGTCAGACCCCCACTGCCACAGACAATAATTTGATGAGTTCATAGTTGTTATATATTTGTATCCAACCTACTCATACCCACATGAATGGACTAGTCAATCCTCTGTTGCAACAGACTCATGTATAAAATCACCGAGATAACATTGTGACATACTCGGTCTGCCAGAACAGTCTCAATTTGAAAACCACTTCAACACACAGCATGATACCTCGACACAATAGTCATACACTCGAATAGTCTTGCTACTGCATTGGCATCCTAATTGGTAAAGAACAAACTATCCTAGACATCGGGGGTTGACAGTTAGGCTAACTTGCAAACACCTTAAGATCTAGACCGACTTTTACTACAATATCAAATGAACTCATAGGTTATCAAAACCATGGTATTCTATCAAGGAATTCCTTGACTGTGTTCAAGGAATGTCCATTTGGAAATTTGGGGTAGAATGGGGATTTCACTACCCTTCTCGGGCTTCAAGAAACACTCTTGATCAATCAATCTAGGGCAGTGAGGAAGGCTTCAACAATGCCACTGCTTGACTGGGACAGTGAGGACTATATTTTGATGACAATCGACACTCCCATTACCATGAGCCCCAAGCCTCAATGGAGATATGAGGGAACATACATAGGAGTCTTCCTCACCAAGTTTTTCTTTGGTTTGTGTCACCATTGGAAGGCAAAAAATCAAGCTTACAGAACCATTACAAGACCAGGAAGGTTAAGGAAAGAAAGAAAAACCTCTTTAGCTAAATGAAAGGGTTTCAATTTTATTGATTACAATAAAAGTATAACAAAATGAGGTTAGAGGTCATGTTGAACTAATTGTAGTTGTTTTCATTTGGAGATGAGGTTAGAGGTCCTGTTGAACAGGCCCTAGATTAGTCACCCTAGAATCAGGGGTTTGGTGGAAAATGAGTTGGGTGAAGGGTAGAACCTTGTAAGATTGGAATATATTATTTCTCAACCTCTAGAAGGACTATTTTATCCTTTGGAGTCACTAGATTGAGTGGAGTTATGGGTTGTTTTGTAAAAGTGGAGAATTAGGCCTAGTGAGGATAGGCTAGGGGTATTGGATCTTGGGTATGATCCAAAGGAGTTAATATTGAGTCTTGGGGAGGATTTGTAGATCCCAAAAGGGTATCTAAAAATTATTTGATTTTACTTAGTTGTTTGGGGAATATTGGAGGAAAAGCCAAATTAATGACTGGTGAGGGCTACTAGCTTTAAGGGCCAGATGTGAGTGTTGGGTAAGAGATTAGTTTCCCAGATTGGATGGATGGATGGAACATGGTAGAAAGGCCATGGGGAGATGTTTCATGAAGTTAGAATAAAGGTTGAGGCCTTGGGTGAAGATATGGTGACTAGGAGGAACTAGGTACACTTGAGGTAGCCTAGGAGACAAGTCATTGAGGGACACTGAAGTAAACAAGTTATTGCAAAGTGAAATGGATTTGCTGTCTGATATGATCAAGATCGATAGGTGTTAAAAATATTTGTGCATATGAATGTGTGTTTAGGTATTATCATGATGGAACTAGCACGAGGGAAGGTGTCTAATATTTTTGCAGACTAGTCCCTTTTATTTGGTGTCCTTTGGAGTCAAAAATACAATTATATGTATGGATGTCCTATTAGGATGGAGTATGATTATTTTGGATTTGGTATTAAAAAATCTTATTTTGCATGTATTTACCCTTGATTCATATGAGTAAGGTTTGTTTATGATAGAAAATTTTCAAGTATAAAAATGTCATGACTATCCTATAGAGAATCCTACGGTAAAGGTCAATGTGAGTGTAAACTACGTTGAAGGTTTAGAAGTCCATGGCCTCTTGCTATGCATTTCCTATCCAATTTTAACTCGGTAAGGAACCATGTCGGTAAGTGAATCATCCATATTTTCTAGGAAACTTGTTAGTTGAGACTATGTTGAGCCAAATATATCAAAACATGAACCTTTACTTGAGTTGTATGAATTAGTGTCAAAGGATTGTAACTCAATTGGTAGAGCAGAATTGGTGAGAATGATGATGACAGATTTCAATGATTTAAAGATGACACAAGCCACTCCAAATTTAGGGATCAAGGCTATTAGCTCTTATGTTTGAGCTTGATGATTTCTTTTTCTCACCTATTATGTTTTCAAAAATGTCAAAAGAATTCCAAATCCTGTAATTTAAATTTGTTACAAGCTAAAACAAGAACCATTTTGTTTCAATGAGTTAGGTGAATCTGGAGGACAAACTGTGTACTCGTAGCTATTTTTAGATTCTTGTGGGGGTGCGGTCTTGAGCATTCAGATCTTTCGACTTGAATTAGCTGCACTGGTATACACTTGTGTCCCTTGGAGATTCCCTCAATGTTCATGAAGGAATGCAGAACATCTAATAGTTGCCAATGAGTTTGTATAGGTTTGAATCGATTCTCTTTCTTGCCAGTTCTTGTGTCCACCTATTTCATCTATTAAATGGTTATCAAGGTCATAATGTTTTTAATGGTAAAGCTGTTTGTAATGTTTTTAGACCTAATTTGCACTTTTCTATCATGACCAAAGGAAATGATAGGCGATAATATTTATGGCTAAGGTTGAAACCATACCCAAACACTGAGTCATTGGACTATTGTATGTTCATTTTCCATAACAACTTTGTTTGGTTTTTATGTTAATAATTTAGGGTTGTGTCTTAGTTCTAAATGGTTATTTTAATGATGTTTTCAGTCGGGTAGAATTAAGTGTTTTTATATAATAAATGTTATGTATCATCGTGAATTTGACATTGTCAACTCCATGATACTTTTCTAGTTTCTTTAATATATTTAGCACTCACTCTAATCAGTGATGAGAACTGTTATAGGATTTAGCATGAGTCAGTTATGGGAAGTTAAAAAGAAGTTATGAGAATTAGTTTTCAGAAGTGATCGAGTATTTGGGGAAGTCTTTATTGTATATTCAAGCCCTGAAGAATAGGTAGTAGGATAGAGTAGCGTAGGATGAAAGATGGAGAACCGATGAATGAAAAGAAACAATGTAATGGAACCGAATAATGATCAGAAGGATTTAATTTTATTTCAAGATCCTCGGGTTCTTTACATTCCTATTACCTTTCTCTGTTTAGATTATTGACTGAGGATCTCAAATACAAGTCAGATTAAGAAATGCTATTGAACTAAGTTTTGGTTGAATGAAACAATGTTGAAGATCTCTGTTTGTTTGATATAAGTTGATTCATGGTTTTATTGAAGTTATTTAAAGTTATATGAATTGGTTCATGACGACGATAATCAAGAACCTATTTGTGTTTGTGTCCACTGTGACAACGAAAGATTAACTTAAAATCTCTATGAATTACAATATCTGATACCACTTGCACCTTATTCTATTGCATTCTCTGATTAGGCAATTGGAAATGTGTTAAGTGAATTGATCTTATAGATGTATTTTCACTTAGCACCTTACTATGATCTTTGCTATATCTGATATGGTGACTTAAATATGCAAGATGATCTTCATAGCAATGGGAAACATGGTATGAACTTTTCCTATAATAGCTTTTAGTGGTTGGATTTCTATTTCTGGTGTAATCCTTTTATGCATGCAATGAGAGGTATGATAATATTACTTATAGTGATAGAAATGGTGTCTCAAATATAATCCTTCGATAATATCACTTATAGCGATATAGTTGCTATTTCATATAATCTTGCAACAAGTTTGATGTTGTTTATGATGTATTTAGTTCTTCCTTGCTACCAATGGTGTTGTCTCTGATCTTGACTTGATGTGCTTGCAACTGATAATAGCCAATAAGGAAGATTCTAAATTTGCATGAGCCCAACTCCGAGTTTTGATATTTTCACTAGCTTGCTATGAATGTCTGATTGCTTCTTCGATAGTTTGATTTAGTGTACTAGTGTGATCATGAAATTCAAATGGAGAGAGGTATTAATTTCCCCTATAGTCTATTGACAGTAATCTGATACCATGTTTACAAAGCGATAAGTCTCTTATTGATAATTATCTGGGTCATATATGGAAAGAGATAATGGTTGTCGAGAAGATACCATATTTCATATTTGATATTACATTTCCCTATTTTCCCTACCTTCTTCCCTAGTGTCATCTTTAATATGTACCAATTGATTGCTATGCGTGAATATCTATACATGATCGCTGGGTATTCTATGGTTGTTGCTAATGACGTGTATCATGTATCATGTCGTTATTGAATATCTAATGTCTTTCTTGTTCGATATATCCTCCATGTCCAAGTATATCAACTTCTCATGCCATATTATGTTTACAGTTGGTGTCGGCCAGTGGATGGGTATTTCATGCTATGGAATAGCAAAAAAAACAAGATGTGATAACAGTCATGTTGAATTGGAACTGAGAAGGGACTTTGCGCAGCAGGGACTAAATTTAAAATGGCTAAGGTATAGATCCATGCCAATTTGCATGACAATCAAACAAAACTGTGAGCACCATATTTATAGAGGAATTTCAATATGTAAGCTTGTGTGGACTAAGAAAATATCATTACACATTCATTGGGGTTTGAAGGTAGTTTAAGTTTAGGTTTTTCTGAATTACTTAGGGCACCATGGAAAGTTGCATCCCTAAAGAGGGGACCCTGTGATGCACCAGATTCTCCATTGCCACCCAAAACATTTTCATTAATCTAAGGAAAGTTAAGGAAAGAAAGAAAACATACCTCTCAAACCTGTTCAAGCTTCTACCTCTCAAACCTATTCAAGGAAAGTTAAGCATATTGTGCGTGCGGGGATTGAAATGAGGTTTGAAACCTTTTTTTTACTTTAAGTTATGCCCATCTTGGTCAAAATTTTGATCAACATGGTGTTAGTCAAAATTTTGACCAACACGGGCATGTATTAAAAAAAAACAAAAGTTTTCCTTCTATAATCCGACCAACCTAAACATTTTTATTTGATGGTCAAATTGTTTAGTCAAAAAATAAAGTCAAATGCACTAATGTTGACTCCCACCAAGGTTTTTCCTTGACTAGGTTTCCTCAAGAACATATTTAGTTTTGTGATTTGTGTTGTGGATCTTGCATTACTTTTTATCTTTCAGCTCTATAATTGAAAAAAGTATATTAAAGTTTTAAGCATTGTGAGTAAACCTTATTCAACCCCCTCTCAATTGTGCTTGTCTTCTTTGGGCCTAACAACTCAGATTGGTGGAAATTTTTCTAGCCTCCAAATTTCTAATACCTTTCTTCTTGATCTAACTAGGCATGTCAATAATGAAAGATGATGACATGGATTGGGATACATGGGCCTCCTAGACAATGATCGATCTAGGAGGGTAGAGGTGCAAATGAAAATTATAAATTCTAAAAATAAGGTCCTCGTGCAAGTAAATTGGTTTTTACCTTGGCAGACACTATCTTTGACATCAAACATAGAGGTCTCAAGTTCAATAGGAAAAATGGAAAAGAGATGATTTCATGATTCCTAAAGTGATTAAGAAGTAACATATGGTAATAATAGTAAACTTTAAAACATCCTTCTAGAGTAAAGTACTTGATGATCATATAACAGACTTGGTCCCAAGGAGGGGGTAGCTTAGCCCTATTGTAACCGCTTTCTTCTTTACCAAAGCTTTGATACCCTTAAAGGACATATTAATATTGTCATTGTCTACTATTTAGCTAGTCTTGTTTCATTTCATACCCTTAGTGGAAATCCTAGTGGCCTTGGAAATTACCTCTTCATTGATCTCAAATGAAATACCCCCAACCAAAATCCTCTTATTATTCCAGGAGCTAGAAAACTGGGTAGAGAGTCCCTCCTCAAAACTGTTAATGGACTCAATAAAATTGGCAACCCCACCCTCCTTGTAGATGTGGCACACTATGGGGTCATTCCTGAAGTCGTCTGGTTTCTCTAGCTTGATGTGATTGCAGTCATCTCTCATAAAAATAAAAAATTATAGAGGGTAGTTAGCTCTAAAATGACTACTACAACTCTTGATTTGAGCACTATTGTTGCATTCCTTGTGTTGTTTCCCAAATCAATAGGTTCAAAATCCTATGAGCTTGGCTACTCAATGCTTGGATTTTCCAACTAACTTAGCTAATAAACAAGAGTGATTGATTATGATCCTCCTCTCCTACACTTTAGGCTCTACAGAACCAAGGCGGGTGGACCTATACCTTAACCTAATCTCTAGGTTCAATGCTTTTTATAGTAGATATAAATGTATATAAAACTTGGGTGATCTCTCAAGATGGCAAGTGAATTCTTGAGATAGATCGAATTGTGAATATCACAACTATTGAATAATTGAATGTTGTAAGAATGCTTTAATAAAATTGATTTTGAAAGAACACTTGATAATAATGTATTGCTTGTAATTGAATGAATTCTTGAATGAATGCTCTATGAATGAAAATTCTAACCAAATTCTAAAGATTAATAATAGACCAATGCCTTATCTTTCTCAGGTGATGAAATTGTATCTTTATGATTCTACATTTAACCTTATGAGATAATTTTTAAACTTGCTCCTTGAAACAAAAAGTCAACTGAAAGGCTTCTCGGTCTTGAAGTAACTTTAATTATTGCTACAATTAGTCTTATTGAATTTAAATTTTTCTTAGAAAAGGCCAAAAAGAAAGAATTGACTTGACAACTAATATTAATCCTGATGCTCAAATTGTAACACAATTAAAATACCATTCCACAAGATTTCACATTCAACATCCAATTTCTTGGAATAGATATCATAAGGAACTAAGCAATAAAGACAACAATATCACACCTTTGAAACAAAAACTCTTGATTTGTATTAAGCCTGAGAATTCGATTGCATACAATTGGATATGATATTTAAAGAAAACATCAATTGTGCATTGTAAAAAAATAAATAAGATGGTTCTCCCTGTGTCTTGGTCCTGATTTCCCTTTTATAAACACAAGGGAGCTTTTCAAACCATTAAATTCATAACGTCACAACCTTTGGTTTGTGAAAAATTACAAAAAATAAATCATTACATAATTAAATAATGTTTCTTTTAATTCTCCACTTTATAAAATCTTTGACAAATTCATCTTGCAAATTCCTCAATGTTCCTTGTCGTTAATCATTAGATAAAGATATCCCTCAAAACCCAAAATAAATTAATCAAATAATTGTATTAATTTAAGAGAAATAAAACCTTACCTCTTATTAGGGCTTTGTCAGAAGAATAATATCGTTGTCAAAACTTTCATCTTTGATAAAAAAATATTTCATCTTTAGAAAATACTTTTCCACCTCAAAATATTAATATCCTCTTTGTTTAAATTACATTCAAACATAATTTTGTGTTCTTCTACATATGCACAAAGACTTCACATATTATTTTCATATTTTTCCCTAGATTATTTCAATAGTCCTTTTACCTCCCTTTTTAATGAATTATAATGTTTTTATCTCTTTTGCATAAAATTTCACTTTTAGGGAATTAATCATGAAAAATATATCCTCAAAATTTATTAATGTAATGCTCATCATCCTCACCACTTGCAACTTAAAAATGTTTTTCATTTCAATGGGATCTCTCATTAACTTTCCACCTTAATAATCTCATAATATTATTCCTTCCTAATTATTCAATTGGAATAATTCATTCTCCTAAAAATAATATTCTTGTGAGTACTATATTTATTTTTTACGTTTATAATTCACCCTATAGAAATCTTTATCATTTCGCCTTTTTCACTTTCTTCAAAGAAATGAGAAAATAATAATTCCATAGGAATATTTTCACCCAAATAAATAAATACTTGAAAGGAATTTACTTCTCCATGCTCTTATCGCAATGTTCATTTTTATTATATTCTCTTTCATTTTGTAGAAATATTTTATACTTCCCTTTCTAAAACTCCTCTTAGTGGAAAATATCCTTTTGGAATAAAATTTTTCCCATAAATATATCATATGCCTCTTCAAATAATATCTCTTTTGCTTATCTTGGGGAAAAAATATAGCAATTCTCAGAATTGTCAAATACTTTTTATTTTTGAAATTTATTTTAATAATACCTTCTGCAAAGTTTTATTTTTCCCATATGATATAAATAACTTCACCTTTAATATTCTTTTTATCTCCAAAAGATTATTTTGATAATGCTTTACCCTTAAATGAAAAATATTTTGAAAAAAATATTATTTTCCATCAGGTGTGGGTGTATCTTTTCAATAGTTACTCCAATAGTTTAATGTTATACCGATGAGCTTCATCGGTATAACATTCAGCGATTATATTTTAAAAATTTAAAATATACCCTATCGGCATGACTCTGGCCAATGAACTTCATCGGTGATCGAGGAAACACTTTAATCACTATGCCAACACCCAATGAAAATATAGGCTTAATCTTTGCCGATGATTCTTCATCGACATAACTTTCAAATATTGTGATAACATTTTAATTCTTTTACCAATGCCTGATGAACCATATCAGTATACTCTTGCTGATGATATCTCATCAACATAGCTTATGAAATCCGTACAACTTTTAAATTTTTATGCCGAGTTACCGATGACTTTTAGAGTTAGGGTTTTTGATTAAGGTAAAAACAGGTTTTGAAGGGGCCCCAAAACCCTTTACAATACCAGAACTTAGGATAAGACTATTAGAGTTCCAAAAGTATAATAGTCTGGCCAAAATCTAGGCCCAGACACCACAAGAATCACTCCATCCGAGGAATGGAAGGACACCCAAACAACAAAATGAGGACACTGTATAGGAATAATCAACGAAAACCACAGTCCAAAGAGGATAGAAACAAGGCTAGGTCCCCTTTTTATGAGAACGAGGAGTCATATCAAATGAAGAGGAGGATTTCTTTGAATGTTTCCCTTTAACAGTTATCCATCTAGCTTCAACTTTCACTGCCTCCTTCTGCCAACACACCAAATTCAGGGAGATTGCCCCCAACATCAGATTCGAACAACCCCCAACAAAAGGAGAAACACCATTTCCAACAGTTGTCAACAAACCAACAGAGCTGGTAGGAGAAACAAACTCAGAAATGGGGCTTTCAATACTTCCAACATGAGGATCAGAAGCACCAAAACCCACAACATTTTCTCACCAGCAGTGCTAGCAGAAAATGCAACTGTTGAACCCCCAACAGAAAAACTAGGATCCGATAGCAAAGAAGAGGTAGGTCCATGCAAAGTAGAGCTGGTAGGAACCGTGATAGAAATAGGGCTAGAAATACTCCCAGCAAGAGAGCCAGAATTATCCACAATCACGCCAACAGGGCTATCAGAAACACTAGCCAAAGAACCACCAGCAGAAGAACTAGGAATAGTCGTTTCCTTCGAAGACTCAGGAGAGCTTTTGAGAATAGTATAATGTTTGGTGGAGGCATCCTTCCACCAAGTATGAGAGACTTTCTTCATTTTGAAGTCAGAACCACATTTTGAAGCATGATGACCTATTTTGTAACATGTTCTGCATCTAAAGGGGATGCCCTCATAATCCAATTGTTGCAACCAAGAACCTTTAGATGACTCAATTTTAATATCAGAGGGAAGACCCTGAGAGATATCAATATCTACCGGGATGCGGGCATAGGTAGAGTGGAACATATTGGCAGAATCATTATCAATAATTAGAAAATCCCCTAGAGCCTCCCCCACCTCCTCCAAGACAGCACCTTGCCAGAGATGAAGAGGAAGATTAGGAAGCCTCAACCAAATAGACATGCTGTTGAAAACTTCATATGAGGGATTAAAATCTGGGTGCCATGTTTTTACCATACGCAAGAATTTATCCTCCTGCCAGCTAAAGAAGTTCTCACATAAAATTTTTGATCTATCCTTAGTGTTATCAAATTTAGCTACAAAAAAACCTTTAGCTAAAGGGAAGATATGAACATTATCTGACAGTATTGGTTCCCATTTTTGGGAGATCCAGTTGTGAAGTTGAGGCAAAGCGGCCAAAACCCTTGGAGCCGAAAAATAAGAGCAAGACCCGAAAAGATCTTAGAGTAGGCCTCAATTTTCCAATTGCTTAGAGTTAGGGTTGACACTTCTATTGTTGTGCAAATTTGGTATTCCTCAATTTTCCAATTGCTCAAATGTGATTGTCCAATGGAGTTGTTGTCTGTATACATATTTTCATCTGTATATAGATATGTTATGCATCATTCTAGCAGTCATGTGTTATTTGCAGTTTGGGAAAAATAGCAGATTAGGTCATGAAGGGCTAAAAATTGGCATAGGGATTCATTATGATGCAGACAATTTATAGTAAAGATATGTTTTGTATAGGGTTATTGAAGATAAAAGTTATTAATGTCCAAATATGGCCACTTTGATAAGGTTTTACTGTGTATGTGGTAAATTTGAGAAAAATGCATATGGACAACCTTCAGAAAAAATAGCAAGTGGGATCATAGGAATATACAGATTGGTATGAAGGTATATGAATATACACAAAATGTAACAAAATAATTGGATTGAAATGGAGATTCTTAAGTGTGAAGAAATTATGACTCAAAAAATACTACCTGGAATGATTTTACATTTGCAAATTATAAAACACATGCATACCTAGAAATCCACCACTTGACATATGTATCAGAACCTGTTTTGGAAAGTTGAAAATGAAGCACATGCTCAATCATAGGTGGTGCATATGATTGCATGGAGGAATTTGGTTCTTGGCATGGAACCTGGAACTCTAAAGTTTTCAAGAAATTTAGGCTTCCAACACCTTGGTTGAGTTTGATGACAAGTATGTGGTGATATTTTGTGCTTGGGTATTCCTAATTAATTTTTAGTGATTCCTATATGGAAACTTCCTCCTTCCTTTAGTTGGACATGGAATGGCTTTCTCATTATTCAATGGACTATTTTCTTCCTAAGGAGAGATGTATTGCTTGTAGGCACTGGTTCATCTTTTGTTTCTAGGTATCCTTCATCAAGATTGGATCTTCTTCATTATGGGGGAGGGGAGGGGTTATGTTGTCTCCTTTATTCCTTCCTCTGGGGAGATATTTTATAGATACCTGATGTATGTAGTCCTTGGGGGGTGTGATCAAGTCCTACATTCATGCACATTTTCCCTCTTTTAGAGAAGAGTCTTTTCCCATATGGTTTTCTCATTTTCTCCACTTGGTGAAATAATTTCATTGCATCACATTTGCATTGTACACAAGTACCTAATATTTCCTAGTTGTCAGGACCCATCTTGCATCTTTCTCATATTGCATAATAATCTTCTCCCCAAGTTGAACTTTAGGGGGATGTTGGAGTAAATTATTATTTACTCGTACTTTTAAGTTTACTTAGGCATTATTTATTAGTGCATTTTTAGTTGCTGGTAGTTGTACAATTATTTCTCTCCATTGGATATCTCCTTGCCTTATAAGAAATATTTCTATATTATTTCATTATCTCAATATCATCATTATTTATGGTGAAATATTTGTCTTCTCTCTATGAAGGTTGTTATAGAAGGTTGTGATCTTGATAGTGAAGTTGATACTCCAACACATATTCTATTTAGAAATATCATCCAAATTAGGAACAATGGTTAGGCTAGGTAATATGAATGGTCAATGTGCTATCTCTTGTAACCATCATTGGCGATATGGGCACACTCAAACTTATGGAGCCAAATGGAGTTGATGTTCGGTACCTGCATCTCTCAACAAACATTGTGGATACTTGGGGAAGGTATACAATAGTTGAAGCACATATATGTAAATATTCTCCAATTAGGGTCACATAATAATAGGGCCAACAACATAATATCTCATCAAATCAATATGACATCATCAATGAAACATGTAACCACATTGAATCCAATATAATCAAAGTACCCTCATAATATAATCCAGACATCAAAATATAACATTATGCCATATCATTGTAGAGTCATAATGCATATATGATCATCACTTAAACTACAAGTATAACTTATTATCTACATCAACAATGATATCAACATGATCAAAATAATATAAATGTAATCGAATGTACCATGTGGGTGACAATAGGGAAAAATAATATACACAGTCACAAAATATAGCTTATACAAATTTTATCCCAAATCAAAATAAAACAGTGAAAAAATGAAACCACGTGAGGCCTTACAAAGAATATAGAGGTTGTACCATGAGTTTCTAATGGTGATGACTATGCACAATTACAACGATTTTAGTTTTTTTTGATGTACACTATGAAGGAGAAGAGGTTGTATAGCATAAACAAGTGGTCACACATTGAAGGGAAGAGGAGTATGTACAATATGATGAGTAAAGCATTGGCTTAGCCATATGACCTAGGAAAGTACGATGAAGACGTACTACATGTAATTCAATCACCATATGAATGAAAGTTGTTCGATGGGCTTGGTGTGCCATATGACCCAACACAAAGGATGATGTATGTGGCAAGACAGTGCCAAATGAACTCTAAAATTTTCCACTTTAAAAGACTTACTCACTAAAATAGCCATATAACATAAAACTTATGTGCTTGTACATTAAAGTGTTAGTGTCCTTTTATAACTTTTTTTGTCTTATTTTTCTCTTTGTAATTGACACTTTAAAATTTATTCTCCTTGTATGGACAACATAAAAATTATTTTGCCATACTATATACTTTTTGAAAGCCAATATTTTAATATTTTTCAACTTCAATATTTTAATATTTTTTAACTTCATTGTTATCACATCTCCACATACACAAGTCATATGATTTCGTATTACACTCATTTTCATAGCATGTACCAATATATTCTAATTCAAAATTCTGAACACCAATTGGAGGTGGTCATACCTTTTCCTAGTTTCTTACGACTATCAATAAATCTCCTCCACTCTGCAGGTAGTACAGCTTGCCAAAGCCCATTTGTGTATGGTAATGGAGGCGGTAGTATTTGGTGTATATTCAATTGTATCCTAACCTTTTTGTTCACCATTTGTAAAGAAAAATAAATGACATCAATCAAAATATCTAGACAATGATTTGGGATATGGGGCATGTTGAAACTAAGCATCTTTCTTTATCTAATTACTCATAATTCATCTACTTCATCATCACATTTTTCAATCGCTTTATTACAAATCATTTCATCAAACATGGAGTTTTTTCGGAAGATAACATTCCACATTCATATTATTTATCTTTTTCCTAGGAATGATATATTGCAGCATGATTTTCTTTAACGTATCTCACCACATTATGGGAAAAGGTTCATTTGGATGTATAAATTTTCTCCAACAATGGTTCATATTTACGAATAAGAAAATGACAAACTCTTTCATCATTAGTTTTTTTTGGAAATAACTAGGAGTGAGTATTACTTGAACATAAATGTGTATCCTCATGAACCTCATTAGGCTGATCAACACTTGCATTTTGCTTGATCAACTCTTCAAGATGGCTTTCAATAGTTTCATGTTCAACTTCACATATAAGATTTTCTTCTATTATAATGAAAATTCTATGAATCCTTACTACAACATTATTTCTTCATATTCTCTCTTTTTCTCATGTTGCATGCATGTCACAAGAACATTACCGATCTCCTTCACACCCCCTACTTTCAACTTGGTAAAGTATTTATTTTGTGTACCCCCTTTCACATTCACCACATTGTGGAAAATTTTCTCATAAGATATAATCATGGAATTAGTGAGATCAATCATACCTTTACTTAGATATAATGAAGAGATACAGTTTTGAACATTTTTAAAGTCTTTAGTTGATTTTTTTTTTCTATTGTAATCTTCACAATGATAATAGCATTCTTTTATAGAATCTTATTTTTCTATTGCGTCCTATTTATTTTTGATATTTCTAATAAAATATATATTCTTGCGAATAGATGTAATACATTCTTCTTTGGTATATGCATGTTTTGACGATCCCCTTTTAACAGTTCTTTGTCATATGCATATCCTAGTCAGCTCCTTTTAACACTTTGATTGCAATGCATTCATCAAACATATATTCATCTTCTGAAAAAAAAATCTCCTTTTGAATATTATCTTTTATTATATGAATAATCTATTTTAGCATTGGGTCCCACTTTAGGAACAAAACTGTCTATGATTGTTTCATATTTTCCTAGAAATATTTCATGGTTACTAGAAATAGAACAAGTCTTCTACTTATATTTTGATTATATCTTTGAAGGAAATAAATACATACCTTGTTAAGAGCAATATGCATGTCATTATAGAATGATGTGGGAGCATCCAATGGTGTAAGGGCAATCTCACATCACCAAAAAATATTGTATTTCCTTTTATTTTATAGTCAATTTAGAGTCCATGATAACAATTATGAGGCGTCAAATAATTAGGAGCTTGAAATGGCAAAAAATATTCACCCACTAGTTTTAGTAATTTGGCCTATTCAAATTTGTATGGACGTGAAAAATGACCCCAAGGAACAGAGTTGAAAAGTAAAATGATTAGTGAAAGATCCATCTCAATTTCTTGCATTGTTTGGAAGTTTTTAAAGTTCTCATCTTGAGAAATTTCTCCAATAAAGTTTCAAACTCAAAATTTAAGACCTTAGAAGCCCCAGAAAGGTTTGAAGACCAGACAAACACATCTTTCAATTCCTTTATCGTTGCAGATCTCGTCACAATCTCTACAATGATAGGTTACAATAGCAAATCAAATGCATGAGTCAAAACTGATGGTTCTTGGAAGTTGTGCCATCAAAGCTCAAGTTCAAATAAAAATTAACTTGGGTGGGAAAATAAACCACTTGGCCAACAAAAACCATAATAAGAATAGTTGCACTTTCTAGAGCATTATAAGGTGTCTATTGGTGCTAAATACAGAGACAAACTAAGGTTTATATGGATAACTTTATCAATACAAATTGTAGCTCTGGATTGTAGGGTTTTCTTAGAGAATTAATTTTTTTTGTAATGAGTTTAGCTCATGTGGCTATAGCATGTAAATTTTTAGAATGTTATTGTTCTTATTTCATTGGGATAATAGAAAGAAAGTGTCTCTTTCTTGCACTTTCTATTTATTCTCTATTGTTGTGGTGTGCGCTTTCTTGTAAAGAGAGTACCCTTCATTGTAGAAGCTCTTCTAAATTTATTTAAGATCATCAAGAGTCCTTTTTTACTGAGTAGAAGGAACAAGAGAGGGATCATTTTCCTCAACATCACTATTGTTGTTGGTTAATTATTTAGAAAAATGATAAATCTTGGTAGAATCTTTTTATCTTTAGATGTATAAATTCTTGATAAAGGTTCATGATTCAGAGCAAGAAAATAGTTCTCCTTTCTATCCTTTTCTTCAACCATTTACAAAATTTAAAGGAAATAAGGATGAATCCTATTGGAAGCAAGTTGCTTGTTATCATAGAAGCTCTTGAGGAAGTCAACTTTCTTGGGTTCATCAAAAACTTGATTTTTTTGTTTGAATTCATAGATAAGGACTAATCTTCATCATCACTATCACTATCAGTTTCTAATTCAAACAAATAAAAATTAAACCTTTGAATTTCTTGATACTAGTCCATTATTTTAACTTTAATTTCTAGACGAAGACACAAAACTTCTTTTTAGGGATGCACCTTTAGATTTAAAAGGAACACAATATACCAACACTATGCTTCCCTTGTGATTTTGTAAAATATCTATTGGTAAAGAAATTTTTCATTACATGTTTTAATGTTACCCAAATTTTATTATAACTAGATAAGTTATTACTTGACTAACCACTTTCCTCTACATTTGAGAGGGGAAACCCCCTCATATGATAGGGGTGTGTAAGATTTCTTTGTACCCTTAATGTGAAAGCACAAAAATAAAAAGGGAAAAAATAAAAAGAAATTGAATAACATAAATCCTAGTGTCCAGTATATGAATACCAAATAGAATTTAACAACCTACAATAAGGTCTCACCACAAATCATGTTTTTGATATGCAATGATTATGAAAGAATGATAAAAAAAACATTTGAGGAGATAAGTTACTTGAACACATTCAAGCCAAAATATCAAGATATGACTATTCTCTTTACATTGATTGCATAATTTATACATGCTTCAATAGTTGAGCTTTGGTTTTTCACTAAGGAAATGATATTACTAGTTGTAAGATCTAAAATTGAACTATGTGAATCAATAGTAAGCTAACCAAAAAACCCTAGAAATCACCTTGGATTTTTTCTTGTGTGAGCCTTTCTGATAATCATTTTTCTACTTCAGAGATGGGTGGGCGTTGTGTTCACATTGAGCTTGCTAAGCTAGATGGATTCAAGAATGATATCACTGTTTGACATATTTGTAGAGAAGGGGGAGTTTCTAAGTTTATTGAATCCATAAATGAATTTAATAAGGGTTTATCCATAAAATTTTCCACCTCCTAGGAGGACAAAAGAGTCACTGTGAGGGAATAACCTTCAAAATTAGTGAAGACATGATTGCCAAGGCTACTGAGTTCCTTTGAAGGTAGGAAATTGAAGAGGAATAGTTAGGTGGTAGACAATGACAACCTTAATAGATTCTTTAGGAGAGTTGAAACTCTGGTTAAGATGTAGGGATGATATGAAAGGGAGCATCTTCCACCCCCTTGGAACCAAGTTTTTCTTATGATTATGAATCATTTCACTTTATAAGAGTAGTTCAAATTTTACTACTATTATCATATTCCTCTTTTCAACCATTTTAGGAACCATGACCTTATCTCCTTCCTATCTTTCTTTCTTAATTTTTGTGAAAGCTCAATTTTGGAAGCTAAGGAGAATCCTTGAACCTATGGAAAGAAGCCTATTCCTTTACACCTGGTGCTAATTTACAAGGTTTATGCCTTTCATCTAGCTCCTTGTCCCCCTGAGCCCATTGTGGTTTATGAGGCCCCAATTTTGCACAAGACCCCCTGCATGCTAATATTATCAATGCTACATGGCCTAGAAAAAAAAAGTGTATCCACCACCCAAAATACCTTAAGATTACCTCTAGACCTAGGATCCATGAAACACTCAATCTTGATATTCCCCTCACTGAACCTAGTGGGTTGAAAAGAAAAGCACCCAAACCTCTAACCACTACAAAAAAAAAAGGGAAAAACCCCTTCCCCTGCTAAGAAATACAAATTATCTATTCAAGAGGTGATTAGAGAGGAAGAAGATGAGGTTGATGAAGAACATATCAATCCCCATAGGTCTAATAGGTTGGAAACTTGGTCTTGGAGGAAGGTTAAAAATTAGTTTTCAACTATGAGTTCAAGGAGGATGATTTCAAACAAGGGATTGGGAAGATTACATGTAAAGGAGAGAAGAGGAAGATTTTGGAGGGTGATTAGGATAAAGCCACAACTATTGAGAGCTCTAAGAAATCAACAACTAATATCTTCACTCAAATCTTTAAAAACAAAAAATAGGATCCAATCACCATAACTGGGGATATGATGCATGACAAAGTGAATGTTAACCATATTGTTGCTAATTCCATCAATACACACTACCAGAAAAAAACCTTGGACATTGATAATATAAATACCAAGGTTGGATAACTTGAAACTAAAATGCTTGATATGGAAAGGAAGATGAGGAGAATCTAGGTTTGTCCTACAAGTCATGTACGGTTTTGCAACCTCTTTATTTTTGATGCAGTGTAAGGTTCTTGGTGAAGATGGAAAAGATAAAGGAAATCAAAAAGACTTATTTAAGTTCCTCACAGATGAATAGAGTCACTTGGTTTACCAATCAGATTGGGACATTAAATCACCTCAACATGTTTAATTTTAGGTTGGTTGTGTTTTTTAACACTTTTTGCCACTGTGAGTTTCCCAAAAAAAAATTTCTTTTTGAAATTTTATATTAATATGAAATGTATCTCTAGAAGGAAATCTTTCTTGGTTTTAGATGTCTAGACTATTTTACTTCTTATAGTTTTAGGTTTTATATGAGCTCTTTGATTACTCACAATGTGTTGAAAGATATGGTTGTGCATATGCTAGTTGACCACACTATTAGTGGTAGATTATATTTGGTTATTTCTTTAGGTCTATTTTTTGATGTTCTTCTATTGTTAGTGTATTTTTTGTTTCTATGCCATTCGGCTATGGTTTTTTAAGGGTCGACACCTTTATTTTTTTGTTAATTGATATAAAAAATAATAAGGAATGAAAGATTAATGCAATAAAACAATAATAATACCTTCATGCATTCACCTTGGTTACCTCCATTTCTATTTGTAGCTTTCAATAAAATACATGTATGATTCTCTCAAATCTGGTATAGAACTATATTCATAGTGTGATACATGAAATTTCAAAGACTATAGTTGTTAAAAATTATGAATGAAGTCTAATTTTATATAATGATCTAATATTAATAAATAATAGAGATCACATGAGAAATATCCAAAAATCAATGGATGAGAATGGATAAGAAGGATTGATGGAGCGAACTATTGAGTTACTTGATTGCATGATGGAGATAAATCAATGAATGATTTTAGAGAAGATTAGAAGACTAAGAGTGAGTGGTAGTTAAGTGAGGAAGAAATTAGGATCAAATAATTAAAAGATATTTAATCATGTGCATAAGGGAAGATAATAAATTAAATATTGATTCTTTTTATTTTTAGAAGAATTTTATTTAGAAAAAGTTAACCATTAAATAAATTAATTATATAGTTAGTTGTGAAGATAAAAATGTGGATTGGGTACCACCTAACCTGATGGATGGGATAAAATAAAATTTGGCGGGGCTTTAAAAGGATTTCATGACCTTCAATCACAAGTTGTGTAGCAAAGGATAACATAAGCAACTTCTTGTCCGTTGGAGAAAACATACTTGTTGACGAAATTGAAAATGAAGCTGAAGCCTAAGAGGATTTAATTATAATAAGTATGGCCAATAGAATGTCAATCTCAAATGTACACTTGGAAGGAAACTCCCAAATCATCATCAATGCATTGGTAAATGGTGAATCCAAAATGTGGAAATTGAACAAATTTATAAAAATGATTAAAGAGCTTCAAAATTTTAATATTTTTGAAATATATAATACCTACTAAAGTGGTAATTAGGTGGGAAGTCACATTGAATAGTAGTATCAAAACATAGATTAGGGAAGATTTTCAAGGTGACAAAAAAGAGGATATAGGGATATAATTAGAGATAGTAATAATTAATCACAAATGCAATGTGATGGCGTGAAATCTTATATAAGTTTCTTGTAAATGAATACATATTGAAAAAGAGAGATGAAGAAGTAGTTATTTTTTCAATAATGAATAAGTACAAATGCCAAGCAGAGTGAATCAGGGAGTAAAGAAGTGGGATTGGAAGCAAAAGAAAGGTGCAAGAAGTTGACAATGGGTCTAACTTATCACTCATAACAAGGAGCAACAAGTATCATTTTTTAGGAAGATAAAAGATGATTTTTTAATAAGGACTTTCAAGATTTGGGACCCCATGTTCCTTCAGATTATCAAAATGGTATTTGGGGATAAAATTATAAATGCAAAATAAAAATATTGTACTGATGTGAATATTGCATCTTTTCTACTAGCTTGGTGTTTTGAGCTCAAGAGAAAGGATGATGTAAGGAAGATAATGCATGATTGTGTGGAAGTTCACTAGTGTTGAGGGCATGATAAATTCAAATCAATGGTCTCTTTTGGTGAAGGGTTTAAGGTACACTATGGTTTTTGGCTCCATGTGGAAGAGTTTATGCCTCTCCTATGTCTCTTTTTACTTACTTCCAACAAAAATAAGACCAAGATATCTTAGGTGCAAGCAGGATGGTAATTTGTGAAGGAGTACCTATAGGAATAAAGAGAGAAGGTTGCAAAGGAGGAGTCTTGAATAAGAAAAAGAACCAAAAAACATAAATTTAGTGAAGAAAATCATTAGAAAGGATAGTAAGGGTTTGGATTCAAATTTTTTTGTTTCAAATTTTGTAATTGTTAACAAAACTAGACTACACACATCTCTCTCTCTGTGTATACACACACACACACACACACACACACACACACACATGTGTGTGTGTGTGTGTGTGTGTTTATTTATACTCAGTGTAGTCATAGACTATAATTTTTGTACATGTGGGTAGGTAGGTAGTTTATAGAACATGTACTGATTGCAAATTTCTTTGCAAATCAACACAAAGTTCTGAGTTCATTATAAGAAACTAGAAGAAAAGAATTGCTTAAAGAATCAAGACTATTTAATTGATGATGAAAGTGGAAAAATAGGTAAAATAATTAAATAATAACAATTATTTAATTATTGTACAAGAATAAATTAACTAGAAAAGTCAATTTATCACCCCTTATGTCCTAGTAAGTGTATGTGTGATGAAATATATCACTCTAGACCTGATTGTTGTATGGATATGCATGGATATCATTTCCCTATTCTAAACCATACTCAGAATAATGAAAATATTAATACCCCCTTCTATTTTTTTTTCAATACTTTGATAATTCATTGAGAGAGGGGCTTCTCTTCCCTTGACCAAGGCCTTGTAGTGGAAATGTATAAATTTTTGGCTGCCTCTATTATGAAAACTAACCCTACTTTTGAAGGTTTCTATATAAAGATTGAACTTATAGAAAATAAAACCCATGCTTCAAATAAATATTTTTCTACTAGCATGAAGCACTAAAATAAAAAATTAAAATTTCCCTTTGAAAATTGAAACAAAAAACCCCACTTTAGAAGAACAATTGTTGAAAGTTTCCTTGGAGTAGTGAAATCCCTCTTCTCTCCTTTTAGATTCTTCTAAAAGATGAAACTAGACTTTAAAGGAACTAAGGCTAAAAGTGCTAAAATTGAGTTATGGATGATTTAATAGGGAGCATATAGATGGAAAGGGTGGAAAATGTGTTAGAGGCTCTGGCTCTAGTTAGTACAGGGGTGTTGTAGTATTGGGCAAAATGAGTGATTTTGGATAAATGGTGATTTAGTATGTTTGTCATTGATATCAACACAATGTTTCTTTAATGTCAATATAGTGGTGCTAAGAATAAATTTTTAAGAGGGAAACTTTTTATTGTTGTTGTCGTTGATGTATTTTCATTAATGACAAAGGGGGAGATTGTTTTTGTATTGAGTAGGATGAGAGAGTTTGGATAAATGGTGATTTAGTATGGTTGTTTAATATGGTATTAATTTATGTCAACATATTGTTGCATTAATCTCAACATACTAGAGCTAATATTTTTTCTCCTCATGTTCTTCATGTTGCAAATATGTTGGTGAGATTTTGATATGTTATTTAGTATATTTTGGAGTTTTTGTATTCAAGATTTTATGATTCGGAGCACAGTGAAGTGGAACTGGTATTTGTCTAAGTATGACTATGACAAACAATATTCTATCTAAAAATGTGTGTGTCACATTTTTCCACGTAATGGTTTATAATGGTACAATTTTGGAAATGTGTTATTAATGTACTTAGCTTCATTCATTTTAGTTGGCATGATATTTTTGGCTTTAGAGACGTGGTTTCAAAAATAAATGGTTTTTCTACTCTATCTTTGTCAAACCTCGGGTGTTTATACTTTAATTACTTATCTCAGTGAATGCAAGAAGATCTGTAACATGTATGATGCTATTTTTGGTCTTATTTAATGCATATTATGGTCCACTTCTCATTCCTTTTCATCATTGGAATTTTTAGTGTTAACCTAATTCAAAATTATGTTCAGTTACTTTCTTAGAAAATAGTTGGAGACTTCACAAATAAAATATTGGTATAAATAAAGGATAAATTGTTATGGAAATAGTGTTTCATTTGTGTATACTTATGTGATTTTTGTGAAATATTATACGTATGCAATGAATATGTATGAAAGAGGATCTATCTCCCTGCATGTTTGAGTTATTGTGAAGTGTAGTTGAGATTAGTGTGGATATTTATGTGATAGTTACAAAAAGAAGTGAGCCAAAGGTATCTATAGACCATTCAATTAATTTTTTTTTGTGTATTAGTGGTAGAATCTATTCCCTTTTATCCTTCTTCATTTGGGCAATGATCGCTTTTCCAATGGGCCTTCTCTCTTTGGAAATTGAACCCTTTGGTACTTAGCCTTTCTTTATAAAAATCACCTTAACTAGTGTCACCCTGATAGGTGTTCATGTATTTAAGAATAATCTTGTTAGTGGTTATTCCCTTTATAGGGATTTCCACATAAATTTTGTGTTTCATGTGTTTGATGGTTGTGATTTTCATGTTTACATATTTTAGTAATTAAATAGATTAAAGTAAGTTTGGAAGAATTGATTTAAGGTTTAAAATCTTAAATTATTATGGACAAATAATTCACCTCCTCCTCTCACTTGTCTTGAACATTCATTTTTTTTTAATCTAAGCTTTGGTTCCTTGGGAAAGAGATTAACTACTTAAGGAGATCCCAATGGAACACAAATTGACACTACTTACATTTGAGGGATTTGACTATGCTTATTGGAAGATGCAAATGCAAGGATACTTGGTCTCTCTCAGTTATAGGGCTTGGAAGCTTGTGGAAAATTAATATGTGAAACTAGAAAATGGGCCAAACACTTTGGATGAAATTGAAGCTTAAAAAGACAATGAAAGGGAAAGGTATGAAATTTTTAGCGCGCTGTCAAAAGCTGAATTAACTAAAGTTATATCTTTGGAAATTGCTCATGATATTTGAGAGAAGTTAAAGAGTTGTTATGAAGGAAATTATATGGTCAAACAAGATAAGTTGTAGAATGCTAAAGCCAAGTATGAGAGCTCGTGGATGGAAGAAGATGAAAATACAACCACCTACCTAAAAAATATTGATGATGTGGTGAATGAGATTAGAATTATTGGTGGCATTTGGGAAGAAAGTGATAGTTTGAAAAAGGTACTCAAAACACTTACCAAAACCTAAAGCCTTTGCTATAGAAGATTACCATAATTTAAATCAGTATACCAAAGAACAAATGTGTGAATCTTTAATTGATTTTGAGATGAGAGAATTTGGCACTACTGACATAAGGACATAAACTACATTTAAGGCTACCAAACCAATCAACGATGAAGATTTAGAAGAAGAATATTTTGATGAGATAAAGGAATTTTTTTTTAGAAGAATGAGGAAAGAAACCAATAAATACAAAGGTAAGTTACCCTTTAAATATTTCAGCCGTGGAAAGATAGATTATATTCTTCCAAGTGTCCTTTAAATAATAAAGAAAGAAAAGGAAAATTTAATAAAAAAGCCCACTATGTTAGAGAAGATGATAGTATTTTTTATTATGAATCTAATTATGAAGAAGATTATCAATGCTTATTTCTAGAAATTATAAAAGAATCTATTCCTACTAATCCTGACAAAACTCCAAAAGTAAATACTAAGCTTACAAACACAATAAATTCTACTTTATATCTTAGAAGAGACATAGATGAATGGTTTGTTGATAGTAGATGTTCTAATTACATGATTAGTGATAAACATAAGTTTGTAAAACCTGAAAAGTATGATGGAGTTGTAGTTAGATTTGGAGGTGATCAAGTAGATAGGATAGTTGGAATTGGTTCTATCAGTTTTGATGGAAAGAATAATACTAACAATTTATACTATGTTAAGGGATTGAATCATAATTTTTTTAGTGTTGAACAAATGTGTTAAAATGGATATAAACTTGTTTTCTAGGAATATGGATGTGAGACAAGAAAAAAATTTGGAACTGTGATCACTGCTAGAAAAGGAACAACAAGAATATGTATCACTTCTTAATGTCTCAGATCAATGATAGTTGGATATGGTATTGGAGAATGTGTCATATCAATTTTGAAAACTCACTAAAGCTTAGTTCAATACTAGTGCAATATTTTCCAAAGCTTACAAGGCCTACCTTTGCAAAGGATGTAGAGTTGTGAAACAGACAAGGAGGACTTTCAAAGTTAAGGAATAATTTTCCACCAGCCTATTGGAGTTAATGTACATTGATTTGTACGATCCAACAAGAATAAGGAGTCAACAAGGTGATGGGTACTTCATGCTTAAAATTGATGATTACTCTAGAATGAAATGGGTTACTTTGTTAAGATAATATCAAAAGCTTTAGAGGAGTTCAATAAATTTAAGGATATGATAGAAAATGATGTAGATAAAAGAATCAAATTCTTAAGGTTTGATAGAGGAGGAGAATTTAATTTTAAAGAGTTTGACATTTTTTTTGAGAATCATGTGATTGGGAGACATTTGTCTACTCCTAAAACACCATAGTATAATGGTGTGGTTGAAAGAATGGAAAAGACACTTAAAAAAGCTACTAGAGAAATGATAAAGGAAGCTAATCTACCAAAAATATGCTATAAATAGGTAACATTGACTATAGTATACACACTCATGAACAAATTATTAGGAATAACAGTCTACAATACAACTAAGAGGGGGGGGGGGTGAATCAGTTGTATGGAAGATTATTAAACTTTAAACTTTAAGTAGCAGCAATATCATATCCAATGAACACAATGAATGTCAACACAATAACACAATATTTTGGTCTTGAGGAAACCCTGTTAAAGGTAAAACCCCAGTGGGAATTAGCACCCACAAATGATGTACTGAGAGTATAGTATCCTTGTTAGAAGATTTAGCCCTATTAGAAGCTTATTGAAACATTACAGTACATAGTCCTTGTTAGAGGATAGACCCTGTTAGGAGTCAAGAAGAGTGGGAGGGATCACTGTCCAAGGCTCACTATCCAAAGAAGGTTAAATCCACATTCAAAACTCACTCTTCACAACACAAGCGTATATGAAGAAATCCACAATCTTTTTGAACTATTCAGAAACAACTGTCTTTGCTTGATCAATTCCAATGAGGTCCACCAGTAAACCTCTACTCTACATACATCAGACACAAGCTCGCAACTTTCACAACCTCTTTATATCACCTTTTTCCCATCCATATCTTTTCCAAAGAAAAGACTTCTCATTTATACCTTATTACAATTCTCATGATTAGGTCAGCCCATAAGCCTTTCCTAATTACAAAATAATTACATAAACCCTTTCTAAGATACACATAGTATCTAAAACAAGTATACAATGCTTACATTAAAATATTTAAGGACTGACATCCTTAATTTATGTTTGCCAAGAAAAACACACGCTACATCTCCTAAGTCGACTTCCAAATAGGTCTTCTCTAGAACACATACCACAGTTGATGTCAACAAGCATTTCATACCTTGCGCTAACCAATAAACATCCTTTGGTACCTTGTCTATCATCCCTCAAGCTCACATACCATGAATCCATATGATCTGGAAGATATACCAGAAACACAGAGACTAACTCTATCATTTCTCACTGTCACAGTCCAGTGACCAATCTTCACCAAAACATCTATAACTCATCCAATATGAAACATTACATGATGTGATCTGAGATATAAGATCACAACACCTTCCTGAACTCTCATCATACTTTGCAGCATCTAAAACATCCGTATAGTATCCATACACTGTGATAACCAACCTATTCTCCTCATAGAAACATATGTTGACATCAGTGACAAAACACAAATGACAATAGTATGAGTGCCCATTTAGTAATGTAGTGATTAAACATATTAAATGTCTCAATCACCTCCCCATGCATTAGAAATATACAACAAAAATTCCATATTAGGAAGATTCTTGGGAAGACATCCTATGAGGTATGATATGGAAGAACCCCTTCTATGAAATATTTCAAAGTATTTGGAAGAAAAAATTATATCAGAAGAGATGAAAAAAACTTTGAAAAGTTTGATATTAGAGTTGATGAAGGCACATTCCTTAGGTATTCCACTAAAATAAAATCTTACAAATGCTACAACAAGAGGCTAAGAAGAATAGTTGATAGAACAAAACTGAAAGTTGATTAAGACATTTCAAAGAACATAGAAATAAAAGTTGGATATGAATCAAATGAATCAATTAAAAAGAAGGAAGAAGAGAAGAAAATGAAGTACAAAATGATTCTAAGGTTGCTCTAGAAATTTCTCCTAAGACTCCCAAATATGTGCAGATGAATCACTCAGGAAATTAAATTATTAGGGATAATCATAGAGGTATTTGTTATACTACAATTGATTGAATATATTAAGGGAGAGATTGACAACTGATTGGATAATTCAAAGGGAGAGACTAATGATCACCGAGCTACAAAGGTATATGTGACACAATAAATTAGTTATTATATTATCATTGATGTCAACTAGTTTTGACTGTACTTATCATGATAGTTACAAACATCTAAAGAAGGAAATAATGGTGAAGGAATGAGATATTAACACATAGAGGAGATGTATGAGAAAGATATGGATATAGTAGTCATTGGCTAACTTAGTGATGAGTCTATGACATTAAGTTAGCGATTTGATTGTATTACATAACTATGTTATTAATTAAAGATCAAGAATGTACAAGTTTATGCATGTGGTAAGTAAATGAAGAACTTAGTATACACCAAGTTGAAACAATGTACACCGATAAAGTGTACTGTATACTGAGTACAATATTAACTGAGTTAAAAGTCACCGACACATCATGGTATTGGCCGAGTGAAAGAAATAAATGTAACATATGATTTTCGACTAAAGCTGATGAGTTGGATGATTATGGATGATTCTGAGGTTAAAGATAAAGGTTTTTATGAGATCAAATGATTGATAAAATTCAAGGATGATCGTACAATCTAGAATGAAACGTGTTTCAAACACAAATTTTGAGGAAGGTTAAAGCAAAAAAATAAATGGTGAAGATTAAGAGGAAAAATCTATCAATGAGAAGAAAATGGTTTGTCATGTCTATAAAAGGAGACAAGAGATTCATTATGATGATGATGTGTGTGAGAAGATTGCATTCATGTGAAGTTGTTCAGATAGGTTAAAGAAAGAACCAAGAAAATTTGCAGACTACACCAAGCGTCAGAGAAAGGAATTAACTGAGAACAACAAAGTTGGAGGATATAAGGAAATTGAAGTGATTATGATGGCTAGAGGTATTTTGAGCTTAGCAGAGATTTGAAAATCTGCAAAAAGGAAGTTGTATTTTAATCAGATCACTTATTGTTGAATTCTAACCATTGCTACAGATAAATCTCTTAATTGAGTGGGACTTAACATTCTTTATTATTTTATTATGACATTCAATGAATGTTGATTATCTTCATGTTGACCCCATAGTGAATGTTTGGTCACGGAGAACTGTTAGTGATAAATCCTCTAACAAGGTCACACCTTACAGTGTGTTTTGTAACCTTTAACAGGTTGGCTCTTAACCGAGCTCACTTTAGAAGGGTTAAATTATTTCAGTGACCAGTCCCAGGTTGTTTTTCCCCTAACAGGGTTTCCACATTAAAAATCAAGTGTTATATGTGTATGGATGTGATGATTTTTTATTTTTACTTTACACATTACAATTACTGGCTTGGTTAGTATATACAATAGTTAATTTTCTGGTATTCGGTTAATGAACAGAAATATAGATAAATTTTTACCAAGTTATTTAATTGAATTGAATGATTTGTTTAATACATCTAGGATTATTTGGGACTGTAGGATAATTGGACTTAACTAATTCACCCCCCTCCCAGTTATCTAGCAATTGGTATCAGAGCTAGAGTACTTGAAGAAAGAAGTTTGAAGGACTTAAGTAAAAGATCACAAGATGTATAAGAGAGAGGTGCCAAAGATGAACAAAGACAACTTCTCAACATGGAAAAGAAGGATGAAGTTATATCTATCAGGGATTGGTGATTATGCAATGTACTATTTGGAAAATTAGTTTATAACACTCACTGGTCCTCTGACTATCAACCAGATGAAAGAAAGACAAGAACACAATGCTATGATGATTGAGATTATTTCTTCTTTATTAGATACTAAATTTAAAGATATTAAGACATGTACAAATGCAAAGTAGATGTGGGACAATCTTATACTAGTTCATGGAGGAGATGTGAATGTGCTAAGGGAAAAATATGAAAGTCTAAGAGGAAAGTTTGATGATATAAAGATGAAAGAAGGTGAGAACATCACTTAGTATAGCAACCGAATCAAGGAAGTTGTGAATGCTATCCAAGGAGAAGGTGGAACAATTGATGAAGACACTGTGGTAAGTAAAATTCTCAAAACATTGTTACCTACCTATGCTATTAGAGTCTCTGCAATTCATGAAATGAGAGTAGCTCCTGGTAATAATATTTCACTTGATAGTTTCATTGGAAGATTGAATGCATTTGATGTAAATAACTATGACAACAATATGATACCTAAGGTAGAATCTACATTTATGTCATCTCTAAAAATAGGAAGATCAAGAAACATACATAAGATAAGGAATGAAAGTGAAAGTGAAAGTGAAGAAGATGAACTTGATGAACTTGAAGCATTAATGGCTAGAAGACTACAAAAAGGAAAAGGAAGATATAAAGGTAAACTACCCTTGGTATGTTTTAAATGAAAAGAGATTGGTCATATTGTTGCAAGATGTCCTGATAGGAAGGAAGATGAGAAAAAAAATGAAAGATTAAATGAAAGGAAGAATGACATAAGAGATTACCGAGATCACAAAGGAAACTGACAGTATGGAAACATAGAAAAATGAGACTACAGAGATAAAGATAAGAAGGCATGTTACCTAGTTGAAGATCAAGATGATGACACCAAGACCAAAACTGATGAATACATAGAAGTGGTATTTGTGGCATTAAAAGAAGACTCTAAAGAAGAAGAAAGGTATGTTGAAACAACACTTATTTCTAAGGTTAGAAAGAATGATACTTGGATTATTGATAGTGGCTAAACACATCATATGACCAGTGATGAAGAAAAATTTGAATATCTTGAACATTATAATGGTGGATCTGTGAAAATGGAAATGATACACCTTGTCTAGTAAAAGGAAAAGGTTATATATTTCTGAATAATAAGATCATATGTAAAAATTCATATTGGGTGAAAGGACTTAACTATAATCTATTGAGTGTAGCACAACTAAATAACATAGGTCACTGAGTTTCCTTTTAGAATAGAAAGGTGAAATCTATGACGAGACTGGAAAGTTTGGTACTAGTGAACAATCAAAAGGTAACTTATTCGATCTAGAAAAAGTTGAAACTTCTTGTTTATTGGCTAAACATGAAGATGTATGGTTATGGCACAAGAGGTTATGTCATGTGAGCTTTGAAAACATGGTTATGATCAGTAAGAAAAGAAAAGTTAGAGGTTTACCGAGCATATCTAAACATGAACATGTAATGTGCAAACAATGTCAAATGGGTAAGATGTCAAAGTCTATCTTTAAGAGAAAGCATTATTCATCTAATGCTATTTTGGAGTTAGTTCATACTGACTTATGTGGTACAATGAGAACTCAGAGTTATTATGGAGACATATATTTTATGTTGTTTGTTGATGATTTATCTAGGATGGTGACTGTCAGAAGCTTTCAAAATGTTTAAATGGTACAAAGAAAAAGTGGAAAAAGAAAGTGGTAAGGAACTGAAATGCTTGAGGTCAGATAGAGGTGGTGAATTTATTTTTGATGAGTTCACTATTTTTTTTAATGAGCATGGAATTAAGAGATATGTATCTGCACCGAGAACACCTTATCAGAATGAGATTGCTGAAAGGAGGAATAGATCAGTTATTGATTTTGCTAGAACACTGATGATTGAAAAAGATGTTGCACAAATGTATTGGAGAGAAGTTGTTAGTGTTGGTGTTTACACACTGAACCAAGTTCAACTGAAGAAATAATCTAACGAGACACCTTATGAATTATGGTATGGTTACACATCTAATGTGAGTTATTTTAGAATATTTGGAAGTAGATGTTACATTCTGAAAGATGATAGAAATGAAAATTTTGATTCAAAAGGTGATGAAGGGATATTTCTAGGATACTATACTAAAAGAAAGACTTATAAATGTTTGAACAAGGCTAATAACATGATGATTGAAAGTGAAAATGTGAGAGTTGATGAGTTTGTAGAAGATAATGATGAAGAAAGAAAAAAGGAATCAGAAGACTATGATAGATTTATTTATATTGAAGAACTTGAAACTCTACTCAAGAAACAGTCTGGCGTTACCGAGAAATAGAATAATGCTACTGAGCAACAGTCTTTATAGATCGAGCAATAACAAACAATTACTAATGAAAATGTTGATCATGCGCCGAGTGGAGAACACATTGAAGATCAGAGATCTGAACCTATACTTGCAAAGTATATGAGAAGACACCATTCACAAGATCAGATAATTGGAGATAAAATAGTAGGAATGATGACTTGAAGTAAGTTAAGAAACAACACATGTTTAGTTTGTAAATTTGAGCCTAAAACAATTAGAGATGCATTGGAAAATGATAAATGGATTAAGGCAATGAATGAAGAGGTTGAGAAAAAATAGAAAGACAAGACATGGACATTGGTACCGAGACTGAAAGACAAAAATGTGATTGGAACCAAATGGATATTCATAAAAAAATTGAATGAGAATGGATATGTAACAAGGAACAAAGAAAGATTGGTGTGAAAAGGTTATGAACAAGAAGAAGGAATTGACTATGGAGAAAATTTTGCACCCGTTTCTAGACTTGAAGGAGTAATAATATTTCTTGCATATGCTGCTTAAAAAGGATTTAAATTTTATCTGATGGATGTTAAATCTGCATTTTTGAATGGGATACTTGAGGAGAGGTATATATTGAACAACCTAAAGGTTTTGTTGATCCTAATCAGAGGAACATGGTATGTAAGCTACACAAAGCATTATATGGATTGAAACAAGTACCAAGAGCATGGTATGAAAGATTGCATTCTTATCTCATAAGAATTGGATTTGTTAGAACAAGTGACATGAATAATTTGTACTTGAAATGTGAAACTGATGATAAGATTCTTATTGCTGAAATATTTGTTAATGGTATCATATTTGGAGGTCATGATTACTTATGCAAATATTTTGTTGATGAAATGAGGAAAGAATTTAAAATGTCAATGTTCGGTGAGATAAAAAAAATTCTTGGATTACAAATACTACAACATAAGGAAGGCATATACATCACACAATCTAAATACATCAAATAAGTCTTGAAGACTTTTAGTATGGAAGATTCAAAACTAGTTGGTACACCTATGGTCACCGGATGCAAGTTGACAAAGGATGACAAGTCAACCAAGGTAAATCAAACCTTGTATAGATCAATGATTGGAAAATTGATGTATGTTGTGCATAGTAGACCAGATATTGCACACACAGTTGGAATTGTAGCCAGATTCTCTGGTAATCCTAAAGAATCACACATGATTGTCGTGAAAAGAATTTTGAGATACTTGAAGAACACTAAAAATTATGGGTTATGGTATACAAAAGAATGAAATTTTGAGCTGAAAGTTTATGTTGATGTTGATTGGGCTAGAAATATTGATGATAGAAAAAGCACTAATGGTAGAGAATTCTTTTTAGGAGAAAGATTGGTAACTTGGATAAGTAAGAAACAAGGATGCATTTCTCAGTCCACTACAGAAGTAGAATATGTTGTTGTTGCTTCCAATTGTTCAAATATTGCATGGATTAAACAACTATTGGAAGGTACGAATGAGGAGATCACTGATCTAGTGATAATCTATTATGATAACACAAGTTCTATTAATATTTCAAAGAATCTAGTGATGCATGCAAAGAAAAAGCACATATATATTAAGTATCACTACTTGAGGGAACAAGTTCAAGAAAATCAAGTTAGATTGGAATATGTGAAGTCACAAGAGAAACTTGCTAATATATTCACTAAACCCTTACTGAAGGACACATTTGAATACTTGAGAAGTAGAATAGGGGTCCATCCTCTATCTAATAGTCACTAAGGTGTTATGAGGTTACATCAACCTATACTTGATTAGAAGATCTAATGATGTTGATGCATGATGTTCACACTTTGGGTTTCCTAAGGTTGTGAAAGATGGAAGACAAGCTAAAATTGCATATCAGTACATGCAAGGTATTAAAATCTTAGCCAAACAATAGAGATATTGATTTGGCTACTAAAGAGATGATTATTTTTGTTTTGGCATTGATGTCAAAGGGAGAGAGATTGCATGAAATACTCAGAAAAGGGAGAGAGATTGCATGGAATAAAGGACAGAGAATGAAAAAGAGATTACATGCGGGGAGAAACATTGATGTTCTGTAGTAATTAAACATATTAAATGCATAAGCTAGGGAGAGCTTACCGAGTCACAACATTTACATACAGAGTTGTAGACAAATGTTTGGTATTCTATGACATATTTCATATTGTGTTGCCATCAATGCCAAAGTGAGAGATTTGTATACTACAACTGATTGAATATTTTAAGGGAGAGATTGACAACTGATTGGATACTTCAAAGGAGAGACTATTGATCATTGAGCTACAAAGGTATATGTGACACATTAAATTAGTTATTATATTGTCATTAATGTCAACTAGTTTTGAATGTACTTATCATGATAGTTACAAACATATGAAGAAGGAAATAATGGTGAAGGAATGAGATATTAACATGAAGAGGAGACATATGAGAAAGATATGGATATAGTATTCATTGGGTAAATTATTGATGAGTCAATGACATTATGTTAGTGATTTGATTGTATTACATAACTATGTTATGAATTGAAGATCAAGAATGTACATGTTTATGTGGTTGGTAAATGAAGAACTTAGTATACACCAAGTTGAAACCATGTACACCGAGAAAGTGTAGTGTATACTAAGTATAATATTAACCAGGTTAGAAGTCATTGACACATCACGATATTGACCGAGTGAAAGAAATAAATGGAACATATGACTGCCGACTAAAGATGATGATTTGGATTATTATGGATGATTTTGAGGTTAAAGATAAAGTTTGTTATGAGATCAAATGACTGATAAAATTCAAGGATGATCAGATGATCTAGAATGAAACGTGTTTCATACATAAGTTTCGAGGAAGGTTGAAGTGAAAAAATCAACGGTGAAGATTAAGAGGCAAAATATATGGATGAGAAGAAAATGGTTTATCATGTCTATGATTCATTATGATGATGATGTGCGTGAGAAGATTGCATTCATGAAAAGATGGTCATATAGGTTAAAGAAAGAACCGAGAAAATTTGTAGACTACACTGAGTGTCAGAGAAAGGAATTAACCAAGCAAAATAGAGTTGGAGGATACAAGGAAATTGAAGTGATTATGATGGCTAGAGGTATTTTGAGCTTACCATAGATCTGAAAATCTGAAAAAGGAAGTTGTGTTTGAATCAGATCATTTATTGTTGCATTCTAAACATTGCTACAGATAAATCTCTTAATCGAGTGGGACTTAATAGTCTTTATTGTTTCATTATGACATTCAATGAATGTTGATTGTTTTCATGTTGACCCCATAGTGAATTTTTGGTCACGGAGAACTGTTAGGGTCCGTTTGGGTACTGGAATACCAAATGTTGGATATAGTCAATTCTGGAAGTTGCTACAATTTTGGAACATACAAATCCTGAAAATGATTTTTAGAATATGGGCTGACCCATTTGGTTCACCCGAAATATGACTGAGAAGATGCATAAGGAATTTTAATTCTTTATTTTAATTTCTTTGAATATGGTGTCTATATGTCTGTATATATACACACATACATGTGTGTATATATACATATATGCACATATGTATATATATACACATACACACATGTGTATATATATACACATGTGTGCATATGTGTATACATGTGTATATATACACACATGTATATACATATGCACACATGTGTATATATACACACATAAACACATGTGTGTGTATACACATATGTACACACACACATATATATACATACATACACGTATATATATACACACATAAATGTGTATATATACACAAATGTATGTATATATACACACATACATAGGTATATATATACACATACACACACACATATATATACATACATGTATACACATATACACACACATGTGTATATATACACAAATACACATATGTGTATATATACATATACACACATTTATGTATATATACATACATATACATACATGTGTCTATATACACATATGCATATACACAAATGTATGTATATACACACATGTGTATATATACACACATGTATATATATACATCCTTATAGAAATATAATAGACATCCTTATAGAAATATAATATACATCCTTATAGTCACGGATCCCATGAAATATTAAATTTGGTATATAAAAATTGGAATTGGAATTCGAAATTCCAATTCCACCTATTTGAGTGGAAGATGCAAATGTCCATTTTGGGGCAAAATTGGAATTTCAAAATTCCAATTTCAATTTTTTGGATGGACACAAACATGGAATTGACATTATCCAGAATTAGACAATGCCAATTCCAGTCTAATTCCAGCCCCCAAACGAGCCCTTAGTGATAAATACTCTAACAAGGTCACACCTTACAGTGTGTTTTGTAACCTTTAACAGGGTTGGCTCTTAGCCGAGCTCACTTCATAAGAGTGAAATTATTTCAGGTATTGGTCTCATGTGGTTTTTCCCATAAAAGGGTTTCAACATTAAAAATCAAGTTTTATATGTGTATGGATGTGATCATTTTTTAAATTTTTTTTACACATTACAATTAGTGGCTTGATCGGTATATACACTAGTTAATTTACAAGTATTCGGTTAATGAACAGAAAGACACAGATAAAGTTTTACCGACTTGTTTAATTGAATTGAATGATTTTTTTATACATCTAGGAGTATTTGGGATTGTAGGATAATTGGACTTATTTGATTCACCCCCCTCTTAGTTATCTAATAATATCATTACAAGAAGTAAAGATATTGATAAATAGTTTGATCTATGCTTGATCTCAGAAATTGAACTAATGATTGTAAAATAGGCTTGGAATGATCAAAATTGGATGAAAGTTATGCAAGAAGAACTAGATCAGATTGTAAAGAATTACACTTGGGAATTGGTCCCAATATTGGTAGATGAAAATATAATTGGAAAAAAATGGGTTTTCTAAAACAAACTAGATGAAGATAAACACACAGTGAGGAACAATGCTAGACTTGGATGCAAACGATATACACAGGTAGAAGGAATTTAATTTGAGGAGACTTATGTTTAACCTTTGGTTATTTGGTATTTGGTTTTGTCATTTATGTCAATAAGACATGTCAAATCTCTCAGTCAATTATGGTGGTACACAAGGTACAGTTCTAATAATGGTACACAAGATGGAAATTTAGCAATCTTATGGAAGTTGATTAAATGATCAAGATGTGGTTAAGATCATGTTCTTAATGTACTAATACATTTATTATATCATTATTGAGGTGGTTTATAAAGTGTTATGTATATAACACTTAATGTTGATTATGAGTGTTAAATCAATTATAATTTCATAACTACCTAGTTTCGGTCTAATCAAGTTTACACATATTAAGTGTTAAAAAAAACCCCAAATATTATACCTTTTAGGAAAGGTAATAGGAAAATATAAAATGAATCATTTCTAGTTTTTGATTTGAACATGTCTGTACAGGTCAGATTTTTTATCGACCAAGGTAGTTTTAGACAGTTATAACTGTTTCTGGCCAATTTTGGTCTAATTATAGTTTGGGGTATGTAATAGTCTCAAAAATTTCATCTTCCTTGGTTTATAAGTAGAGGATATATTCCTCAAAACTTACAATACGTGGATTTGATAAAATTTTCACGAGTTGTATCTAATTTGCAGTAGACCATATAGATTACAGTAAGTTTACATACCAACAAAGATGATGATAATGCTTTATGTTTCTATTTTTCTATTTGTGATTTGATTTTCATTACATAAGTTTATCAGAGGTAGAATAAGGGTTATATATTTATGTTTGAGTCATTCACATCAATATTTACTCAGATATTTTAATAGAAAATTAAAACATATTTGGGTACTTGATGTTTTGAAGAGAAACAAAGGTTTATCACTTCAAGAAAGTTGATAGTTTGAAATAAATATTTAACTCAAGTCATCCTCTATCATTAAAATATATTTTTTTAAGTCTGATTGTACATCTTTTAATTTGATATATTCATTGTAATAAATCTTGCATCATTGGTGTAATTTGTTGATGTAAATAGAATCAGTAAGAGAGAGAAGAGAAGTGTATCCTGCTTTATGTTCTCAACTTGGAGTTGAATTTTTGATTCATGATTTGTATTGTAAAAGAAATTATCCTCTGATTTTGTGTCTCATTTTTCTAGTTTGGAAGTTGGTGCTTCTTGTATTCTTGAATTTGGTGCTTCGGGTGTAAGAGTTTGGCATTCCTTGAAACTGGTGTTCCTAAAATAGGGTGTTGATGCTTCCCAGAGTTGTAGCTCTAAAATATTTTTCCAAGAGGCCAATAAAGTTTCAGATTAAAAGTGGTTTTTAACCCTAAGGTATTTTCCACTATAAATATTTTTTACCTTATTCTTCTTTCATATCTTGTTCATTTTTATAACTTTATGTTATAATTGTAACAGTTGAAATTGTAAATTCGAAAAGAACAAGTTTTAAGTAACCATCGATTCAGCCCCCCCTTAGTGGTGCTTGTATTCCAAAAATTGGTATTAGAGAAAGTTTCCCTACATCAAGTTTAATAGCTTTGGGTAAATTTTGGTTGACTGGAATACTTATCTATAATGGCTCATGATAGTTCTTCAAAGGTTCCTATTTTTGATGGGTCAGATTATACTTTTTGGGATGTAATGATGCAAACATACTTGTTATCTATTAATGTTTATGTTTGGGCTTCAATTTTTAATGGTTATAAATTTCCTAATTCTTTATCTATAGATCATGATGAAAATAAGAATTATGAAATTTATATGAAAGCTAATTTTGCAATACTTAACAATTTGTCTAAAGATGTGTTTGTTAAGGTTATGCATTGCTGATTGCAGATCTTCTAAAGGAGTATGGGACAATTTGAAAAATAACTATCATGGTAAAGATAGAGTTAAATAGTCCAAGATATAATATTTAAAATGAAGATTTGAAGATCTAAAAATGGGAGATGATGAAAAGGTAGAACACTATCTCCTTAAGATAGATGAAACTATGAATTTAACATAAGAGGACTTGGTGAAACAAATGATGATATTGATGTTGTTAAGAAAGTCTTAAGATATATTTCTGATAAATTTATTCTAAGATATGTTCCATAGAATAAAATAGAGACATTAACAATTACACAATGGAAGATATTCATGGAGCACTTGTAGCTTATAAAATGAGAAAGTTTGGCAAGAAAGAGTCCACAAGTAAAGAAGAACCATTTAAGGTAGAAAATAAAATGAAGGAAGTATCATCAGAATCAGAAGACCTTGATGTTCTTGAGAACATCTCTCAAGGAAATTGAGAGGAGAAGGTGAATAAAAAGGTAAAATTCCTTTGAAATTCTTTAATTGTGGTAAAATATGACACTTTGCATCTAAATTTCCTTAGAATAGTTATAATGAAGTAGATGATGAGAAAGAGAAATAAAGTAAAAATAAATTCTACAACAATAATTTCCTTAAGAAGATGAAGAGTTTGATTGCTGATGTATTAGATAGTGAATATAATAGCTTTGAATGTGATGAAAATCAAGTTTTATTCATGGCTATAGAAAATCCTTGTCAAGAATCTTATACTGATAATGACGTTGAACTTGTTGAGGATGATTTAGAATGTGAATTTCTTTATGTAGTTAAGAACACCAAGGAATTAAAAAGGAATGTAAGTTTTCAAGAAAATCAATTATTAAAGTAAAAAGAAAACTTTGAAAAGGAAACTAAGGAATTAAATCAACAAGTCACGGATTTGAAATTACAAGTTGAGCAACAAAAGAGAATTGTCTTTGTCACTAAGGAAGAGTTAATTTCTAAAGATCAGGAATGTACAAGGTTAATGAATGAATAAGTATCATATAAAAGGAAGTTACAAAAATATGAGATTACTACTTTGGATGACATGTTAAGGAAATAAAGAAGAATTGATGATGTAACTAGAATTGGTTTTGAACTTGGACAATGCTCTAGTGGCAATAAAGATAAATATTTATTTGATATATTCAAATATGAAAGTAAGGACATAGAAAAACATAGTACCACTTCAAATGTAGGTAAAAATGAAGATTTTAATCAGATTTATAATGATAAAAATAAATTTATATCAAGATATTCAATCATGGATAAAATATCTCCAAACAGGTTCACTTCTTTCTTTGATGGGTATTGCTTCATGTGTCGTCAATATGGACACATAATAAGTAATTGAAAATACATGTCAAGGATGTTTTCAAAGTTTCATTTTGGTTATTCCTTTCCTAAAATGAATTGTCCAATATTTTAAAAATGCAATCTCTTAGGTCATGTTATGAGGAATTGAAAAACTAAGTCATTTCAGAATGATCAATCTTATACTAGTCTAGAGTTTATAAAGAGTTTGATACTAAAGTGACTAAGATATGGAGACCTAAGATTAATAAGTCTATGTTTGTTCAAATGGATTTAAATTGTGAAGAAAAGGACTTGTGGATAATTGATAGTGGTATTTCTAGACACATGCCAGGTGATAAAATAAAGTTTGACAAATTGATTAACTACAAAGGTGGTAGTGTGAATTTTGGTGACAAGTCTTCAAGGAAAATTAAAAATTTGGGTTCTTTGATGCTTAGTGATAAAATGTTTATTCATGATGTGTATTATGTTAAAGGATTGAAGAACAATCTTCTAAGTGTTAGTCAAATTTGTGATAATGGATATAAAGTTATGTTTGATGATCATGGTTGTCAAAACACACTAAAATATGGACAATTTTTTGGGTCAGGTAAAATATCTAAAGGGAATATATATAACTTAAAAGATATCACAAATACTAACAATCATGAAGATGTTTGTCTTATGGGATAGGTGATTGAAGTTGTGCAGGATAAAAATAAAACACTAATGGATAATACTCTTCTCCAAGACAATGATAATGACTTGAACACATTAGATAATAAAGTTGAAGAAAGTGACAAATAAATAAAAGATCAAAAAGGAACACCAGAACCAACAAATACAAAGTCTATAGGAACAAGATTGAATAAATATCATCCTCAAGAATAGATTATAGGAGACAAATAGGAAGATCAGTTAACTGAAATATTCACAAAACCTCTCTCAAAAGAAGTGTTTTAAGGTTTGAGAACTAGATTAGGAGTTCCCACTCTTTCTTCTCTTGCATAAGTGTGTGATAGCTTTCAGGGGGAGCATTTATGATCATTTTTGCAACTAAAACCTTGGTGTATCTCCTTTGTCATTGATGTCAAAGGGGGAGAAAAAAACATGAGGAAAACATATTGCGATTGATATATGAGGTTGGTTAATTGATGTAGGAGCATCCTAGGTGTAAGGGAGATCTTGCATCATGCAAAAATATTTTTGGTTTCTTTTCGATAAGGGCTATCTTGTGCAGAGCTTCTATTTTTTGAAATTTACTATTTTTAGTAAGTTTTTTGTTTGAGCTCAGAATGGTCTATTTTCTTCCCTAGAGGTTCACTTTGGTCATAGCTGATAACCTAAAACTGATTGAATATCTTGATGGAAAGAATGGACAAGTGAAAGACAGTGATTGATTGTTACCAAGATACTAAAGTATATGTAAGACAATTAAATTAGTCAATGTATTGTCATTGATGTCAACTAGTTTTGACTATACTTATCATGATGGTTACAAACATTCAAAGAAGAAAAATGGTAAAGGAATGAGATATCTACATGAAGATGAGATGGATATGAAAGATATGACTATGGTATACATTGGATAACTTATTGATGAGTCTATGGCATCATGTTGATGACTTGAATGTATTAGATATTTTTTTTATGTATTGAAGATCAGAACTGAACAAGTTTATGTGGTCGGTAAATAAAGATTTTTGTATACACCGAGCTAGTGTAGTGTATACCGAGTATAGTATTAACTGAGTAGGTAATCACTGACACATTATGGTATTGACCGAGTGAAAGAAATAAATAAGGTTTATAAAAACTGACTGAAATGATGAGCTAGACAATTGCTTATGATTTCTAGGTAGAAGATATGTTGGATACAATTGTCTGAAGGACATTGTTGGATTAGCTATGTGTTGTCCTTGATGTCACACAAATGTCATATCAATTATCATTCTCAGTGTCTACTGAGTTCAGTTGGTCAGCTAAGCGGTTCTCAGTGTCTACTGAGTTCAGTCGGTCAGCTAAGCGGTTCTCAGTGTCTACCGAGCTCAGTCGGTCAGTTAAGTGGTTTTTAGTGTCTACCGAGTTCTCTCGGGTGTCTAAAGGAAACATGACAGGGAAACAGTGTTAACCGAGCCTCCTCAGTTATCGAAGGAAAAGTAGTGGTTACCGAGTTCACTCAGTCATCGAAGGAAATCTTTTCAGGATTAATGTTTACCGAGCATGGTCGGCCCTTCAAAGGATTTTGTTGTTACAGTTTGTTTATCCAAGCCGACTGTTATAATAATTATTAGTGCTGACTTGGCAATCTAAATGTTAATTAAAATGGCATATATATAGAAGGTCAAGTGGTGAATAAAAAAAATATACAGCATGCAGAAATCATTTTGAAGAAGGGTATGTTCAAATTTTGAAGGATGGTCAGATATCCTTGAGGAGTAGCAAAGATTTATTTGATCAGTAAGGATCTAGTGAAGCAGAACAAAGATCTATATTTAGCAATTCAATTGCAGGTCATTTCATTGTCACTCTCTTACAATTGTAGCAGTGATATCAAAATCTCTTAACCAAGTTGGTTTAACAACCATTTTGTAAATCCTCTAACAAGGTGACAATTCTATTGAATTGTTTCAAGACCTCTTACAAGGCCACTCCTAGCAGGGTGATTAAATCCTCTAACAAGGTCACACCTAACAGTGTGTTTTGTAACCTTTTACCGGGTTGGCTTCTAACCGGGCATCACTTCAGAAGAGTGAAAAATAGTAACTAGTTACATTGGTGGTTTTTCCCATATTGGGTTTCCACGGTAAATTTGGTGTCTCTTGTGTTCATGTTATTTTCTTTATTCATGTAAGTTAATCAGTGATGAATACTTAAGAACAATTTAATTATTACACACTTCAAGGATCAAGTTTCAACATTTCTCTGTATATTTACCGAGTAGCACAATAAATAATTTGTTAAGATATTTAAGGGATTAGTGGTAATATTTTTTGTGGTTAACTGATTCACCCCCCTCTCTCAGTTACTGCATCTATATTTCCAACAATTGGTATCAGAGCTTTTGGTGCTTGCAGGAAGGGTTTCAAGGACCTAAGCTAAAGATCAGGATGTCTTACAAAAGAGAAATTCCAAGGCTTAATACAAATAAATTTTCAGCATGGCAAGGTCTCATGAGACTTCATCTGGCTTCCATTGGTGATTCGGGATGCAAATATATTGATCAAGAATATACAATTCCTACTGGTACATTAACTGTTGAAGACATTGCAGAGAAGAAGAACCATAACACTATGATGATAGACATTGCATCAGCTCTTAGCTATGAAGAATTTGATGAAATCAAAGACTGCACAACTACTCATGAAATGTGGAACAAGCTGAAGAAAATCTATGGTGGTGATGACAATGTGAAGAGAGCCAAAGCAGAGAGCCTAAGAGGACAGTTTGATCAGATGAAAATGAGAGAAGAAGAAAACATTGCAAAATATGTTGAAAGGATTAAGACAAGTGTTAGTGCAATCAGAGCTTCTGGAGGAAAAATTGATGATGAAACTGTTATAAGTAAGGTTCTTCAAACATTACTTCCTATTTATGCAATAAGAGTTTCTGCTATTCAAGAAAGAAGATGTGAAGAAAATCACAATATAACTTTGGATGCCTTAGTTGGAAGATTGACAGCCTTTGAACTGGATAACTATGACAACTATGTTCCAACTTCTAAAAATATTGAATCAACTTTTGAGGCCAAACTTTCACTCAAGAAAGGGAAGAAAATCCAATCAGAAAGTGAAGAAGAATCAGAGGAAAGTTCTGATAGTGATCTTGAAGTTATTGAAGCATTACTTGCAAAGAAGCATTCAAGAGGCAGAGGAAAATACAAAGGTAAAACTCCCTTAATCTATTTTTCATGTGAAGAAATTGGTCATATTGTAGCTAGGTGTCCAAACAAGCAAAACAAAGATGAGAAGAAAAATTACAAGTACAATGGCAAGAAGAATTTCAAATCATTTAAGGATAAAGGTAAGAAAACATGTTTTTTAGCTAAAGATTCAGATGATAGTGAAGAAGAAATTGTTTTCATTGCTGTAAAAGATGAATCTGATAATGATGAAGATGAGATGGCACTTATCTCTCATATAAGCAAGAATTCAATACATGGATTATAGACAGTGGATGTTCACATCATATGACTGGTGACAGGACCAAGTTTGAACACTTTGAAAACTTTGATGGTGGTAATGCAAGGTTTGGAAACAATGAACCTTGTTGTATAAAAGGAAAGGGATGAATTTCATTAACCAAAGAACTTATATGTGATAATGCATATTGGGTTGAAGGACTAAAGCATAATCTTCTAAGTGTAGCATAGCTAATTAACATTGGATTCAAGGTTGAATTCATGAATGGCAAAGCAAGACTGCTGGATGAGAAAGGAAAACTGATAGGATCAGGAAAACAAACCAAAGGTAACCTGTTTTATCTTGATCTTGGTGATTACTCATGTTTTATTGCTCAAATTGAAGAAAGTTGGTTATGGCACAAAAGGTTATGTCATGTAAATTTTGACAACATGATGAAAATAAGCAAATTCAAGAAAGTAAGAGGTATTCCTACTTTGAAGAAACCTGATGTTGGTCTATGCAAGAATTGTCAAATTGGTAAAATGGGAAAGTCTAGTTTTAAAAGTAAAAACTATCAGTCTAAAGATATTTTGGAAATTGTGCATACTGATTTATGTGGACCTATTGGAATTGAGAGCTATACCGGAGAAAAATTCTTTATTCTCTTTGTTGATGATTACTCTAGAATGATGATTGTTATGTATTTAAGAGAAAATTCAGAAGCATTTGAGAAGTTCAAATGGTATTTAGCAAGAGTAGAAAAGGAAACAAGAAAAAGAATAAAATGCTTGAGATCAAACAGAGGTGGTGAATTCATCTCCCATGAATTCAATAATTTTTGCATTGAAAGAGGACTCAAAAGATAGGTATCAGCCCCAAGAACTCTTGAGCAGAATGGAATAGCCGAGAGAAGGAACAGATCTATCATGGACTGTGCAAGGACTCTAATGATTGAAAAGGAATATTGCTATGAAATACTGGAAGGAAGCTATCAACACTGTAGTTCATACCTTGAACTGAGTATAGCTAAGAAAAGACACATTCAAGACTCCGTATGAGCTATGGTATGGCTACAAACCAAATGTAAGTTACCTAAAAGTATTTGGTAGTAAATGTTACATCTTAAAAGAATCTAGAAAAGGAAAATTTGATGTAAAAAGTGATGAAGAAATATTTTTGGGATATTCTTGCAAAAGTAAGGCATATAGATGTCTAAATTTGTCTACTCACAAAATCATAGAAAGTGCACATGTGAGAATTGATGAGTTTGCAGAAAAGACTGAAGAAGAAAGCAAAAAGGAACCAGAGGATTAAAAAAAATTTGTTTACATCGAACCTGATACATTGCCAAACACATATAAGGAAACTACATCTATCGAGCCTAGTACAATAACCAAGTCATAAGAAGAAGTTCAGACCGAGTCATAAAGTACCGAGTCTTAGTCTAAAGCTACCGAGAAAGTATCTACCGAGCTTGAGAAACCTGAACCTGAAGATGAAGAAGATGACAATGTAACTCATTCAGGAAGCAAGGAACCTGTATTGGCCAAGTATGTCAGAAAGCATCATAAACCAGATCAGATTATTGGAAACAAATTAGACGGTACTATGACAAGAAGTAAACTAAAAGGTGCATGTTTATTTGCTGATTTTGAACCTAAAAATGTCAAAGATGCATTGGAAAATGAAAATTAGATTGAGGCTATGAATGAAGAAATAGAGAAAATAGAGAAAAATAAGACATGGACTCTTGTACCTAGGCCTAAAGATAAAAATGTAATTGGGACAAAATGGGTATTCAGAAATAAGTTGAATGAAGATGGTCAAGTATCAAGAAACAAAGCAAGATTGGTATGTAAAGGATATTCTCAAGAAGAAGGAATAGATTATGGAGAGACTTTTGCTCCTGTTGCAAGATTAGAAGGTGTGAGGACTTTACTTGCATATGCAGCACATAAAAGATTTAAGGTATATCAGATGGATATAAAATTTGCATTTCTCAATGGTATTCTTGAGGAAGAATTCTACGTTGAGCAACCTGAAGGTTTTATTGATCTAGACAAAAGGGATATGGTCTGCAAATTACACAAAGCATTGTATGGTCTGAAACAAGCTCCTAGAGCATGGTATAAAAGATTACATAACTATCTTACTTAGATTGATTTCAAAAGAGCTAATGACAACAGTAATTTATACATCAAAGAAGGATCAGATAACAAAATTGTTTTGGTAGAAATATTTGTGGATGATACTGTGTTTACAGGAAATGATGATCAGTGCAAAGAATTTTCAGAGCATATGAACAAAGAATTTTAAATGTCTATGTTTGGTCAGATAAAATTTTTTGTTGGACTTCAGATTCAGCAAAACAAAAATGGTATCTACATCACTTAGTCTAAATATATCAGGGAAATACTTAAGAAATTTGGTATGGAAGATTCAAAACCAGTTGGTACACCCATGTGTACTGGACTGAAGCTTACCAAAGATGATGATTCAAAAGAAGTAGATCAGATCTTATACAGATCAATGATTGGAAAATTACAGTATGTAGTACACACAAGGCCTGATATTGCCTTAGCAGTTGGTATAGTGGCAAGATTCTCGGCTAAACCCAGAGAAAATCACATGATGGAAATCAAAAGAATCTTGAGGTATTTAAGGGGAACTAAAGATTATGGCTTGTGGTATAAATTTGGAGGCAATTTGGATTTAAAAGTGTTTATTGATGCTGATTGGGCAAGAAACATTGATGATAGAAAGAGTATAAGTGGTGGAGCATTCTTTCTTGGCAAGAGGTTAGTATCTTGGACTAGTAAAAAGAAAAACTGCACATCCCAATCCACAGTAGAAGCAGAATACGTTGCTGCAGCAGTAAACTGCTCTAATATTGTATGGTTCAAACAACTTTTGGAAGACATGAAGGTTGAGATCAAAGAACCAGTTGTTATGTTTTGTGATAATACAAGTGCAATAAATATTTCAAAGAATCCAGTAATGCATTCCAAAACCAAGCACATTGCAATAAAATATCACTTTGTCAAAGAATTGGTGTAGGACAAGGAAATCAGATTGGAATATATTCATACAAAAGAACAAATTGTAGATATCTTCACCAAGCCACTACCTAAGGATGCATTCTTGTATCTTAGAGGCAAGTTAGGGGTCACTCCCCTGTCTGAGGTTCACTAAATAAAGTTTTAGTGATGCATCAACTAAAACATGTTGAAGATCAATCAGTTGATGTAGCATAGTCAGGGAATCATTGCATATGAATCAATACATAAGGTACATTGATATTTACCGAAACTGTGTAAGTTGTCTTTGGCATGTGTTGTCAAAGAGGGAGAGTTTGCTGTCATTTCAAGAAATTTCTAAGAAGAATAATTTGAGAAGTTAAGAGGGAGAGTTCTCAGTCAGAAAGAAGTTTGAAGATGATAAGAATTAGAATGAAGCCAAGGATATGTTTCTTACTCTAGGTTTCTCTGTGAAATTTCATTATGCTATGACATGTTGTGTTGCTATCAATGCCAAAGAGGGAGATTGTTGGATACAATTGTCTAAAGGACATTGTTGGATTGGCTATGTGTTGTCTTTGATGTCACACAAATGTCATATCAATTATCATTCTTAGTGTCTACCGAGTTCAGTCAGTCAGCTAAGCGGTTCTCAGTGTCTACCAAGTTTAGTCGGTCAGCTAAGCAGTTCTCAGTGTCTACCGAGCTCAGTAGGTCAGTTGGGTGGTTTTTAGTGTCTACCGAGTTCTCTCAGGTGTCTAAAGGAAACATGACAGGGAAACAGTGTTAATCGAGCCTCCTCAGTTATCGAAGGAAAAGTAGTGGTTACCGAGTTCACTTGATCACCGAAGGAAATCTTTTCAAGATTAATGTTTACCGAGCATGATTGGCCCTTCAAAGGATTTTGTTGTTACAGTTTTTTTATCCAAGCTGACTGTTATAATAATTATTAGTGCCGACTTGACAATCTAAATGTTAATTAAAATGGCATATATATAGAAGGTCAAGTGGTGAATAAAAAAAATATACAGCATGCAGAAATCATTTTGAAGAAGGGTATGTTCAAATTTTGAAGGATGGTCAGATATCCTTGAGGAGAAGCAAAGATTTATTTGATCAGTAAGGATCTAGTGAAGCAGAACAGAGATCTATATTCAACAATTTAGTTGCAGGTCATTTCATTGTTACTCTCTTACAATTGTAGCAGTGATATCAAAATCTCTTAACTAAGTTGGTTTAACAACCATTTTGTAAATCCTCTAACAAGGTGACAATTCTATTGAATTGTTTCAAGACCTCTTACAAGGCCACTCCTAGCAGGGTGATTAAATCCTTTAACAAGGTCACACCTAATAGTGTGTTTTGTAACCTTTTATCAGGTTGGCTTCTAACCGGGCATCACTTCAGAAGAGTGAAAAATAGTAACTAGTTACATTGGTGGTTTTTCTCATATTGAGTTTTCACGGTAAATCTGGTGTCTCTTATGTTCATGTTATTTTCTTTATTCATGTAAGTTAATCAGTGATGAATGCTTAAGAACAGTTTAATTATTACACACTTCAAGGATCAAGTTTCAGCATTTCTCTGTGTATTTACTGAGTGGCACAGTAAATAATTTGTTAAGATATTTAAGGGATCGGTGGTAATATTTTTTGTGGTTAACTGATTCACCCCCCCCCTCTCAGTTACTGCATCTATATTTCCAACAAGATAATGTTTTTTATGATGATCTAACGGCTAATAAAATTCAAGATTGATCAGATGAAGGAGAATGAAACATGTTAATGACACAACTATCGAGGAAGTTTAAAGTGATAAAATGAATGGTGAAGATTAAGAAGAAAAATCAATGGATGAAAAGAAAATGGTTTATGATGTCTATATAAGGAGACATAAGATTAATTATTGAGTTTGGGATTTTTCATACTACAGGAGAATTTGCATGAAAATGATTATTTTCATGCACCACTGATCAAATTGGTTGAAGACAGAACCAAGTTGAACTGCAGACATTACTAAGCATCAGAGAAGCATATGTCGAGTGGAATAAAGTTGGAGGATATGAAGGATTGAATTGACTATTGATCAGAGGAGGTATTTTGAGCTTAGCATAGATCTAAAAATTTGCAAATCATAGTTGTATTTGAGTCAAATCAGTACTATATCAGTTTAACCATTGTTATAGATAAATATCTTAATCGAGTGAGACTTAACAGTCTTTTTTATTTCAATATGACTTTCAATGAATGTTGATTGGTTTCTTGTTGACCCCATAGTGAATGCATGGTCAGCAGAGAGCAGTTAGTGATAAATCCTCTAACCATGTCACACCTTACAGTGTGTTTTGTAACCTTTAATAGGGTTGGCTCCTAACCAAGCTCACTTCAGAAGAGTGAATTATTTTGGGTTACCGGTTCTAGGTGGTTTTTCCCCTAACAAGGTTTCCACATTAAAAATCTGTGTTATATGTGTGTATGATGTGTTGAATTGTTATTTTTCTTTACACATGTCATAATTGGATAAATCGATGAACACAATACTTAATTTACTGGCAATCGATAGATGAAGAGAAAGATACAGTTGATAACTTTCTGAGTTGATTATTTGATAGAAATGTTTTGATATATACATCTGATATTTGGGACTATAGGATAATTGGACTTAACTAATTCACCTCCCCTCTCAGTTATCTAACAATATCAGCCTGCCAGTAAAGTTTCATTGCCAGATCAAGTCTAGTTTTAAAGATATTGAAAATGTTTGGTATTGGTAGCAGGGTACATAAACTTTGAACTCAGTTTCGAAGGCTTTAGAGGCTCTGAATGAGGTCAATACTTTGGCTAACTGGAGCTTTCATAATTCAACTTCTATAGAGAACTTTACGCCCTTTCCAAAATGGTGTCATAGTAGCCAATCGGGTCAACCGGCGATGACTTACGGTCTCTGGAAGTTTCACTACTAAAATGGAAGAAAATGAATTTCCTTCAAAATTTCTTTTTGAGTTTCAAAGTTGTTTTGAGCTTAATCTAATGTAATAAAATGAAAAATAAAATAATTCTAGGGGCGGTCAACCTTAATGGATAAAATTCTAGAACCTTCTCGGGCGGTGTAAAATTGCCTATATAAGGAAGGCCCGTAGTGTTGTCTAGGGTAGTTCTGGGAAGTTCTGGATAATTATTCAAGGAATTTTCCTACATAATATTGTAGGAAAAATGCCCATGTGGCTTTACATATTATAATTCCAAAAATTTGTAATTCCACACTTGTGGAGATAATAAGAAGCCATTTTTTTGTTCTTGTAAATTGTTGTTGTTTCTTTGTTTTTGTTATGTGTTTGTGGTATTGAGGGGAGAAACCTTCATCAAGTGGTATGAGAGCTAAGTTCTTGAGTGTGTAGATAGATCACCAACTATGAGTCAATTTACACCAGGACCGCAGTTTAGGGTTTTTGTGATTGCATGAAAATTCCTCGATGAAGGGAACATGGTGGAAGAGCCGGTAGTGTGTCACTTGAGGTTAGAGCCCACTAGAGACAAGTGTGAGCATTGAAAGAAGAGATTCATAAAGGAATAAATCTTACAGTCAGAGATGAAAGAGAGGATGAAGCTGAAGAAGGAAATTTTGATCAGGAAGGAGAAGGTGAAATTCTAAACCAAGAGGACAAAAGGATTTTTTGGGCAATTTCCAAGATTGGGAAAAGACCTAAGATTGAGGTTCCTACATTTTCAGAAAATCTTAACCTAGAAGAGTTGATTGACTAGATCAATGAATTAGAAGAATACTTTGAGTATGAGGATATTGAGGATCTTGATAGGGTCAAATTTGTGAAGGCTAGACTGAAGGGTCATGTGAAAATTTTGTGGTAGGAGATTCAATTGGAGTGAAATAGAAGAGGAAAGGAGAAAATCACAATATGGGATCGGATGGTAGATAAATTGAAGAGATAATTCACTCCTCTTGATTATGAGCTTGATCTACTAAATAAAATGAAAGGTTTGAAGCAAGAAGGGAGATTTTTTCAGGAGTATACAGAGGAGTTCTATCGAATCCTCATTAGAATAGGCCATGCAAAAGCTGACAAGCAAAAAGTTTCATGTTACCTTAATGGGTTGAGGCCGAGCATTTAGGAAGAGTTGAATTTGGTCTGAATGAACATTATTGAAGAGGCTTACCATTTTTCTCTAAAAGTAGAGGAAAAGATGAACAAGAAGTTTGAAAGCAGGCAAAGAGGAAGAGGTAATGGTGGAAGATCCAATGGATGATCTTATGGGGGCTGAAATGAAGATTCTAAAAAGAAGGATGAGGCCAGTAGAAGTCAAAATCAGAGGGGAAATAATTTCAATTAGAATAATAGATATCAGAGAGGAAGAGGAAGAGGACAAGGATTAGGAAGAGGAGGCTTTTGTGGAACATGTTTTCACTATGGAGAAGAAGGTCATAGGACATATGAATGTCCACAACACCAAGGAAGGACACACAAGATAACTTAAGGCCAGCCTAGAGTTGCACATGTGGATAAAGATGCCAAATCATCATATTATGAAGATGCTAAAAGAGGAGAAGCCCTAATTAATAGAAGAGTCTTGTTGAGTGGTGAGAATGAACTTGAACAAAGGAGGAACTTGTTTCGCACTAGATGAAAGTGTGAGGATAAGTGTTGTGATGTGATTATCGATAGTGGGAGCACTGACAATTTGGTTTCAAAAGAGATGGTCACAAAGTTGAAGCTCAAGAGGTAGAAACACCCACATCCATACCAAATCATCTGGGTGCAAGATGACCACAAGGTCATGGTCAATGAACAATGCCTAGTAAAGTTCAAGATTGGGGGATACCATGGTGAGGTACTATGTGATATCATACCCATGAATGCATGTGATATTTTGTTGGGTAGGCCATGGAATTTTGACAGACGTGTTGTAAATGATGGTCATGCAAATACCTATTCTCTGACAAAGGATGGAGTGTGACATAAGCTAAAGCCATTGAAGGACATAGAAGAAAAAGTATTTAGTAATGCAAGAATAAGTTTTTTTGATGGAAGAAAATTCCTAGAGGGTATGAGGCATGAACATGTGTTTTTATTTAACTCCAAAAGATGGTAAAGAGGAAGTATGAGATGTACCTACAGAAGTTGTAGATCTATTGAATGATTTTCAGGATATTGTGTTTGATAATTTTCCTGATGTATTCCACCAATAAGGAAGATCAATCATCATATGGACTTAATCCAAGGAGCTAGTTTGCCAAATAAGGCAGCACACAGAATGACACAAACATAAAGTGAAGAGTTGAATAGACAAGTACATGATTTTTTGTAGAAGTGGTTGATTTGAGAGAGTCTAAGTCCATGTGTTGTACCGACAACATTAGTGCTAAAGAAGAATGGAGAATGGAAGATGTGTACAAATTCTATGGCTATAAACAAGATCAAAATCAAGTACATGTTTCCATTGCCGCAGATGGATGATATCATGGATTGTTTGAGTGGAGTTGTGTATTTATCTATCTACACATTCTAGGCCTATAAACAAGATCAAAATCAAGTACAAGTTTCCATTGCCACAGATGGATGATATTATGGATTGTTTGAGTGGAGTTGTGTATTTCTCAAAGATAGATATAAAGAGTGGATATCATTAGATTAGGATTAGAGAAGGAGATGAATGGAAGACTACCTTCAAGACAAAGGAAGGGTTGTATGAGTGGTTAGTCATTCCTTTTGGGTTAACCAATGCACTAAGAAATTTTATGTGGCTCATGAATGGGGTTCTGAAAGAATTTATGGGTAAGTTTGTCATTTTTTACCTAGATGATATTTTGATCTTTAGTAAGACATTGGAAGAGCATGCAATCCATATTTGTAGGGTGTTTGAGAAGTTAAGGGAAGAGAAATTATTGATTAATTTGAAGAAGTGAAGTTTTGTGAAGGAGTTAATGTATCTGGGATTTGTAGTTTTAGTACATCTAAAAATGGATCCAGAGAAAGTGAAGGATATCCTCGAATGGCCTACTCCAAGGAGTGCTACTGAGGTAAGATCTTTTCATAGTTTGGCTATCTTTTACAGAAAGTTTATCAAGAGTTTTAGCAATATTTGTGAACCCTTGATTGAAATAATGAGATGAGATAGGAAAGAGTTTAAGGGGACTACAGGAGCAGATAAGAGTTTTAAACTATTGAAACAAAAAGTTACACAACAACCTATTTTAGCACTTCCAAATTTTAATAAGGTGTTTCAAGTAGACCGTGATGCTAGTGGTACTGCAATATGATCTATTTTGAGACAAGAAGGTAAACCTATTGCTTATTTTAGTGAGAAGTTAAGTGATGCCAAGAGGAAATATTTTGTTTATGATTAGGAATTTTATGATATAGTTTAGGCATTGAAGAAGTGGAGACACTATATGCTTCCTAAGGAGTTTGTTTTGTATACTGATCATCAAGATTTTCAATATTTGAATAGTCAAAGAAAGTTGAATCAAAGGCATTTGAAATGGGTTGAGTTTTTGTAGAGTTACACATTTTTTTTCAAAAACAAGAGTGTGAAGTCTAACAAGGTTGTAGATGCTCTTAGTAAGAGAAAACTTTTGTTGACAGAGATGTAGATTGAGGTGGTTGGGTTCAAGGAACTCAAGAGTTTGTATACAGAGGATACTGATTTTGGGGAAGCTTGGAAAGCTTGTACAAAACTTGTTACTCTAGACATAATGAAGTGGTTGAATTTCATCATCTAGGATGGTATGCTATTCAAAGGGTATCAATTGTACATTCCACAAAGTTCTATGAGGGATAATATAGTCAAAGAAAATCATAGCGAAGGATTAGCTAGACATTTTGGTCGAGATAAAATCCTTGCTTTATGTTGCCCCACTTCTTATCCTATTTACATGATGCCAAAGTGGTAGTCTTGATGTTACAAGTCAGGTCTGGTAATGCAATGTCTAGGTCTAGATTTCCTCTAGGATAGGAAATCTTTTCCGGGTTTCCCTTCAAATTGCTTTCATGTTTTAACCGGGTGGGATGTTTTCAAGGTCTCATTATTTGGGTAGGTTGTAGATCCTAACCCGGCAGAGACTCATGCTCCTGTTGATGTTCTTTCTAAGATGAAATGATGATTCTGGATCATGATCTCCAGGCACTTGCAAAGCATCAGAAGACAGTTTTCATGTGACTAATATTATAATAGAATTGGCATTGAAAGATTTAGATTTTATTCTATGTGATAGTGTGTGCATTCAGTTGTTGAGGCTTCTCTTATTCTAAATGAATACATTGATAATAGAGAAGTAGAGATTACAGTGAAGACTTTGATTTATATTAAAAATCTGTAGGTTGAGAGGACCTTAAGATAGTGTCCTAAAAGATTGAAGAGTGAGAAATTAAAAGTATGGATGTCATCACAGTTGCATCTCACATGATGGTGCTATCCACAGGCTCAAGATATGAAAGGGTGTTTCCTTGGGAAGAACACATTGTTGATCTTAATATCAAACATGTGTCAACATGATATCTATTGGTTTGATTCAACTTTAAAGTAGAAAAATTTGGGACAGTTTGAAATCGAGTTGTGTTTAACCTTGAAGATAAAAGCAAATGAAATCATGTAGGCCTCGGTCCCATAACAGTGCCAACTTTCATGTTGAACTCATTACTCGACAGAGTTAACTATGATTATAATGAAGCTCGGTCATTACATTGTAACGCATACTGAACAACCTGCTATATATATATAGACTGCATTTTCTTGGTATCGAGCATGTGTCAAGCAAATTAAATTATGTTATGATGTAAACAAAGGAACAAGAATGATTCTGCAATGAAATGAGTTCTTTCTGAACTCAGGTTTTGCCTTTCGGTTTAGTAGAGCCGAAATACATGTCTTTATAATGCATTTTCAATAGGCAATAAAGTATGATGCTTTTCATAATATAAAAGCATAGGTCACTTCTTTGAGTCCTCATGAACTCACTGGTAAAAATGGCATGAATTTTGGTGCTAAAATGAAGAAGTTACAGGCCGATGGGTTTTCCATTTTTGACTGCTCCAAAGGTGGATTTCGCACCTCACTAGTGCATTTTCTATAGAGAAGAATTGGTAATGTGAGGGTTTTGCACTTGAAGGGTGTGATTTCCATAGGCTTTTGTTAAAAGAGAAGTTTATTTATATTGAAGTATTTTAAAAGACACATGCTTTAAGTTATGGGCCCGTGCACCAATGAGAGAGCGGTCACATGATCACATGGAATAAAATAATGCTATGCGATCATGTGACAATGGAGTTCAGGCAAGCGAATGCACTCTACTGGGACCCACGTATGCCAACAGTGCAAGTGCGATGATGAGATGGTGATGAGTGTGACTGGTCAAATAATTGATGTGGCAGCTCCTGATTCATTGTAGTATTTCATGCAGTAAGGTGGGGTCAGATTTTTATGACATCGGCTAAGATTCCAAATCAATGGATGGCATATGATCTCGTAGAATCTTGTGAGCCCATCAGATCACACGCCATCTGTCTGATTATCCAGATGTAAAGTTAGTAAAAGCAGTGGGTTCGAAATGCTTCACGAGCATATATGGTAGTCTGTGATTGGTCTAGGGAGTACTGAGTTGGCGGTTGTCAGTAGGATCTATTTTGCGGGTTGTCAGAAGGGTCTTGACATCCATAGAGAATTGACGGTGAGCTTGATTTCACATAGGAAATGTCAAATGTATAAGATCTTAAGGTAACCGTTGATTTTACCTTTTCAAAAGCGACAAAGCATAGGGGGTCCACTGTAGGAGATCTACGACTGGTGCATGATCGCGAGGAATATTCTTTCCTCTCGTGATCATGCGACCACCGTCCAATGAGAAATTGTCAGGTGGGGTCGATGTTTAAGGAAAATAAAGGGATTAAAAGATGACATAATCCAATAGAGTTTGTATTCTCACTTGAGAAGATGATCGGAGATAGGAATTTCAATTGTCGCAGTAAGCCATTGTCGTAAAGTGGTATAAGAGTTTCAGTACATCTTAATATTAGACAGAGTGTTGTTTCAATGGTCCAGTAAACTTGGCATTCGAGGATGAAGACAATGTTGTTCGAAGGGTAATTATTTGCGGCCTTTCATTTTATGTTCTAGTTTGAATCTAAAGTTATGAGCAGAGATAATTATGTTACTCCAAAAGCCCAATGGACTCGGTCTGACAGATGTTGATCATGGAGAAGATGAAAGTTTTGAAATGAAGTGTCAACAGTTCTAATATCTTTTCTTATTTTTACATTGGCGATTGGCTTTTCAAATTCTGTCATCGAAAATTTTCTTTCTTTATATTTTGTCTTTTTGTATTTTGGAAGTTAAAGCATTCCAATGGCTGTAAGCTTGTAAATTCTATAAATACTATCAAACAACTGAGTGAAGAGGTCGGAAAACTTGTCAATGAGGCAGAAGTGATTCTATTTACAAAGCTGAATTCATGTTTGTTGTTCCATTTTTCATAGTCTATTTGCATGGTGAATGGAAAGAACAGTTATAAATGAGACTGATTTTTCTTATTGAATGCCATTTTATGTCAAAAATTATGGTGTGATCAATTCCAGTTGGTCTTTCATTTGTAATTCTTCCTCTGTTCACTCATTGTTTCAGTTGCATTTTTGAATGGAAAGTACACTCATATTCTGAGACTGTAATTTCTTCTTGAATTCTATTTCATGCTAAGTAATTGTTGTATTGGTGATTCCATTTTCCTTTCATTGTATAGGTCTGCTTCTATTCATCAAGTACGATCTGCATTTCATAAAAAGGTAGAATAGAATTAGTTTAGGTGTTAAAATCATGTGATGATCTATAATCAGCATTCTACTAAGGGTTGTAGATTATCTCCATCTTATCCTTGCCTGAATTACTTGTGCCTACAAGTAGTTTGGTTACATTTTCATTGCTCAGATTATTGGATGATTAAAAAAAACAAATTCATTGAAGATCAAATATAATCAGGGAGCTATACCTGCTAATTCAGAGGGCAGTGATTGTAGACATACACTGACCCATTTTTTGGTGAACATCCTTTTGTTCTCTCACCTTGGGTGTTAAGAAGAGTCAAAGATTATAAATCTAAAGGGAGGACAAACTATTAACCAACAATTTTTGGTGACTCTGCTAGGGAGGACTTTAGAAAGAAGAAAAAATAAATTAAAAGTGTTTCTCATAATTTTAGGCATCCTGGATTCCAAGTTTACCAGGAGTGCAAAACAGAAGGGAAAGGTTGATCCAGTCTATGAAGAAGTCAAAGGGGTCAATTTCCCTATCCTTGAAGATATTTTCAGGAAAGGAAGAGCCAAAGAAAGGGAAACTGAAACTAAGAAGTCTGCAAAATTTTAGTTGCTTGCAGTAGTTCCTTTAAGATTAACAAGGAGTAAATCTTCCTCTCCTCCTATTGGTAGAATTCCTATCTCTACCACTTGCAATTCATTGTTATTGCATGGTATTGCACTTCCCCTCTCAGTTTCAATTTAGGTGGTTGCACAGAATACAAGAGTAGTAAACATGGCTGTTCCTTGGGGAAATGCTATTGGACCTTTGAATCTTACAGAATGCCATGATTTACCAAAAGCTTCCAGGAAGAATTTCCCAAGATTCAATGGTGATGGTTCAGTATCTGTAGAACAACATCTGAATGCCTTTCATAAATCATGTAGCGTAGTCAATCCTCAACATGAAGATGTTGAAGTCAGGATGTTCATAGACACTCTTGTCGGTGATGCTGCAAATTGGTTCCAAGACTTACCCACAGGCTGCATTACCAGTTGGAATTCCATGAAATAGAGATTTGAAGGAAGGTACAAGAGTGATGAAGATGCTCAAAGTTTGTTATTACAACTGGCCCAAATAAAGAAAGAACCATCTATCTCCATGAGAGATTTTAATGCAAAATTTAATAAACTCATTAAAAAGATACCAGCTACCAGTGCACCAACTGGAGATAACTAGAAAACATTCTACATTAGCTCTATGCCTCCTGAACTCGGTTATCAGTTAAGAAGAGCTAACGTGGCTGATTTATAGGCTGCACAAACACTTGCAGTAGAAATGGAAGATGATATGATAGCTTCCGGGAGATGGAAAAAGGAGTTTCATGCTGGTTCTACAAATAGTATAGCCAGCACGTCAAATGGCATAGAGGCTATGTTACAGAAGTTATCAAATGAGTTAATTGCATTAAAGAAACAGGTCACTAGGCCAGCCCATTCATTTTATCAGCCTTACCAAGAAGGATCAAGATATCAAGGTGGAAATAAAAATCTACAGATCTATGCTGCTCAACAAAGATTAGCTATTGAAGCTCCTCCAAAAAAACATAATTTGTGTGCCTTTCATCTTAGAGCAGATCATGATGGTAATACTTGTGATGATATGATTAGACACATATAGATGGAAGAAGAAAAAGAGAAAGGAATTGAATATTCAGAAAGTGAAGATTATCATACTCCTCATGGCGACTCCGTAAATTTTTATTGCGAGTATGAATCAGATTCAGAAAATGGAGGTGATTGTTTTGCTACTTTGGAAGGAACTTAGCTAACCATGATGACTAGAGGTCAGAAGATTAAAACTCAAGTCTCTAACACTGTTCTTACTAAGAATTTGACTTCTTCTTACAAGGTGGATAAGAATACTGATACAGCATCAAGTACTTCACAAAAGGAGTAGAGAGATAAGTTTTCTAATTCCTTTGACATTGTACATTTTTGTGAAGAAACTAGAATTCAAATATCTCCTGTTGATTATTTAAAATCAAATCCTGATCAACTTCAAAGATTGGTAGAATGTTGTAAAAATAAAGAAGGCATCCATGTCAATACCAACATTAGTGGTAAAAACCAGGCCAATACCAATAGAGAGGATTCAAATGATGAAGATTTTTCAATTCCTAGATTATTTCAAGAGGAAGAATCTACTATTCATACTACCTATTCAAATCAAAGACTAGAGCCTTTTTATGTGTCCCTTTTTATCAATGGTAACAAATTAAGTAATTGCATCATAGATTCAGGAGCTTTAGACAATGTAATGCCTGTGTCAGTTGCTAAAGCTTTAGGATTGCCTTTAACCAAAGCATTTGGTAGGTGTTACTCTATGGATGCTAAGCAGGTGCCTTTGATTAGTCAAATCAAAGATGCTCAGGTCGCCTTGGCAGCTCACCCTTCTAAAAGACTGAAACTCACAATCCTTGTAGCTGATATTCCTGAAAGCTATGGGATGCTCCTCAGTAGAAGTTTTTGCAAAGACATGGGAGGTGAGATTAAATTGGATTGGTCTTCTGCAATCATTCAAGTAGGGGATAAAAGGGTGAAATTGGAACCGGAAAGAAAAGAAAAATTCACTGTGCTAAAATCAGATGATCCCAGATCATAGATTCTTTATCATGAGACACAATTTGGAAATTACATGTTATACTATGACAGCTCTGATGTCCATAATGAATTAAATTAGGCAGAAAATAATGAACTATGGACATTAGAATTTGATGGAAGCTGTGCTAGAGCTGGTTCAGGTGTTGGAATAGTTTTGATAGCCCCTAATGGAGAAATTACTTGCCTGGCTTATAAATTGGATTTTAAAAACACTAATAACACAATAGAGTATGAGGCACTTCTTCTTGGTATAGAGGCAGCTAAACAAAAGGGAGTTAAATTGCTTAAAGTCCAAGGTGATGCTGAATTGGTTGTGAGGTAAGTAAGAAATCAATATGCTGTTAAGAATAATAGATTGAAAAGTTATAGGAATAAAGTGTGGGATGAAATAGAAAGCTTGAATGCTTTCTCAATAGTCTCAGTGCCTAGAGAACAAAATTCTAGAGTTGATTCATTGGCAACATCTACATCATTACTTCTGCCTCATCCTAATTTTAAAAATCAAATTTTCAGAATGGAGGTAATGTTCAGACCTAAGGTGCCTGATAATGAAGAATCTTGGCAGGTATTTGAGGATGATAAGCATATTCAGCAATTCATAGAAGGAACAGGTCCCTTTGCTGACTTGTGTTTTGAAAATGATCAAAGGGAGGAGCAGCTATCAAATGAAGAAGAAGAATTAAAATCAGGTATTATTCAGTTAAAAGAAAATAAAATTCCATCTCATGTTGTTTCCTTAGAGAAAATTTTTGATAAACATGATGCTTACATTAAAAAGGAGAGAAATAAAAAGGGAAAAACATGTGGAGAATTTGATGGGATTAATATAGGGTCTGAGGACAGTCCTAAAATGATCAACATTGGAAAATGCTGCACTCTTGAGGAAAGAATGAAAATCAGAGAATTGTTGATTGAATTCCAAGATGTTTCTGCTTGGAGCTATGAGGATTTAAAGAATTTTATGAATGGAAAATTCAGGCACACTATCCCTCTTAAATCTGGAGCATCACCTGTCAAACAAAAATAGAGAAATTATAATCCTCTGGTGGAAGGGGCAATTTTCAAAGAAATAGATAAAATGCTGAAAGCTAAGATCATTTATCCCATCCATCATTCTACCTTGGTGGTAAACATTGTTCCCATGAGGAAAAAGAACGGAGATATAAGGATTTGTGTGGATTTTAGAAATCTGAATCAAGCTTCTCTCAAAGATAATTTTGCTTTACCTAACATGGATCATTTGTTGCAGACTGTAGTAGGATTAGAAATGATGTCTATGTTAGATGAATTTTTAGGATATAATCAAATACAGGTGGATGGAGAGGATCGATATAAAACAACCTTCACAACACCATGGGGCACATTTGCATACAATAGAATGCCATTCAGATTAATCAATGCAGATGCAACCTTTCAAAGAGCTATGGATCTATCATTTGGTAATTTGAAGAATAAAATTATTGTGATTTATCTAGATGACTTGACTATCTTTTCTAAGAAGAGGAAAGATCATCTTGGAGATTTGGCAAAGGTCTTGTAGAGATGTAGAGATCAAGGCATCTCATTGAATCCGAAGAAATTAGTATTTTGCATCACTGAAGGTAAGCTCCTTGGCCATATTGTTTCTCAAGAAGGAGTTAAAATTGATCCAGATAGAGTTAGAGCTATTCAACAATTAGGTTTACCATTGAGTAAGATAGGAGTTAAATCTTTCTTTGGGCAAGTGAACTTCTTGAGAAGATTTGTTCTTGATTTTTTTGAGATTTTAAAAAATATAGTTGACATGATGAAAGGTAATAAAAATTTTGAATGGACTGATGTTGGAAAGAAAGCTTTTGAAAATACAAAGAGTGCCATTGCAAATGCTCCTGTACTTGTTCATCCAGATTATGCTAAAGAATTCATCATATATTGTTATGCATCAACACATACTATGTCAGCAATATTAATGCAGGAAAATAAAGAAGGTATACAAGCTCTGATTGCCTTCATGAGTATGCCCTTGAAGAATCATGAGCTGAAGTATTCTCAAGCTGAAAAACATGCTTATGCAGTGGTGAGAGCATTAAAGAATTTTAAATTTTATATCCTGCATTCACATTTAGTCATCCATGTGCCTGATGTTGCTGTAAAGAGTGTGTTAACACAGCAAGATGTGGGTTGTAACAATAGAGGAGCTTGGATTGCTAAAGTCCAGGAATATGACATAGACATTAGACCAACAAAGCTAATAAGAGGGAATGCTCTTTGCAAGGCCATAGCAGAGAATTAGCAAGCTGAAGAAGATGATCACAGAGTGCTCATGGTAAGTCTGCAAGATCCTTGGTTCTCAAACATTGCATATTTTCTGACTTATGGTGAATGTCCGAATGGATTAACTGCTAAACAAAAGAGGAATTTAAAGAATAAAGCCTTGAAGTATGTTATACATGATGATGTTTTATATAAGAAAGCAATTGATGGTACTTTTCTGAGATGTGTTGATAAAGATCAACATGAAAAGTTATTGAAATCTTTCCATGATGAAGCATGTGGAGGTCACTTCTCATCCACTATGACAACTTTCAAGATTCTAAGACAATGCTATTATTGGCCCGGTATGTTCAAAGATTCATTTAAGTGGGTTGAAAATTGTGAAAAGTGTAAGATGTTTATAGGCAAACGACAGTTGGCTGCATTACCTTTGAAACCGGTGGTGATAGAAGCTCCTTTTCAATAGTGGGGTTTGGACTTTGTAGGACCTATCAATCCTCCTTCAAGTCAAGGACATTCGTACATCTTGACTGCCACTGATTACTTCAGCAAATGGGTTGAAGCTAAACCAATGAAGAAGACTACTTCAGAAGTAGTATGTGAATTCATTAAAGAACAAATACTGGTAAGATTTGGAGTTCCCACAAAATTGATATTAGATAATGCTTCTTACTTTTCATCCTCAGAAATGGTTTCCTTTTGTTATGATCATGGGATTCAAATAGGACACTCTTCTAATTATTTTCCTCAAGGTAACGGGTAGGCCAAGTCAAGTAATAAAAATCTGATTAATATTTTGAAGAAGTTAGTTGCTGATAATCAGAGAGATTGGCAGAAAAAGATATATGATGCTCTTTGGGCAGATAGAACCACTCCTAAAAGAGCCATTAGTATTTCTCCTTTTGAGTTGGTGTATGGAGTAGAAGCCAACTTACCATTGCCATTAGAACTTGCTGCTTGTAAACTAAAAACCACAATTGAGGATGATGTTTTCAAGGATGGATTAGAAAAAAGGATCTTGTATTTGACAAAGCTGCAGGAAGAAAGGGAAGATATGGTTGATAGGATCACTGAACATCAGAACTGAGTCAAGAAGTTGTTTGACAAAAGGGCAAGGCCAAGAAAATTCATGGAAGGTGATATGGTGCTGCTGTGGGATAAGAGACATGAACCTAAAGGAATGCATTCTAAATTTCAGTCCTTGTGGAAAGGTCCATTTCAGATAGTGCAAGTGAATCAAAATAATTCTTTCAGATTGGCATATCCTTCCGGAGAGTCTCTGCCATGTTCCTATAATGGGCAGGACTTAAAGCTATAATAGATGCATAATTGAAAAGCAAGTAACCCCTGCATAGTAGTTAGTTAGGTAGGTTTTCTTTTTGTGTTATAGTTTAGTGGTTGTCTTTCATTTTTACTCCTGCTTTCCTTAAGTTTGGTTTTCTTGTTGTCAAGTTGTTAGTTTTTTTTTGCGGAACCAGAGATTGCTAGAGTTCTTTTAACCATTGTAATTCTTAAATCCCCAGTCGAAGCCAGCTGTTGCCCCACTTCTTATCCTATTTCCATGATGTCAAAGTGGTAGTCTTGATGTTACAAGTCAGGTCTGGTCATGCAATGTCTAGGTTTAGATTTCCTCTAGGATAGGAAATCTTTGCTGGGTTTCCCTTCAAATTGCTTTCATGTTTTAACCAGGTGGTATGTTTTCAAGGTCTCATTATTTGGGTAGGTTGTAGATCCTAACCCAGAAGAGACTCATGCTCCTATTGATGTTCTTTCTAAGATGAAATGATGATTCTGGATCATGATCTCCAGGCACTTGCAAAGCATCCGAAGAAAGTTTTCATGTGACTGATATTATAATAGAATTGGAATTGAAAGATTTAGATTTTATTCTATGTGATAGCGTGTGCATTCAATTGTTGAGGCTTCTCTTTTTCTAAATGAATACATTGATAATAGAGAAGTAGAGATTACAGTGAAGACTTTGATTTATATTAAAAATCTGCAGGTTGAGAGGACCTTAAGACAGTGTCCTAAAAGATTGAAGAGTGAGAAATTAAAAGTATGGATGTCATCACAGTTGCATCTCACATGATGGTGCTATCCACAGGCTCAAGATATGAAAGGGTGTTTCCTTGGGAAGAACACATTGTTGATCTTAATATCAAACATGTGTCAACATGATATCTATTGGTTTGATTCAACTTTAAAGTAGTAGAATTTGGGATAGTTCAAAATCGAGTTGTGTTTAACCTTGAAGATAAAAGCAAATGAAATCATGTAGGCCTCGGTCCCATAACAGTGCCAACTTTCATGTTGAACTCATTACTCAACAAAGTTAACTATGATTATAATGAAGCTCGATCATTACATTGTAACGCATACTGAACAACCTACTATATATATATAGACTACATTTCCTTGGTATTGAGCATGTGTCAAGAAAATTAAATTGTGTTATGATGTAAATAGAGGAACGAGAATGATTCTGCAATGAAATGAGTTCTTTTTGAACTCGGGTTTTGCCTTCCAGTTCAGTAGAGCCAAAATACATGTCTTTATAATGCATTTTCAAAAGGCAATAAAGTATGATGTTTTTCATAATATAAAAGTATAGGTCACTTCTTTGAGTCCTCACGAACTCACTGGTGAAAATAGCATGAATTTTGGTGCTAAAATGAAGAAGTTACAGGCTGGCGGATTTTCCATTTTTGACTGCTCCAAAGGCAGATTTCGCACCTCACTAGTGCATTTTCCATAAAGAAGAATTGGTAATGTGTGGGTTTTGCACTTGAAGGGTGTGATTTCCACAGGCTTTTGTTAAAAGAGAAGTTTATTTATATTGAAGTATTTTAAAAGACACATGCTTTAAGTTATGGGCCTATGCACCAATGAGAGAGTGGTCGCATGATCGCATGGAATAAAATAATGCTATGTGATCATGCGACAATGGAGTTTAGGAAAATGAATGCGCTCTACTGGGACTCACGTATGCCAATAGTGCAAGTGCGATGATGAGATGGTGATGAGTGTGACTGGTCAAATAATTGATGTGGCAGCTCCTGATTCATCGTAGTATTTCATGCAATAAGGTGGGGTCAGATTTTTACAACATCGGCTAAGATTCCAAATCAACAGATGGTGTATGATCTCATAGAATCTTGTGAGCCCATCAGATCACATGCCATCCGTCTGATTCTCCAGATGTAAAGTCAGTAAAAGCAGTGGGTCTGAAATGCTTCATGAGCATATATGGTAGTTTGTGATTGGTCCATGAAGTACTAAGTTGGCGGTTGTCAGCGGGATCTATTTTGTGGGTTGTCAGAAGGGTCTTGACATCCATAGAGAATCGACGGTGAGGATGATTTTGCATAGGATATGTCAGACGTATAAGATCTTAAGGTAACCATTGATTTTACCTTTTTAGAAGCAACAAAGCATAGGGGGTCCACTACAGGAGATCTACGGTTGGCACATGATTGCAAGGAATATTCTTTCCTCTTGCGATCATGTGACCACCGTCTGATGAGAAATTGTCAGGTGGGGCTGATGTTTAAGGAAAATAAAGGGATTAAAAGATGACGTAATCCAATAGAGTCTGTATTCTCACTTGAGAAGATGATCGGAGATAGGAATTTCAATTTTCATAGTAAGCCATTATCGTAAAGTGGTATAAGAGTTTCAGTACATCTTAATATCAGACAGAGTCCTGTTTCAATGGTCCAGTAAACTTGGCATTTGAGGATGAAGACAATGTTGTTCGAAGGGTAATTATTTGCGGCCTTTCATTTTATGTTCTAGTTTGAATCTAAAGTTATGAGCAAAGATAATTATGTTACTCCGAAAGCCCAATGGACTCAGCCTGACAGATGTTGATCATGGAGAAGATGAAAGTTTTGAAATGAAGTGTCAACAGTTCTGATATCTTTTCTTATTTTTACATTGGCGATTGGCTTTTCAAATTCTGTCATCGAAGATTTTCTTTCTTTATATTTTGTCTTTTTGTATTTTGGAAGTTAAAGCATTCCACCGGCTGTAAGCTTGTAAATTCTATAAATACTGTCAAACAACTAAGTGAAGAGGTCGGCAAACTTGTCAATGAGGCAGAAGTGATTCTATTTAGAAAGCTGAATTCATGTTTGTTGTTCCATTTTTCATAGTCTATTTGCATGGTGAATGGAAAGAACAGTTATAAGTGAAACTGCTTTTTCTTATTGAATGCCATTTTATATCAAAAATTGTGGTGTGATCAATTCCAGTTGGTCTTTCATTTGTAATTCTTCCTTTGTTCACTCATTGTTTCAGTTGCATTTTTGAATGGAAAGTACACTTATATTCTGAGACTGTAATTTCTTCCTAAATTCTATTTCATGCTAAGTAATTGCTGTATTGGTGATTCCATTTTCCTTTCATTGTATAGGTCTGCTTCTATTCATCAAGTACGATCTGCATTTCATAAAAAGGTAGAATAGAATTAGTTTAGGTGTTAAAATCATGTGATGATCTATAATCACCATTCTACTGAGGGTTGTATATTATCTCCATCTTATCCTTGAATGAATTACTTGTGCCTACAAGTAGTTTGGTTACATTTTGATTGCTCAGATTATCTGATGATTAATAAAAATAAATTCATTGAAGATCAAATATAATCAGGGAGCTATACCTGCTAATTTAGAGGGCAGTGATTGTAGACATACACTGACCCATTTGTTGGTGAACATCGTTTTGTTCTCTCACCTTGGGTGTTAAGAAGAGTCAAAGATTATAAAACTAAAGGGAGGACAAACTGTTAACCAACACTTTGGTTAGTGAGAATTATTACTAGCCACAGTTGCAACAAGATGTCAAGAAGTTTGTACAAAGTTGTAGAGTATGTCAAATGGAAAAAGGAGAAAAATAGAATATAGAGTTGTATCAACCATTACCTATACCAGAGAGTCCATGGGAGGATATTAGTATGGACTTCATTCTTGGTTTTCCAAGGACTCAACAGGGACATGGTTCAATTTTTGTGGTAGTTGATAGGTTTCCAAAGATGGTGCATTTCATTCCCTGCAAGAAGACTAATGATGATGTTCATGTTGCACAATTGTTTTTCAAAGAAGTGGTGAGACTACATGGTTTGCCAAAGAGAATAGTTTCAGATCAGGACACTAAGTTTTTTGGATATTTTTGGTGCACATTGTGGAAGAAGTTAAAGATAGATTTGAAGTTCAACTCATCACATCATCCACAAATTATGGACAGATAGAGGTGGTAAATAAGAGTCTGGAGAATTTGTTGAGATGTTTGGTTGGAGATAATCTAATGGGATGGGATTTGATTTTACCATAGGCATATTTTTCATACAATAATTATGTCAATAGGAGCACTGGTAAATCAACATTCCAAATTGTATATGGAAGTAGTCCCAAAAATGCAACCGAGTTGAGGAAGATAGACAAAGGAGATATAAGTAGTGCTGAAGCTAAGGATTTTTCTAGAACATTTGACAAATATCTATGAGGAGGTGAGGAAGCACGTTACCAAGATGAATACATAGTATAAGGCTAAGGAAGATGAGAAAAGGATGTATAAGGAATTTTAGGTTGGGGATGAAGTCATGGTTCATTTGCAGAAGGAGCGATTTCTAGTAGGTACATATAAAAAGTTGAAAATGAAGAAGTTTGGGCCATGTAAGGTAGTAAAGAAGCATGATTCAGGAAATGCCTTTGAAGTAGAATTGCATATTCAGATGAATATTTCACCAATATTTAACATTTCAGATCTGACAGAGTATCATGAAGAGGGTGTTGAAGATGGGGTCATAGAAGCACAGTGGAGTATTCCAACAACTACTTCATCTATAAAAGAGATTAAGGATATACTAGATAGTCGTGTTGACAAAAGCACAGGGAACAATACATATGAAGAATATCTAGTCAAATGGAAAGGACAACCTGTAGAAGATTCATCATGGTTGACAAGGGAAGAGGTTAACCATCTTAGTTTACCTCTGCACACCTAAGTCATGATAGGGTTGAACTTCTCAAATTACCCTAGGTGTCTGATGCAAGAGCATCCTAGATGTAAGGGCAATCTTGCATCACCCAAAAATATTTTTGGTTTCTTTTCAATAAGGGTTATCTTGTGCAGAGCTTTTATTTTTTGGAAATTTACTATTTTTAGTAAGTTTTTGATTTGAGCTCAGAATGGTCTATTTTCTTCCCTAGAGGTTCACTTTGGTCATAGCAGCATGCCAGTAAAGTTTCATTTCTAGATCAAGTCTATTTTTGAAGATATTGAAATTTTTTGGTATTGGTAGCAGGGTACAAAAACTTTGAACTTAATTTTGAAGGCTTTAGAGGCTTTGAATGAGGTCGAAACTTTGGCTAACTAGAGCTTGTGCAAGTTAAGTACTATAGAGAACTTTGCACTCTTTCCAAAATGGGGTCATAATAGCCAATCGAGTCAACGGGTCATGACTTATGGTCTTCGAACGTTGCACTACCTAAAATGGAAGAAAATGAATTTCCTTCAAAATTTCTTTTTAAGTTCTGAAGTTGTTTTGAGCTGACTCTAATGTAATAAAATGAAAAATAAAATAATTCTAGGGGTGGTCGGCCTTAATGGCTAAAATTATGGAACCTTCTTGGGCGGTGGAAATTTGCCTATATAAGGAAGGCATATAGTGTTGTCTAGGGCAGCTTTAGGAAGTTTTGGGTAATTATTTGAGGCTTTGTCTTACAAAATATTGTAAGGAAAATTCCCATGTGGCTTTGCATATTGTAATTCCACACTTGTGGAGATAATAAGAAGCCCATTTTTTTGATCTTGCAAATTGTTGATGTTTCTCTATTTTTGTTATGTGTTTGTGGTATTAAGGGGAGCACCATTCATCATTAATTGTTAGCATAGCTGATGCAGTGATGCTAAGTATTGCATTGATGAACATTGGGTGAATCAGTTATTTGGTTGTCATTGATGTCAACTAATTTACTTAGTATTTTTAGTATGTTACCAGATATTGTGTGAGTAAATCATGAGTTGCACTATATTTATGAAGTTTTTATTCTAAAGGAATAACATATTATGTATTGTGCTGTTAAGTTTGCAACAATGAATTTTGATATGAAGTATTGTGTTGGTTATGTTAGAATAGAATCAAACTGGGTAACTGCTAAAATAATCAAACAATAAGTGATTCGAATGTTATCTCAAATTGGTAAAGTGTTGGATGGAGAGGTCATAGGACATGATTGATAAAAATGTCTAGATACTATGTTAACGATCACGGCTCATATTGTGGACCGATGTAGATGGTTTAATTGATTGGAAGTGGTATTGATAGAATGAACAAATAAACATGATAGAGTTATTGAGTATGTAATGAATATTTGTGAATTGGTGAAGAAAGCCAAAGTGGCAATGGGATTGGTGATCTTTTTAGTGAAGTAGTAAGGCAGTTCCATGATTTTTGGAAAGTGTTTGACATCACATTGCCCGAGGTATGCATTTGAGGTGGATTCTTCAAGAAGTTTCTTCTAGTCAAAAGAGTTTTTGAAGATGGTTCAATTTCCAAGATGAAATCTATATGGAAGCCGATGTGGTTAGAGAAAAATGGTTTATGAGTTGTTAGATACCTTGTATCTTACCTAATATGATTTGGATCATTCGTATCTCAGATCTAGGGTTTATTTTTGTAGTCACCTAAAAACTGTCAAGTTGATCCAAGTGAGTAACCAAGGCAAAATCAAAAAATAATTGAAATCAAAGCTAAAAAGGATTAAATAAATCAAAGAAATCATTTAATTGTGCAAATAATCTAATTAATTGTATAGTTGGATTAAAATCAAATTCAACCCATTCAAGGGGTACACATGGATAAAGAAATTAATTAAATTAAATTAATTAATTCTTAATTTCTCTCACCTGCCACATGGGAGGGAATTACCTCAACCAATAGGAATTAAGAATTGGACTCACATGGATCAAAGCCACATTGAATCTCAATCACTCATAAGATGAAATAATCTTGACCACTCATTTTGTCTCATTGTCCCAAGCTTTGAGGAGAAAATATTTAAATTGTCCCCATATTTGAAACCATGGAATTAACTCCAACTCAACCATGATCAAACTTGACTCCACCCCTATGCTTGGTAAAATATATAAGTAGAAGAAAAAAATCAGGAGAAAAGTATCCCAATTACATCTTAGAATTGCATTAAAATTATAGTGAATTTGAGGTAGAAGCATATAAATTAGCACATTTGAGCATTGTTTTGGTTAAATAGGCTTAAATTGCATAATTATTTAGCATTTTCTTATTTTAGAGCTATCACTAATGGAGGCTTGCTGAGAGCTTAGCATTAGCATCTTTAAATAGAGATCCATAGGATGCTCATTGTCTTTATTTTCATTAAATAACTTCTCTAATTATCATATTTAGCATAATTTGATTGAAATATTGATAAAATAATTTTATGAAGGTGTTTCTTGTACATGAAATGACACCTACCATTGGGCATTAGGCCTCAACTAACCAAATTTTGAAGTTATTTGCAAAATTTCTATAAATTTGTGTTTGAACTCTCTATCTGACAAGCAAAATAGTGCATACCAGGCTTGGAGTACCACGTACATGGTGAAGTTTGACATATATGAGAAAAGAAATGACGTTTCTACAATAAAGTTAGACACATTTACGTAGCATTTTAGCACTTATGATAACTTCTATCTCCTATCTACAATTCTTTCAGCACATACAACCTGACTTTGTAGCACGTATACACCCTATATCAACACGTACAATATATTTGCAATTTTAAATGCCGCATACCAAGTTTTCTTTATGCACATTTAAGAATTAAAATAGAATGTTTAATTTTTGTAATAATGCATGTAATTATTCTTCTGGTGCATTTTATGTCTGAAATAGCACTTACAATCATTTCTATAGCATGTAGCACTATTTTTGTTAATTTTAAATTCTGATAGTAAATAATGTTTTCTCTGTGTTTTTCTAACAGTGGGGCATAGAAAAGTTTGGAGACTAGAGAGAAGAATAAACAGTGAGGATAAACACACAAGAGAAGATTTAAAAGAGAGAAGACTATTCACATAAACAAATTTTTGGAGGATTCCAAGAAGGAAGGTAAAGAGTATGAGAAATATTTGCATTTAGTTGATTTCTACAAGTCAAAATTGTTAATATAATTTAGAAAAATAGAGGGGGGGGGGTGAATCAGTTGTTCTCAGGTCCTGAAGTATCAATTGAACTTTTAAACACTTCAACAATCTCGGATCTAATCATCAACACAACTCGGTCTCTAAAGAATATATATACTAGAAATATATAACACGCAGTCCACTATCCAAAAGTATTTATCTTGCAGAATATAGAAGCATACACATCAAAACATTCACACAAGTATAACACCAGGATTTATAGTGGAAATTCAATTTGGGAAAAACCACTTTGTAACATGTTACTGATATTTTCAATCTTCTGAAGTGAACTCTGTTAAAAGCCAACCTTGTTAAAGGTTTACAAACACACTGCTAGGTGTGACCCTATTAAAGGATTTCAATCACCCTATTAGGAGTGGCCTTGTTAGAGGACTTAAGTAAATTCCACTAGAATGCCACCTTGATTAAAGGATTTAAACAATGACTATTAGGTCAACCTTGATTAAAAGATTTAGATTAATACAATGGTTAGAAAGTAGTAGTAGTTTCTAATCTGAAAAACATACAACTCACTTTGCAAATAACAGATCCAATTCACACATATATGTTGATTTACTGACTAAGTTCTATTTCCATCTCCATCTTTGATATGCTCAGAATTCACTTCAAGAAATCACAACTCTGATCAAGTCCTTCACCTTCAACCTTCTGCTTAGACTTATCAGTCAATAACATCAACAACTCCAACATACTCTGTAACCTCACACTTAGGTTTTCCTTTATACCTCTTCAATAGGTAGATCCTTTTTTTTCCATTTAATCTCCTCCATAGATCTTAGGTTTAGGTTAGATTCATCGAATCCTTCCAACATTTAACTTCTTCATCCATCCTTCTAGAAACATCTTCAATCTCCTCATTGAATCCATAATAAAATGATTTACCATGCATTAAATTATCCATACAATTAATTAATAAAGTCAACATGATTTACATAACCCAAGAATTCAACTATGTCAGCTGGAGATCTGAATTCTTCCTCCAAATGTAAATTAATGGCACTCAGTCAATACTATGTTCATCTCCTCAATCATCACTACGTAACTTGGTCATCTCTACAAACTATCTTCCTCAGCTAACACTGGCTTGCTCGATAAATTCCTGTCACTCAACATTTCCTAATGTTTGGTAAACACTAAAGTTAATCGAAATATAATGGCACTCGGTTGACACTAACATCACTCGGATTAAACTAAATTTCTTCACTTTTTTTTGGTTAAGTCTACTTCTTCAGTCTTTCTTCTTACTTACATAAACAATACATTATCTTGACATTGTGCCAAATAATCAAGTACTCATTGAAGTATCAAATAACTCAACCTTTCCCTAGGTTCTATTGTTATCTCCATTGCCCTAATCATTTTCATCAATCAATAGATATAGTACTTTCTTAGATAGCAATTGTCTTACCAATTAAGGTTTGACATTAATGACAATACAACAATTGCTTCAATTTTAGTTTCCAACATTCTCCCTCTTTGGCATTGATGGCAACACCATATGAATAACACATGATTTACCAACCAATCCAAAACTTTGTCATTGCATCAGAAATATTTATAATATTCTTAGCTTCATTTTAATTCTTAACAACTTAGCCTTGCTTGCTTGACTATTCACACAGTTACTCCCTCTGAATCTTTTCTGAATTTCCTCAATGCTCTTTATGTCTGTGTTTTCTCTGAATCTCTCCCTTTATCTAAATCTTTCCTTCTTTGATGTGTTTTCATCTGAATCTCTCCCTCTTTGACAATAATGCCAAAGCAGTATCTAGAACTTACATCTTTCATATGTAGATTTCATCTTGTCAGTTCAGTATTAGTATTTCTCCCTCTGCCATCTTGCTTATGACTATTTATCATCTTTTTTTTTCTTTTCACAACTCTAGGTAGTTCCTAAAGTGTGACCTTTCCTACATCAATTTGTTAGATACTCTATGCAACACATTTGATGCAGTGTTCCTAGTTGACTAGGCATCCTCAGTTAGGGGAATCACCCCTAATTTACCTCTAAGATATTCATGAGCATCGTTAGGTAAAGATTTTGTGAATATGTCTGCTAGTTGTTCCTTTGTATTCACATATTCCATTCTCACTTCTTTATCTTGTACCAATTCCCTCAAGTAATGATACTTGATAGAAATATGTTTGGTCTTTGTGTGCATCACTAGATTCTTTGATATGTTGATAGCACTTATGTTATCACATAATATAACAACTGGTTTAGTGATCTCCTCTTTCATACCTTTTAACAATTGCTTGATCCATACCAGATTTGAATAGTTCATTGCAACTGCTACATACTCAGCTTCTGTTGTAGATTGGGAAATGCAGTTTTGTTTCTTGCTTGTATAGGAGACTAACCTCTATCCAAGAAAGAAAGCTCCACCACTTGTAATTTTCCTGTCATCAACATTTCCTGCCCAATCTGCATTGATGTAGACTCTCAGTTCAAATTTCTCATTCTTCTTGTAGTACAATCCATACTCTTCTATCCCTTTCAGATATCTTAGTATTCTCTTCATAACCATAATGTGGTTTTCTTTAGGATTGGCAGAAAATCTTGCCACAATCCCAACTACTAGGGCTATAGCTGGTCTTCTGTGGACAACATATTGTATGTTTCCAATCATGGATCTATACAGGGTTTGATTTACTTCAGCAGTATCATTAGTTTTAGATAGTTTCTATCTAGTAGCCATAGGAGTACTCAGTGGCCTTGAATCCTCCATTCCAAAAGTTTTTAGTATCTCTTTAATATATTTAGATTGTGTGATAAAGATACCTTTCTCCATCTGATCGACTTGTAAACCAACAAAGAATTTGATCGCACCAAACATAGACATCTCAAACTCAGTTTGCATCTCATTTGGAAATTTATGACATAGGGCATCTTGTCCTCCAAATATGATATCATATACAAAAATTTCAGCTAGAAAAATCCCTTTACCTTCCTCAACTTTCATGTATAGATTTTTGTTGTCATTTGTCCTTGTAAACCCAATCTTTATCAAGTAATTTTGCAGTCTCTCATACCATGCTCTTGGGGCTTGCTTCAATCCATATAGCTCCTTGTTCAGTTTGTAAACCATATTTTTCTTGTCTGGATCCACAAATCCTTCGGGTTGTTTGATGTATACTTCTTCTAATATACCATTCAAAAATGCAAACTTAACATCCATTTGGTATACCTTGAAATCTCTGTAAGTAGCATATTCAAGTAGAGTTCTCACTCCTAATCTTTCTACAGGGGCAAATGTTTCCCCATAGTCTATTCCTTCTTCTTGTGCATAACCTTTGCATACCAACCTTCCTTGTTCCTTGTTCCTTGTCCATGTTCATTAAGCTTGTTTCTGAATACCCATTTTGTTCCAATAATATTCTTGTTTTTTGGTCTCGGCACTAGAGTCCATGTATCATTCTTTTCTATTTGATCTATTTATTCATTCATAGCTTGAATCCAGTCTTCATTTTCCAAAGTATATTTTACTGTCTTAGGCTCAAATTCACATAACAAACATGTAGGGTCTTTCAACTTACTTCTGGTCAGGACTATAGTTTCCTTGTCTCCAATGATTTTTTTAGGCTTATGATGTCTTCTTACATACTGTGCCAATGTAGGTTCATATTTCCTTTCTCCTTGCTCTTCAGGTACATCATGAAAATTATCAAATTCTGCTTATGATTGCTTGGCAACATCCTCCTGATGCTTGACATTTCTTACCCGTGACTCTACATCTGGTACAGGTGTGTTATTTTCATCTCCTTCTTCCATATAGATAGAAGATCTATAGTCTTCAGGTTCTCTTTTTCTTTATTGTTCATTTTTCTCTACATATTCATCAACTCTCACATTTGCACTTTCCACAATTTTTTTAGTGTTAGAATTCAAACACTTATAAGCTTTACTCTTTGTGGAATAACCTAGGAATATGCCTTCATCGCTTTTTGCATCAAAATTTCCATTTCTATTGTCCTTCAGTATATAGAATTTACTCCCAAAGACTCTAAAGTATTTCACATTAGGTGCATATCCATGCCATAATTCATAAGGTGTAACATTTGTACCTTTCTTGATTTGTACTCGGTTTAGGGTATAAATAGTTTTACTTACAGATTCTCTCTAGTACTTTTGTGCAACATTATTCTCAATCATTAGTGTCCTTGCACAATCCATAATAGATCTATTTCTCCTCTCAACCATACCATTCTATGGAGGTGTTCTAGGTGCAGACATTTGTCTCTTGATTCCTCTATCATTGCAGAACAGATTGAACTCATTTGATATAAAATCTCCACCTCTGTTATATCTCAGACATTTTAGGCTTCTACCTGTTTCTTTTTCAACTTTTTCCAAATACCACTTAAACAACTAAAATGCATCATATTTTTATTTTAAAAACATTATAGTCATCATCGTAGTGTAGTCATCAACAAATAGAATAAAATACTTAACACCACAATAGCTTTGTACACCCATAGGTCCACAAAGGTCAATATGAACCAAATCCAAAGAATTCTCAAAAGTAAATGTCTTGCTCTTGAAACTAGACTTAGTCATTTTACCTAACTGACATTGTTTACACATTACATTATCAGGTTTCTTTAATCTCGGAAAACCTCTAACTTTCTTCATTTTACTAATACTCACTAGATTGTCAAAGTTAACATAACATAGCCTCTTAGGCCATAACCAAACATCATCAAATTGTGAAAACAAACATGTCTCTTTAGACAGATCTAGATAGAACAAATTACCTCTAGTCTATTCTCCACTTCCAATTAGTTCACTAGTAGCATCAAATATTTTAGCCTTCCTATGATGAAACTCCACTTGGTAACCAGTTCTATTAAGCTATGCAACACTCAACAGATTATAGTTAAGACCTTCAACCCAATAGACATTTTCACATGTGATCTTATCAGTTAATTCAATTGATCCTTTACCTCTCACAAGACATGGTGCATCATTACCAAACTTAACACTTCTACCTTTGTAATTATCTAAGGTTTCAAATTTACTTTTATCACCAATCATGTGATGTGAGAAACCACTATCAATAATCCATTTATCACCTTTACTCACATAAGAAATAAGTGCAGTTTCCTCATCCTCATTAGAATCATTTTTCATAGCAACATAAACTACTTCAATATCAAAATCATCAATATCACTATCAGTTTCCTCTTCTGCCATATAACAAGATTTCTTACCTTTATCCTTGTAATCTTTGTACCTTTGATGATCTCTATTATCTCTCTTATCCTTGTACTTGCTTTCTCTTTCCTCATCCTTGTCATTCCTATCAGGACACCTTGTAGCAATATGGCCAACTTTGTTACATGAGAAGCAGATTATAGGAAGTTTACCTTTATATTTTCCTTTTCCTCTCTTCAATCTTCTAGCCATGAGTGCCTCAAGATCATCTAGTTCCTCATCAAAAGTGTCACTGTCACTTTCATTATCACTTTCACTTTTCACACACTTTTCTTTTTCTCTCTTAGATTTATGTAAAACCATTTGTGACTTGAATGCAGATTCAACATTAGGAACAATGTAGTTATCATAGTTAGAAATTTCAAAAGCAGTAAGCTTACCAAAAAGGCTTTCCATATTTAAAACATTACCAGGGTTGCATCTTGATTCTTGAATTGCTGAAATTCTGATGGCATATATAGGAAGCAATTTCTTAATACCTTTCCAATGACAGTCTCATCATCAATGATTCCATTAGCTCCTCTAATAGAATTCACTATCTCCTTGATTCTCCCACAATATTGAGCAATATTCTCACCTTCTTGCATTTTCATCTCATCAAACTTACCTCTCAAGATTTTATCTTTTTCTCTCAGTACATTTGTATCACCACCATAGATAGTTGTAAGAGTATCCCACATTTTCTTTGCAGTTGTGCAATCCTTGATGTCTTCAAATTTAGGATAGCTTACTATAGATGCAATCTCCAATATTTCTTGATTGTGCTCCTATTTTTCTTTCATCTCCTTGACAGTCAAAGGTGCATCAAGTATAACATAGTCATGTTCAACATAGTATTTCATTAAATCTCCAATACTAGCTAGATGCAGTTTCATCAGACTCTACCATGCAGGGAAGTTCTCCTTGTTCAACTTTGGTGTACCTCCTTTTTATACATCTTGATCATTTGCTTCAAGTACCTTTAAAAATTTTCTCTATAAGCACCAATAGCTCTAATAGAAATTGTTAATATAATTTAGAATAATAGAGAGGGGGGTGAATCAATTGTTCTCAAGTCTAGAAGTACAAATTGAACTTTTAAACACTTCAATAATCTCAAATCTAATCACCAACACAACTTGGTCTCTAAAGAATATATATACTAGAAATATATAACATGCAGTCCACTATCCAAAAGTATTTATCTTGCAGAATATAGAAGCATACACATCAAAACATTCACACAAGTATAACACCAAGACTTATAGTAGAAATCCAATTTGGGAAAAAGCACTTTGTAACATGTTATTGATATTTCCACTCTTCTGAAGTGAGCTTTGTTAAAAGCCAACCTTGTTCAAGGTTTACAAACACACTACTAGGTGTGACCCTATTAAAGGATTTCAATCACCCTGTAAGGAGTGGTCTTGTTAGAGGAATTAATTACATTCCATTAGAATTCCACCTTGATTAAAGGATTTAAACAATGACTGTTAGGTCAACCTTGATTAAAGGATTTAGACTAATACAATGGTTAGAAAGTAGTAGTAGTTTCTGATCTAAAAAACATACAACTCACTTTGCAAATAACAAATCCAATTCACACATATATGTTGATTTATTGACTGAGTTCCATTTCCATCTCCATCTCTGATCTACTCAGAATTATCTTCAAGCAATCACAACTTTGATCAACTCCTTCACCTTCAGCCTTCTTCTTAGACATATCAGTCAATAACATCAATAACAACAACATACTATGTAACCTCACACTTAGGTTTTCCTTTATACCTCTTCAATAGGTAGATCCTTCTTTTGTTGTTTAATATCCTTCGTAGATCTTAGGTTTAGGTCAGGTTCATCGAATCCTTCCAAAATTTAAGTTCTTCATCCATCCTTCTAGAAACATCTTCAATCTCCTCATTGAATCCATAATAAAATGATTTACCATGCATTAAATTCTCGATACAATTAATTAATAAAGTCAACACGATTTACATAACCCAAGAATTCAACTATGTCAGATGGAGATCTAAATTATTCCTCCAAATGTAAATTACTAACACCGGTCAATACTGTGTTCATCTCCTCAGTCATCACTAAGTAACTCGGTCATCTCTACAAACTGTCTTCCTTAGCTAACACTATCTTGCTTGGTAAATTCTTGTCACTCGACATTTCCTGATGTTCGATCAACACTAAAGTTACTTGGCATATATTGGCGCTCGATCGACACTAACATCACTTGGCTTAAACTAGATTTATTCACTTTTTCTTAGTTAAGCCTACTTCTTCAGTCTTTCTTCTTACTTAGATAAACAATTCATTATCTTATCATTGTGCCAAATTATCAAGTACTCATTGGAGTATCAAATAACTCAACCTTTCCCTAGGTTCTATTGTTATCTCCCTTGCCCTAATCCTTTTCACCAATCAATAAATATAGTACTTTCTTAGATAGCAACTATCTTACCAGTTAAGGTTTGACATCAATGACAATACAACAATTTCTTCAATTGTAGTTTCCAACATAAATTTGTCTCTTTAAATTGGATATTTACTCCTTAAGTCCATCATTTTCATCAATTTTAATGAAAAGTGTAAAAGTTCAATTGCTTGGATTTCTTCACTTTGTTTTTTTGTGTTGGACTAACAATCTGAGGATGCAAAGGAGCTGCAATGATCACCACTAGGTGAGTATTCCAAAAAAAATCAAATAAAAAATTCCCCTAGCCTTTGCTAGCTATGAAAAAGGTAAGCCTATATCCTTTTCCATTTTTCTTAAATTGTGGCAATTTGATTTGAATCTAGCTAATTAGTAGCCTATTATTATTTGATAGATTTAGTAGTGGGCCCATGATCTTAACTTTTTAAGTGAATCAAAATGCCAAAACTACTAAATATTTCAATTAAAAGAAAGACTAAGGAAATGGAAAAAACATTGATTTTAAAGCGTATTTCTTGTGGAAGAAGGTATTAGGTGATTATGCTCTTCACCTTTTAGGTGAATCAAAAAGCTAGAAGTACCCAATTCCCTTTAGATTAAAAAGGATTTGTAATTAAACCTTGTTTATGGTGTTTGGAACTGAGAAATAGTAGGGATATTCTCTTCACCTTTGGTGAATCAAACTCCCAAACTTATTCTTTCACTTCATTATTTTCTTTCATATGAACATGCAAGAAAATTAGTGGGCTTGCCTTCTGAGAACATGCCTTAACAAGGCTGGTGAGAGGGACAACCCAAAGTGGGATACAATTTCCTTTGCTGCAATAATCTGCCCCACTCTAAAATAAAATGCATTCATCCTTAATGGGGTGAGTGCAAAAGGATATCAAGAATCGAACCTCCTCGAGTAGTCCTTCAGGATTGCGCAAAACTCCAACATACCGGTGGTGGGAAGCCCCTATAATGGGGGATTAGACTTGATATTTTTTTGAATGGAATCCTTACTAGCTCCTTGATAATTAGTAATCCTACCTAAAAGAGCCATTTTTATGAACCAATTTTGACTATAGGTAGATTTCTTGAAGTACTTTCTTGTTAAAGACCCATGACAACGTTCTAAAATTTTTAAACATTTTGTGTTTAGAAGGCTTTAAAAGACAAGTGTATTTGTGGTTTCTTTGTTTGAATATAAATATAACAAGGAAGAAACATTCATTTTAAATCATTTTATATTTTAAAAATCTTCCAAAAAGAGCAATTACTAAGAAGGCAAGCTTCATTTGACTCAATCCTTTGTTGATCCCAGTTTTCATGAGATCACGTCGATTTAAAATATCACTCCAAGATGATGGAACTAGCATAACTCAAGAAGTTCCTATGTTCATATTCCAAACCACTTTCATCGAAACACACAAATAAGAAGAAAGACTCCCCAACCTATTTGAAGAAAGAGTCGATCCCATAGCTATAAAAAGCAATTTTTATGACTTTACTCCAGGGAGAAGTAATGAGAACCAAGATGCAAATAAACAAAGAAAAAAAAGGCAAGGAGAAACAACTAAAGAGAAAGCCAATAGGGTGGCCCAAGATCCCTAATTCCTCAAAATAATTGAAAAACTCTTGGAAAGGATTAAAGAAAGGTATTTCCTTAACTTAGCCCAATCAAGGGTTAAGCTTCCTCACGATTATGACACAATGACCATAAAGAAAGATGAGGAAGAGGATAATACATTAGGGGTAATTTAAAAAAAAATTAAGATGTTTCAGGCATAATAAAAAGGAGGTCAAACCAAAACCATTCTCTATTGAGGCCTTGTGCCCCTTTCCTTTTTATTAAAACTTGGTCATGGTACCATTCCCTCCTAACATGATTTTTCCAAGATACGACAAATACATGGGTAAATCTGACCCAAAAGAACACTTGAGGGAACTTTGTGCCTTAAGTATTGAGTTCATGCATGACACTACCTATCTAATGTGATTATTTCTGAGAAGCCTGGAGGGAAAGCCATGGAGTGGTTTTTGAAATTACCACAAGGGATAAAGAGTTTTGAAGAGCTAAGCTCCAAGTTCGTGACTCACTACTCTTACAAAATTGAGCACAAAACCACCATGCTAAACCTATGTGACACAAAACAAAAAGATGGTGAGTCTTCTCTATGCTTTCTCCAAAGATGGAGGATAATTTTTGTGAGATATCCTAGAAGCATACTTGAAAAGGAGAAAATGGAAATTTTCATGAACAGTTTGAACATGGAAATGAACTATAGACTACAAATTTAATGTCCCCCAACATTTGAAAGAGCATCGAGAATGGGATAAATATTTAAGTGGTTTTAGTAAAGAGAGGAGGAATCAAACTCTTCAAAGATAATAAAGGCTACACTAACATCAATAAAAATAATTTAAATAATCATAATAATAATACGCGAGCTAACAAAAATAATGATAAATTAGAGTTTTGGTTGAAAAACACTAAAAAAAATCTTGTGAATGATGGGTTTGTAGAAGACAACAACCTAAAAGCTACGCCTTTGAACTTATCAAGTGGGTCTAACCAAACAAATAATGTTAGCCAAACAACTAAGACCCATTTCAACAACAATAATAAATCTTTCAACAACCAAGGTGTGAACAAACCTAAGCCTTTCTTTACTCCAATCCAAAGGATAAAGTTCACATTCTTAGGAGAACCATTGGAAACTTCCTTAAGGACCCTCATTTCCAACAAAATAATTGTATTACTAGAATCTAGAGCATATGAACCCCAAGTTAAACCCCCTTGGTGGAACGATGCCCATCATTGTGAATACCATCGACATAATAACCCTATCAAAATAACCCTGGATAGAATAACCCAGCCATAATAACCCAAGGACAAAATAACCCAGTGTCATAATAACCCAATCCAAAATAACCCACAGTCAAAATAACCCATGGACAAAATAACCCCATAAGATTATAGAGAAAGGAAATTTTTTTTTATAAATTACAAGTATACTTCTAAAAAAAAAATTTATTCAAATTTTCAATTAAAGTGTCAAATTATGAGCAATGCCTCTTATATAATCTAAAATATTATTATTGTCATAACCATCAACTAGTCTTTTTAGTCTTTCTTTTAGCTCACGATATTTTTTCCTGCTTGGTTGTGTAGTGTGTCCAACCATATATTTCTCCATTTTATTCTCTTGGAGACCCTATTCTTTTTTCAGTGCTTTGATGAATTTTGAGATTGAGCTATGCGATGATTAAAGCAATTCACTAAATCCTCTATGCCATCCCTCAATAGAATTATTGGTTTTGGGAAGATCATCTTGAATAGCTGAATAATAGTTCCACATTGTCATTGGAAACTTGGGTGACCATTTGTTGCCTCTTCTAGTTAGTCTTCCAATCCATGTGTCTTGAAAATAATCAATTATGGGTTGCAAAGTCTCCTCATGTTATATATAATAAAGAGAGTGTAGAAGTATTTAGAATGCATTGATTACATATATCTGAGGCACAAAAGCTAATGCAACAAGTTTTTTGATCTCAAATGAAAATACTTCATCGACACTGTAACGTGTTTGTAGACCTTCTTCTTGAACTTTCCCCCACAAGCATTGAGAGAAATGGAAAAAACATCCCCGAATAGTGACATTTGGAAAACTTTCAGAAATAGCTCCCTTGAAACTTAATTCAAAATCAATAAGTATATTTTTTGGGTTTAGATCAGGTTGTAGTTGTTTTAATTTTACAAGTACTTGTGTATAAGTGGATCTTGTTTTGTTGGTCATAAGAATATAGATGAGTGGAAATATTGCATCATTTTTCAAGCCATGAATTATGTACAATTGCTAAAAAATACTTGGTACTATTTTAAATGTACCATCACTAAAATAATTTTTTGATTCTTTTAGTAATTGCAAATTTTGTGTGGTGGTGAATATTAAAAAATGATTCTCATCATTAGTGTTGATGCAAGGGCATTCTAGGGTACTCATTGAATCTGCATGGAGGTGTGTTGTTTTGGTTCTATAGTACTCAATTGCAGCTTTAACTGATGATCTTAGTTATTGAAGAAAGCTTAGTTGTTGAAGGAACTCAGTGCAGCTCCTGGTGCTCAATGATGCCTTTATTTCTCAGTGTTTCTTGGCTTGGTCGGTTGTTTCACTGGTGCTCGATTGTTTCTCTGGTGCTCGATAGTTTTGGGTTACTGACTGGAGTTCTTAGTAATTTGGTGGGCCGACTTGGCACATTTATTGTTGGTAGCTGTTGCATTCTCCTATGTAGATCTAGAGGCTGACATGGATAATTAAATAATTTTAAGGCTATTTGAGAGCCAACTTGTATTGGATTTAATATTTGTTTGTAGGAGTTAATTATGTCATCCAGCCAACTTGTGGTTGAGGATTAGTATTTAAGGAGTGTTTGGGTAATTGTTTAGTAAGTATGGGGGATGGCAGATGAAAAGGGAAGTTGTGGAAAAAATAGTGTAGGTCTGGATCCTATGAGATCTAGTAGATTAGATTGATCTTTGATAGTTGTCATGACAGAGCTAGTGGTTTTCATGCTTGGAGACAAGGAGATTGATTGGTGGCTTGCGAGCTCAAGTTTAGATCTGCCTTACGATTTCCATCAGTTGCTGATTTGTTTCAAAACTGGACTAGCTGGTGTTGGATTAGATCTTGTTGATCTTGCATAACTATTTATTATTGTAATAGGCCCTAACCCGAAAGGCCTTATAGCCGAGTATGTTAAAGGAAATTAAGTTGAAACATTTTCTTATGTTTTGTTATTTTGATGTGTTGTTGATTGGCTGCAAGGTTGGACTGTCCTTAATTGGGTCCACCATCCTTGACTACATTAGGTGGTATCAAAGAGAAGGTTTTTCTTGAGAGAAGTTTTACCTAGCAAGGCTGATCTCATGAAGTTGATCTTGTTGGTGAAGAGATCGTAAGATCTGAGTTGCAGATCTACAACACTGAACTTGTGGAATCTTGGCCTAGTTGTTTGTGTGAGGTGGTAGGTTGAGATCTAACTTGCATATAACTTGGAGATTGTCACAAGGTGGTCAGTGTAGGGTTTTGTTTCTTTGAGTTTTTTATCTTTAAGGATGCCTTCAAGAAGATTGGACCCTAGAGAAATTTCAGATCTTTTTGATGCTGTGGAATCAAAGATTTCTAAGAAAGTTAGATTGGATGTTAGATCTAAGATGGAGCTGATGAAGAATGACATGGTCACTGAGATCATGAGAGTTGTTGCTGGTGTGCCTCGGAATGTTGGTACTGAGGAAGCTGATAAAGACTTTGAAGCTGTTGGATCTAGTGGAGATGACTAGAGGGACAGATTTGGTGAAGATAGAACTGCTTGGTTGCATAGATATGGAGCTTGGTTAAGTAATAGTTATGGAATGGAAGTTTCTACTTTCTCTGGTACTTTGAAACCCAAAAAATTGATTGACTAGATTGGTTAATTAGAAGATTTCTTTGAGCTGGAAGAAATTGAAGATCCTCTTTAGGTGAGGTTGGCACAAAAAAAATTGAAAGGACATGCTACTCTTTGGTTGAAATAATTACAAAGAGATAGAGAAGATGAAGGTGAAATGAAGATCAATCAGTGGAGGTTGATGGTGACTAAATTGAAAGCTAAGTTCATACCTGCTGACTATGAGCTTGACTTGTTTAAGAAGTTGCAAAATCTAAAGCAGAAGGATCTAACTGTTGAAGATTATACTGAGGAGTTCTAAAAACTTACTATTCAGTCTAGACATAGAGAACTTGGTAAGGAAAAGGTAGCCCAGTATGTGAATGGTTTGAGATTCAATATCCAGGATGAGCTTGGTACACTGAAGATTGATTTGGTTGAAGAGGAAGTAACATAGTAATCTTTGAGGGATGGAAAAGATTGATCACTCAATGAAGGATAAACCAACTGTAGAAGATGAACATAAACCTATAAAATTGAAGAAGAAGATAGGAAGATTTATCTTTAAGATTACTTGATATAACTACGGTGAAGAAGGACACTCATTTGAGTGTATATAGAAGAAGCTTGGAGACCAACAAACTGTTATGGTGAATGAAAATGTTGAGAATGAGCCTAAATTTGAGAACTTGTTGGTTCAACAAACATTACTTGGTACAAAGGATGAATCTTGTTAGAGGAGTAACTTGTTCAGGACTCGATGCAAGTCTAGAGGTAAAATTTGTGATGTAATTGTTGACAGTGGTAGTATTGATAACCTTTTTGCTGAGGACATGGTTCAGAAACTTGGTTTGAATAGAATGAAACATCCTTGTTTGAATAGGATTGGCTGGTTGCAAGATGATCATGATTTGGAAGTAAGAGAACAGTGCTTTGTTGATGTTCAGATTGGCTAGTATAAGGATCTTGTGTTATGTGATATTGTGGAGATGAATAGTTGTCATCTATTGCTAGGTAGACCTTGGCAATATGATTGCAGAGCTATGTATGATTGTGTGAAGAATGTGTTTACTATTGAGAAGGATGACAGGAATTTTTCCCTAATGCCTTTTCTAGATACAACACTTGGTAGGGGAAGTCTAAGTATTGGTAGCTGAGTTGAGTTGGTGGATCCTGAAGGTATGGATGATCAATATGGAGAATAGACCTATGTGTTATCAAGGAAAGACATGAAAAGATAGAGGAAATAGAAGTGGAAGAGTATGCAATCTGAAAAGTTGGAGGACTTGTATGTGAAGAACTAGTTCAGAGTTTATGTGCTGAATCCCAAAAGATGTTCTTCTAGCATATGAACATCTTTTTGAACCTAGGGTGTCTGATGCAGGGGCATTCTAGGGTACTCGATGAATCTACATGGAGGTGTGTTGTTTTGGTTCTGTGGTACTCAGTTGCATCTTTAACTGATGGTCTTGGTTATTGAAGAAAGCTTGGTTGCTGAAGGAACTTGATGAAGCTACTAGTTCTCAGTGATGCCTTTTTTGCTTGGTGTTTCTTGGATTGGTCGATTGTTTCACTGGTGCTTGGTTGTTTCTCTGGCACTTAGTAGTTCTAGTTTACTGACTAGAGTTCTTGGTAATTTGGTGGGCCGACTTGGTGCATTTATTGTTGGTAGCTATCGTTGCATTCTCCTATGTAGATTTAGAGGCCGACATAGAGAATTAAATAATTTTAAGGCTATTTGAGAGCTGACTTGTATTGCATTTAATATTTGTTTGTAGGAGTTAATTATGTCATCTGACTGACTTGTGGCCAAGGATTAGTATTTAAGGAGTGTTTGGATAATTTTTTAGTAAGTCTAGGGGTGGTAGATGAAAAGGGAAGTTGTGGAAAAGATAGTGTAGGTCTAGATCCTCCAAGATCTAGCAGATCAGATTGATCTCTGATAGTTGTCATAGAAGAGCTAGTGTTTTTCATGCTTGGAGACAAGGAGATTTCTTGGTGGCTTGTGAGGTCAAGTTCAGATCTACCTTAGGGTTTCCATCAGTTGCTAATTTGTTTCTGAACTGGACTAGCTGGTGTTGGATTGGATCTTGTTGATCTTTTAGAACTATTTTTAATTATAATTGGCCCTAACCTGGAAGGTGTTATAGTCGGGTATGTTAATGGAAATTGAGTTGAAACATTTTCTTGTGTTGTGTTATTCTGTTGTGTTATTGATTAGTTGCAAGGTTGGACTATCCTTAATTGGATCCACCATCCTTAACTGCATCAGGTGGTATCAGAGTGAAGGTTGCTCTTGAGAAAAGGTTGACCTAGCAAGGATGATCTTGCAAAGTTGATCTTGTTGGAGAAGAGATCATATGATTTGAGTTGCAAATCCATGGCACTGAACTGGTAGAATCTTGGCCTAGTTGTTTGTGCAAGGTGGCAAGTTGCAATTTGACTTGCATACAACTTGGAGATTGTCACAAGGTGGTCAGTGTAGGGTTTTGTTTCTTTGAGTTTTCTTATCTTTAAGGATGCCTTTGAGAATAATGGACCCTAGAGAAATTGTAGATCTTTGTGATGCTATGGAATCAAATATTTATAAGAAAGTCAGATCGGATGTCAGATCTAAGAGGGAGCTGATGAAGAACGACATGGTCAATGAGATCATGAGAGTAGTTTCTAGTGTGTCTCAGAATGTTGGTAGTGAGGATGGTTATGAGGAAGCTACTGAAGTCTTTAAAGCTATTGGATCTAGTGGAGATGACCAGAGGGACAGATCTAGTGGAGATGACTAGAGGGACAGATTTGGTGAAGACAATACTTCTCAGTTGCATAGATCTGGAGCTCGGTTAAGTAATAGTTACCAAATGGAATTTTCTACTTTCTCTGGTACTTTGAAACCTGAGAACATGATTGACTAGATTGGTGAATTAGAAGATTTCTTTGAGCTAGAAGAAATTGAAGATCCTCTTTGGGTGAGGTTGGCACAGACAAAATTGAAAGGACATGCTACTCTTTGGTGGAAAGAATTACAAAGAGATAGAGAAGATGAAAGTGAAATGAAGCTCAATCGGTGGAGGTTGATGGTGACTAAATTGAAAGCTAAGTTCATACCTTCTGACTATGAGCTTTACTTGTTTAAGAAGTTGCACAATTTGAAGTAGAAGGATCTAATTGTTGAAGATTATACCGAGGAGTTATACAAACTTACTATTTGGTCTAGACATAGAGAACTTGGTAAGGAAAAGGTAGCCCGGTATGTGAATGGTTTGAGATTCAATATCTAGGATGAGCTTGGTATGCTGAAGATTGATTCGGTTGATGATGCTTATCAGAATGCTCTGGAGGTAGAAGATAAGTTGAAGAGGAAGCAACATAGTAATCCTCGAGGGAAGGAAAAGATTGATCACTTGGTGAAGGATAAACCGACTGCAAAAGATGAATAGAAACCTATAGAACTGAAGAAGAAGACATGTAGAGTTATCTTTAAGGGTACTTGCTATAACTGTGGTGAAGAAGAACACTTTTCTTTTGAGTGTACATAGAAGAAACTTGGTGACCGATGAACTACTATGGTGAATGAAAATGTTGAGAATGAGCCTGAATCTAAGAACTTGCTGGTTTAGTTAACATTGATCGGTACAAAGGAGGAACCTTGTCAGAGGATTAACTTGTTCAGGACTTGGTGCAAGTCTGGAGGTAAACTTTGTGATGTAATTGTTGACAGTGGTAGTACTGATAACCTTGTTGCTGAGAACATGGTTCAAAAACTTAGTTTGAATAGAATGAAACATCCTTGTCCATATAGGATTTGTTGGTTGCAAGATTATCATGCTCTGGAAGTAAGAGAATAGTGCTTTGTTGATGTTTAGATTGGCCAGTATAAGGATCTTATGTTATATGATATTGTGGAGATGAATAGTTGTCATATATTGCTTGGTAGACCTTGGTAATATGTTTGCAGAGCTATGTATGATTGTGTGAAGAATGTGTTTACTGTTGAGAAGGATGAAAAGAAGTTTTCCTTGATGCCTTTGTTGGATACAACACTTGGTAGGAGAAGTTTGAGTATTGGTAGCCGAGTTGAGTTGGTGGATCCTGAAGGTATGGATGATCAGTATGGAGAAAAAACCTATGTGTTATCAAGGAAAGACTTGAAAAGATAGAGGAAAGAGAAGTGGAAGAGTATGCAAGCTAAAAATTTGGAGGACTTGTATGTGAAGAACTAGTTTGGGGTTTATGTGTTGAATCTCAGAAGATGTTTTTCCATCATATGAACATCTTTTCAAACCTGGGTGTCTGATGCAGGGGAATTCTAGGGTACTCGATGAATCTGCATGGAGGTGTTTTTTTTTGGTTCTGTGGTACTCGGTTGCATCTTTAATCGATGGTCTCAATTATTGAAGAAATCTCAGTCACTGAAGGAACTCAGTGAAGCTACTGGTACTTGGTGATGCCTTTGTTTCTTGGTGTTTCTTTCCTTGGTCGATTGTTTCACTGGTGCTTATTTTTTCTCTGGCACTTGGTAGTTTTGGTTTACCGACTGGAGTTCTTGGTAATTTGGTGGGCCAACTTGGTGCATTTATTGTTGGTAGTTGTCATTGCATTCTCCTATGTAGATCTAGAGGCTGACATGGAGAATTAAATAATTGTAAGGCTATTTGAGAGTTGACTTGTATTGCATTTAATATTTGTTTGTAGGAGTTAATTATGTCATCCAGCTGACTTTTGGCTGACGATTAGTATTTAAGGAGTGTTTGGGTAATTATTTAGTAAGTCTAGGGGGTGGTAGATGAAAAGGGAAGTTGTGGAAAAGATAGTGTAGGTTTGGATCCTATGAGATCTAGTAGATCAGATTGATCTCTGATAGTTTTCATAGCAGAGCTAGTGGTTTGCATGCTTGGAGACAAGGAGATTTCTTGGTGGCTTGTGAACTCAAGTTTAGATCTGGCTTAGGGTTTCCATCAGTTGCTGATTTGTTTCAGAACTAGACTAGCTAGTGTTGGATTGGATCTTGTTGATCTTGTAGAACTATTTTTGATTGTAATAGTCCTAACCCGGAAGGCCTTACAGCCGGGTATGTTAATGGAAATTGAGTTGAAACATTTTCTTGTGTTGTGTTATTCCACTATGTTGTTGATTGGCTACAAGGTTGGACTATCCTTAATTGGATCCACCATCCTTGACTGCATCAAGTATCATGAAAAAGAAACTTTTCTCCTCTATTGGTAATTTTATATTCAAGTGGTAAGATAAGATCTCTCGATGTCTGAGGATTTGGTGGTGGTGCTTCAAATATTATTCTTTTCCTTTGAATCATTTTTAATAATGCATTAGTTGATGGTATTGCTCCTTCTACCAGTAATGAAATATTAGAACATGTAGTAGAAATGATATTTCTTGTAGAGTCTTAAGTCAAGAATGCCATGTCTTTCATTTCATTCAACTTCTGTTTGATAGTGATCATCTCAATTTTTGGAGCATGATTATGTCTTGTACTACTAATCACATCACCAGATTTTGTTTGTGTTGTAGTCTAGCACCGACTTGAACATTTATTTGTAAAATATTATGCACAATGCCATATCATTTTATTGACACCTTCTCGATGAAGCAAAAATGTGTAACCATTTAAAATGAGTAACTTCTTGTTTTTTTGACTTGTTAAGAATTGAAGAGGCATTGTATATATTAAAAATTATGAAGAATTTCTTGATTCCCTAAAAGTATATTTATTTTTGTATACTTTTATAGAAACCCCTAAGAAAATTTAATATAATGTTCAAAAAATTATATTAAAAAATATATTTTCTTATGAATTTTGATTTCTCTTTCTTATCACTCTACACACTCTTAATTCTTCTCCCCTTCTTCCTTCCTTTACTTCTCTTAATTCTACCACTTTATATATCCTCTTAATGCCTTTTGACTTATATCTTTTCATAAAAACTCTTATTTAGCTTATTCCCACAAATTTGTCCTTATTTCTATAATTATTTACCATTTTATAAGTTATTTAAGCATATTAAAGATGTTTTAAGGCTATTTTAGGGGTATATAATGGATATATGGTCTAAAAATGACATAAATATCCTCTATGGTGCCTCAAAATCCCTCTTTTAGCATACTAATTTGATCTAAAATGACCATGGGTTATTTTGTCCACGGGTTATTTTGACCATGGGTTATTTTGACCATGGGTTATTTTGACCCTGGGTTATTGTGACCCTTGGTTATTGTGTCCTTGGGTTATTATGATGGGGTTATTGTGTCCTGGGTTATTTTGGTCGGGTTATTATGTCCGGTTACCACACAAAACCAATGAATGCATGAAACTCAAGCATTTGGTCCAAGATTTAATAGATGATGGCACGATAAAAGTTGAGGTTCCTCAAAACAATGAAGATCATATGATATTTAAGAATCCTTTCTTGAATAATGATAAAGGAGAAACCTCAAATTCAAACCAAAACAACAAGAGAGGGAATGAGAAAGTTAATTTTCTAAATTATATGATAACACCATAAAATATTTAAATGGGTATGAAAATACCATTAACGTTATAGTGGTGAAAGAAAAGAAAAAGGAAGAAACCTCTAATGTTGTGACTAGGGGACAAGCGTCCAAAATTACCTTGCCAGGAGGTATGCCTAAAATTGTTCTACCAAATCTAGCGTCCACATCATCAAAGCAATACAATCTTGTGGATCAACTCCAAAGTACTCCCACACAAATTCCTATTTTGGAGTTGTTAAAAATTTCACCTACCCACATGAAAATATTGGAGAAGGCTCTCGTTGAAACCAATGTTCCTCTAAATTTTAGAATATGGTAGAACACCTTGTTGCGCCTCATTTATTATCTTTTTCCAAGAAAGATGATATGTCTTTAAACCATCCCCAAAATCTCCCATTACACATTAAAGTTTTGATACATAAACATAATGTCAAAAGAGTTCCCATTGATGGAGGGGCTGGTCTAAACATTTGTACTTTGAACCTTGTCAAAGCCCTAGGGTATTCTGAGGAAGCTATAGACCCTACAAGAAAGATAACCATAAAGGATTATGATGATGAAGAGATATCCTCTAAAGGGATAATAGTGATCCCTGTCTGAGTGGATCCTATTCAAAAGGAGACTATTTTCCAAGTACTCGACTTGAAATTAACTTATAACATTTTGTTGGGAAGACCATGGATACACCAAATGCAAGTGGTGCCTTCAACGTACCATCAATGCTTGAAGTTTCCATACATGGGTCAATAAATTATGGTGAGTGGAGACTTAAATCCATTTAAATATTGTAATAATATAAAACCCATAAATGATTCATTAGTCCCCCATAATACCGAAGGCAATACATCAAGGCAAATAGAACAAGGACAAAGTTCAAAAGACTTTTCCTTAGAAAAAGGAAAAGGGAAGATGGATGAAGAAGAAACTTTTGTTAGAGATAATCAAATTCCCACTAACTTGGTTACATCGACTAAGGGAAAGGAGAAAGTTGGTGAGGAAAATCCTAAAGAAAAAGAAGAGGAAATCAATTCAAAACCTTCCCAAATACAAACCAAAGAGGCCCATTACCAAAAGATGGACACCGTGATGAAGAATTTTGAAAAATAATGCAAGATTAAAAAAAATGGTGTAGGGGAATATTCCTTATCTATGATGGATTTTCCACTATCTCCTAAGTCTCATGGGAGACCTTCTAGTTCTAATCCTCCTCAAAAATATAATAACCATTTTGTAAGAGCTAGCAATTCTCCCTCCATGGAAGAAGAGGACAATGAAATTTTAAAGTGGCTATATAAGGAAGATGAGGAATCAAATGCTAATGAAAAAAGAATCCAAAATATTAGCATCCCTACTCATCAATATGGAAAAGGTTTTGAGATTATGCAAAATATGGGTTACAAAGGACAAGGACCTTTGGGAAGAAGAAATGAAGGGTTGGTTGAACCCATAGAAATGTCTTGGAGGGATAGAAAAGATAAATCAGGATCAGGGTATCTTGAACAAGGATACACTCAAAAGAACCATCCCATATTTTATGATCAAATCCTCCAATTAAACTCTCAAAGTGATGAAGACTCAAAAAAGTGGGAATGGGATTCACTATCTAGTGAATCTTGTCAAGATAAAGAGGTGGATATCATCCACACTTATGCTCCTAACCAAGGTAAAAGATAAGAGTCAAATCTGAGATCAAGTTCAAACCAAGATTCAAGTTCTAATAAAGAGGTTCAAGATAATAATCCAAGTCAAGAAATATAAGAATCTCCATGGGTAGGATAACCCTTTGTACCCTCATGGACACCAACAATGGAAGAATATAGAAATAGGTTTAACCCACGAGATTTTTGCACACAAGAAACTCAAGAGGATTCTGGTGATGAGGATTTTGATCCAAGTGCTTTGGAACACTTAGAAGAGGCACATGTTATAGACTTGCATGATATAATGTATGAACCATCTAACGAATTCATGTCCCTAAACCCTATCAACTTAAAAAATCCAATGACTCATTATCCCTCATATATCCAGAACTCATTGAATGAGATTCCATGAAACCAAACAACATTCCCACATTCCTAAATGACAATTCTTTGGCCTTGTACCTGTAATGCCCAAAATTATCGGACAAAAACATAGAATTTTTAATTTTTTTTGAAAACACTAAAACGAACACAAAATACACCTAGGTTACACAATAGCCCATTGAAGCGAAGCTTCGAGAATGATAGCTCGCACGGGCTAGTCACCCAATGTCACATAAGGGAACACAAGACATGCAATGGCATGCCTTTGTCCCCTACATGGCGGGAGACATTAGGCGACAGGAGAAAGGATTTAATAAAGGGATGTCAACTCCCTAATCATTCCGAGATAGTTCTAAGGTTAAAATGGAATGACTCTAAAATCTTAAATGCAAGATTTTTATCAAATAAAGGTAATGTTTTAGTAGAAAGCATTTAAATATTAACCTCAATTAATACACATATAAACTAAGATTCCTTCACTAAATTAATATAATTATAAGGTTAATTATTTCATTAAATCTTCCAAATTTAACCTTATTATTTTAAAAAAAAATCTTAGCCAAAGAATAAATTAATTTACTAATTACTTAAGTCCACTAATGATTTAAGTTCAACTATTAATTAGAAATGGAAAAATGGTATAAGGGATTAAAATAATTCCTATAATCTACCCATAACAATATTGTGTTAAATTGAGGTTAAGATTTCTAAGAGAATTTCCTTCAACGAGTCCATTAATTTTTTTTAAAAAAAATTTAAAAACTTACTAAAAGGAATAAATTTTCACCATATTTATATGACATATATATTTTATTATACAAAATTCACTAATCTTTTTTTATATATCAATTATATTAAACATCATAATCTCCTTCAAATTTAGATTTCCTAATTTAACAAATATTTTGAAATAACATAAACTATTAATTAAATTAACTTTTCTAGAATGGTTCATTAATACCTTTCTTAACGAGATTTAGTCATATTACAAAATACCAAATTTATTTTAAATATGTCTAAAATAAAAATCAACTATCCAATTTATGATGTTCATCTAAAAATCTTTAAAGAGGACCCTAAAGTTTCACTATAATATCGAGGTGATTCCATTGTCTAAAACTTAAGGGCATTTATTTTATAGCTTAAATATGAAATGCTCAATTAACATCAGCAGCAATAGCTCTAAAATAAATTCTTAACCCAATAAATAATCATTATTGACACCCAAACCCTAATTCGAAATTGGGGTTGGGAGTAATTTTTAAACATGAAAATAAACCCTAAGTTCATTCATTTGTGTTTGCAGGAAAGTGGACAAGTCTGGATGAGAGAAGTTTTTGTTTCAGCAACATGTTGTTTGGGATTCCATGGAAAAATCCTATTAACTTTTCCAGAATTTCTCTCCGTTTTGTATATGATTTCAAGGGTTAAAGTCTTTGTTTCCGATCTACTTTTCCTAGTTAGATCTGTCTTCTATATTTTTTTTTAATTTGCAAAATGTATTAGCAATACTTTTATTTTTCTTTGTTTGCTCGCATAAGGGCAAATTTTAAAATAAAATGTGCTGGGCCTTTGCATGAGCAGATGAACCTTGACCTTCTACCAAAAGGGAAGGGGAGGGAAGGCGACTGCATTAAAAGCACCGCCTATGGTGCTGTAATGTAGCACCGCTTGTGGTGCTGCAATGCAGCACCCTTCGGGGTGTTACATTGTAGAACCACCACGGTGCTGCTGTGCGATGCTGTAGGGGCCCGTGGGAGTTGCTAGCCCACGTGGAAAGAAGAATGGGAGGGGGAAGGGTTTCGGCCCTCCCCCATTTTATGATTATTAAATTATTATTTTTTAAATATGTTTGTTAATTTTGAATTTATTTAATATTTTAAGTTCATTATTAGTTATATTGTATATAATAATATATATATGTAAATATATATATTATTGTATATAATATAATGTATGATATTTTCGTAATTCTTTCAAATTTTATAATTATAAATTATATATATATATATATATATATATATATATATATATATATATATATATATATATATATATATATATATATATATATATATATATATATATATATATATATATATATATATATAAGTTGAAATATATATTATACATTTATATATTTTATTATGTATGAAATAGAATACATAACATATACTTACATATATTCAATATAATAACAAGACAACAAGCTCACATATTTAATGAGTTAAAAGTTATACATCTGTATGAATATGTATATATTCAGTATATATATACTTTTATATATTTATACACAGAAGAGATATCAAAATTTTTTTTTAATCTAATTTTTATATTTATGCTAGAATTAAACAGCTCTGCAATAGGTCAGAATGTAGGCATGTGCAGTGATGGAGAATGTAAGAAACATTTTTGTGAATAATGACAACAAGTCCTACAACTACACTTTTAGATTTAGCTAAGTAGTAAAAAGAAAACATTTTTCTTTAAACTGTCAAAACAATTTTTTGTAATCTTTCCTTTATTTAGATTCAATTAAGTAGTAAAAAGAAAACAATTTTCTGTAGACTATCAAAACAATTTTCTGTAATCTTTCCTTTATTTAGATTCAACTAAGTAGTAAAAGGAAATAATTTTTTGTAGACTATCAAAACAATTCTATATAATCTTTCCTTTTATCAGATACATCTAAGTAGTAAAAGAAACTAATTTTCTATAGACTGTCAAAACAATTCTATATAATCTTTCCTTTTATCAGATACATCTAAGTAGTAAAAGAAAAAAATTTCCTGTAAACTATCAAAGACAAATTTTCTGTAAGCTTCCCTTTTATCAGACATTAGATTTTCAAAAGATCCATTGACAAATTGCAATTAATCCTGAACTAAGTGCTTAATGTAAAAATAGGAAAATAAAATATGTATATGTCTTCTTTAGCAATAGTAAATATAACTTCAATGTTTATTCCCATACAAACACAAACAGGGATACAAAAATAAATAGAGATATAGTAATTCTCTTAACATAATTTTTTTTTTCTATCCCAAAATTTAACAACTACATTCTCACAAAAATACATATTCAGAAATTTACAAGCTCTCTTTTAATATATATAAAGAACTAAATATAATGTTGAGAGCAATTTTGCCATCTATCCAATTTCTCTTTCAATCATAACTATCATACATTTGCTTCCAAAAGAACTAAAATTACAAGCATTATCATAATTCAAACATCTCTTACAATCTCACATCCTTGACTTTAAATCCCAAACTAGAACTTCAACTTCTCACCAAGTAAGCAAAAACCTGCAACATAACAATTTTTTACACATGGCCATGGAGGCTCACCTCCTAGCCTAGGCCATTTCATGGCCACTTCCGAGCTAGGGGAAACAAGAATAGGATGGGTTACACACAATCAACACATAACATAAACATACATGCCACAATTTTGGTACAAAGACTTTCACCATTTACTCCCTTCCCAAGCTTGCACAAAGGATTCTAAAGATTGAATCCATAGATGGGTGAAGGTGGAAACTTCTCTTATGGAGACACCTATCTTATAACAAAACATCATTTCAACATATATTGCATGCCTTCACAAGGCCCTTCCAACCAAACAGTTCAAATCCATGAGAATCAACAAATCCTTTATGGCCCCCAAACAAACATAAGAAGGCTCTCATGGGTGCCCATACAACTATGTTCTCATACATAAATAATTCCCAACAAGGCCCTTCACCCCAAGTCCTCCTCAAATCCTCCCAAGGATGAAGAGTAAACTTGCACACCCAAAACAAGAAACAAAACAAGAAGACAAACAAGATTGAAAACAAAATCACACAATGAAACCAAACAATATAAGATTCAACACAAGGTACTACAATTTATAAATTTTCACACTAGTACATTTCTTTCAAAGCATATACAAAATATTTACATGATAGGAGCCACCAACCTTCTCCTAAGCAAAGGCAAAATTTAAAGGTTGAAGAAGAGCTCCTCTTGACTCCAAGCTTGCTATCCTTCTTAAATCTACTAGCCCAAAAACACTCTCTAGTCCTCTCCTCACTCTCTCCAAATCTATCATAAACAAGATGAATAATTGTGTTTTTTTTCCTAAGTCTCTCTCCCCTATAGACATTCAAACATTCCTCTCTCATATCCCTTCCCAAAATAATTAAGTTTCTAGATCCTAGACAAAGTGACACTTGCCCTTACTAAAGGAATGGAATGAAATTCAACACATGAAAAGGTGAGACATCCTAGATAGCATTTCTATTTTCGTTTATATAAAAAATGGCCCATTTAGAGAGACAAAAAGGTGGCCTAGGAAAGTGGAAATAGAAGAAATAAGCCCCCTAACCCATGTACTAGCCTTGGGGCACCAAAATCCAACCTAAACCACACCTTGGGACTCCACAAAACCTCTCAAAAACTCCAGTTAAACTTGCATCCGAAAATGGAGCATTGGTTACATAAATCTTGGTTCCTTAAACCACCTACCTAGCTTAGGAATACTCAAAACCAACTATGGAGAGGGTGGGGTAGTTATTCCACTCAAGCATGGCACATCATCACCATGGTGTCAAGTGACACCTCACATAAGCACACATCACAAACACATTTGGCATGCTTTGTGGACAAAATACAATTATATTTTCACAAAAATGAAATTTACTTACAAACATATATTTACAAACATTGTCAACCACATACACACATGCATCACGTTTACAAATAAAATCATGATACGACGAGGTCATTATCTTCTTAGATTCGACCTTGGTTTCAAACTGATTGCACTTAGATCCATTCTTGTTTCCTAGAATTTACAACCATGGCCATATTCCTGCACACTCAATTTCGATGTCAGTACATCATAAAATCTTTGCATTAAAATCATTTAAAAAATGAAGTATTAACATTTAAACTTGACAAATATATATATATATATATATATATATATATATATATATATATATATATATATATATATATATATATATATATATATATATATAACTACATTTTATGAAACATTACATAATCCACATCATTTGAAATATCAATTTTATTTCCACATAAGCATGTAATCCTAAGCTAATCATAGAACCGTGACTCCATCAATATTTATTATATTGAAAGATAACTTAACAAATGTAGGATGCATAATTCATATAACATAGATAATCATGGAACCAAAAAAACATATATAAAAAGTATGACTAACATCATCATCATAAAAATCAGTAACAATCATCTCATAAGATCTAATGATAGCATATGTAAGCCAAAATAGGTCAAATGTCTCTACTCAAAGTATCATCCTGATGAATCAAATGTCAAAATGAATGTCCAGCTAAGATGGGTCAGGGTAGGACCTCACATCCTCCCCCCCTAGGCATGAACTTCCTCCTAGAGTTCATCAAAAAGATGGGGGTACTGATCTCTCATATGTGTTGTGTCCTCCCATGATGTTGTGACCTAATCATAGCAATCCCATTGGACCCTAACTTGTCTAGCTCTTGACCTCGAAGGGCCAGGGTCCTACGAGCCTAAACATGTATTGGCTCCAAAGCCAACTATCCATCTAACTCCACCTATAAAGCATCCCAATCAATAATATGAGACTCATCATATATATACTTCCTCAAAATAGGCACATGAAAGACATCGTGGATGCACGATAGGCTAGGTGGCAAAGCTAAATGGTATGGTACTGGGCCTATCCTCTCCAAAATCTCAAAAGGTTCGACAAATCGAGGGGCCATCTTAGAACCCTTTCCAAAATGGATTGGGCTCTTATGTGGCTGGAATCTCAAAAAGACTCTGTCACCAATCATATACTCTCTATCAATCCTCCAACATCTACATACTTCTTCTGTCAATCCTGAGCCTCTCTAAGATGTTGTCTAATCATATCTACCTATTGCTCCATCTATCTAACCAACTCTGGACCAATGGAAACTCTGTCCTCAATCCTGTCCTAGCTCAATGGTGTCTTGCAAGGTCTGCCATACAAGGCCTGATATGGAGGCATACCCAAAGATGAATGATGCCCATTAGTATAGGAAAACTCAAATAAATGAAGGTACTCCTCCCACCTAACTTGATGATCCATCACATACATGCATAGCATGTCCTCTAATACCTGATTAACCCTCCCAATCTAACCATCTATCTCTGGGTGATATGCTATGCTAAAATTGAGCCTGGTGCCCAAAGCAGTCTGTAACTCTCTCCAAAAAGGTGAAGTAAAGAGTGAGTCCCTGTCTGATATGATTGTGCATGGAATGCCATGAAGTCTAACAATATCCCTCAAAAATACCTATGCCACTGTAAGTGCTATAAAATTAGTATGTATGGGTGAGAAGTGGGCTACCTTAGTCAACCTATCCACTGTCACCATAATGGCATTGTGGCGATGAGATGACATAGGAAGACCAACTATAAAATCCATGGATATAATGTCCCACTTCCACTCTGGTATCTCATGAGACTATAGAAGTCCACCTGGATGATGGTGCTCTACCTTAACCTGTTGACACTCTAAGCATCTAGCCACTATCTCTGCAATGTGTGTCCTCAAACCCAGCCAGTGATAAAGCTGTCTCAAATCTGCATGTAACTTCTTGACTCTGGGGTGCACTGCATAAGGAGCTCTATGAGCCTCAAGGATAATGAAATCCTGCAATCCACTGGAAGAAGGTACATAAATGCATCCTCTATGATGAAGAAGGCCATCAGACTCTAGGGTATAATCTGTGAGCTTCCCCTCCAGGGGTCTCTAATCCTAAACCATCTGTCTAACCTTTAAATAGAAGGCATCTTCCTGTAAGTGCTATAGTATGTGCCCTCTCAAATCTATACTACTAGTCATAGCTGAGAGCTCATGATGTCTCTTACTCAAAGTATCTGCTACCACATTCTCCTTACCCTTGATGTAGTGAATGTCAAAGTCATACTCACATAGGAGCTCCATCCATCTCCTCTGTCTAGCATTGAGGTTCAGCTGAGTGAATATATACTGGAGACTCTGATGATCTAAATGAAGCTCAAATCTATGGCCCAATAAGAAATGTTTTCATCTCATCAAAGCATGCACCACTACTTCTAGCTCAAGGTTGTGGGTAGGATAATTAAGCTCTTGAGTCTTGAGCTTTTTGGACTCGTACGCAATAGCCCAGCCATCTTGCATCAGTACTACCCCAATCCCATCTAAAGATGCATCTATGCATACCACAAAATTTGTTGAAGGATCAAGTACCACAAGTATAGGTGAACTGGTAAGTGCTCTCTTGAGCTCCTAAAAATCTCTCTCACACCTCTCTGTCCACTCAAACTTCTTCCCTTTCCTCTAAAGGGAAGTGATGGGATGGGCCACTCTAGAGAAACCCTCGACAAAATGTCTATAATAGCCTACAAGGCCCATGAAGCTCCTGACCTCTATCACACTAGTGGGTGTTAGCCAATCCATAATCACCCTAATCTTAGATGGGTCAACTGAGATCCCATCTCCTAATATCACATGGCCTAAATAGTGAACCTTTGTCCTGAAGATTGCACACTTTGACAAGCTACTGTATAACTGATTATCTCTCAAGCACTGCAAAACCTACCTCAAATGCTCCTCATGCTTGTGCTCATCTCGGGAGTATATCAATATGTCATCCAAGAATATCACCACAAATCTATCTAAAAATGAATGAAATACTCCATTCATGAGGATCATGAATAGAGCTAGAGCATTCGTGAGTCCAAAAGGTACCACAGTGAACTCATAATGTCCATATTGTGTGTGAAAAGTAGTAATGTGGATGTCACTATCCATGATCCTCAGCTGGTGATATCCTAACTTTAAGTCTATCTTTGAGAACACTCAGGCTCCCTGAAGCTGATCAAATAAGTCATCAATCTTAGGAAGGGGATACTGATTCTTGATGGTCACCTTGTTCAGCTGTCGGTAATCCATGCACAACCTAAGAGATTCATCCTTCTTCTTAACAAAGATGATGGGTGCACCCCATGGAGATACACTAGGATGAATGTGCCCTTTCTCCTAGAGCTCCTCTAACTGAATCTTGAGCTTGCTGAGCTTGTGTGTAGTCATCCTATAGGTGTGTGTGTCTAAATGTGGACCTCTAAATCAGGTACAAATGCAACATAGTCATTGCTCAATCATGAGATGGCGAGTATGAACATGAATTGTCCATCTCACAACATTGATTGAATTAACCTATTGCCTCCTATGTGGATGGGGTGTTTAATTACTCTTAGAATGAGAGCCAACAACCATGAGACCAATCCCACAACAGAGGATTTTCCAAGAGCTATGAAGATGAGTAAAACTAAAATTAAACTAAGATGAATATGCAATTTAATCTAAGAATTAGGATGCCATTACTAATAACTTGAAAGAGATATGAAGTGCAATTTTAGTCTAAATAGCTTAAAAGAAATATGATACTAAAACTATGAGTATATAAGAAAAGTGATCTATTATAACAATGCAATACTATATTAAATGAAAATTTAAACTAATTGCAAATGAAAAGCTTCGAATAAAGTGAGACTAAAAATCGCTATAGTTCAATTACTCTCAAAAATTTCCCCCTTGAATGAAGAAAATAGGTCCATTAAATAAGCAAACCTGAGAAGAGAATGAAGAGGTTTCTTGATTTGAAACTCCTGACCCTTCATTTGAGACAAAAAAGCATTGAATTACTTAATTAAAAGAATGGAATTTTCCACATAGGGGACTTTTTGAATATCTTGAATTATTAATTCAAAAATGAGTGTCCATTCAAATAACAAGTAATTTTTAATTCCTTTTTATGGGTAATTAGCTAAAGAGGGGAGATTTTAATTTAATTCCAAGTACTTAGGACTTTAGGATTAAATTAATTTATCATAGGGGTAATTTAGCTAATAAAAGTCAAAGACTTTAGGAATTAATTTTAATATTTGATTAATGCAATTAGGGTTTTTACAATTGACATCAAGTCAAATTAAGTCAAGTAGGAGAGAGAAAATTGCCTAGGAAACTAGGACTTTGGAGATGTAAAATTGATGAAAATGCACCAAAATTGATTGAATTTATTAGGTGCCAATTTTAGGGTATTACATTTTCCCCTCTTTGAATTGGTGTGTGAACAGTGCGTTGATTCAAAGAATAGCCTGAAGTGACAGATGACAAGAAATTTAGAAGTCTAGGTGAGGTTGCCAAGACACCGAACGGATCAAAGCATGATTTTCTGAAGTCCAAGTTAGATTGCAAAGACAACGGTCTTGAGAGAAGATGAGAATCAGGGTTAGGTTGCCCCAATGCCCAGAATGAGATTCAGATGTAAACTTAGGACTATCTCTAGAATTACAATTAGATTGCCCCAATACGAAGCTTAGCCTCCGAGACCCGGGTTAGATTGCCTAGATAATGGTCTAAGAGAGATTTCGAGAGCCATCTCTAGAATGAAGCTTGACCCCCAAGAATTAGGGTTAGATTTCCCTAATACCTAAAAGATTTTGAGAACCATCTCCAGAATGAAGCTTGATTCCTGAGGATCTAAGTTAGATTGCTCAGATACCTAAAAGATAGATGACTAGATAGCAAGATGTGAGGCAACGAGATGCCCCTAGCAATGAGAACTGATGATTTAGATCAGACTGATTCAAGAATTGATTCAACAAGATTCAAATGATGCAATCATCCTGTCTCCTCAGGAGAGAAATTTAAAGATGACATAGCAGAAGGATGATTAACAACAAGAGGTTGTAAAGTAGAAGCAATCAGACTAGATTCGAGAAGTTGTAGAAGCAAATTGGAGCAATGTAGAGGTCCTTTTGACCAAGTTTGACCATAGTTGACCATGGTTGACTAGATTTGACTAGAGTTGACTTTGATGAAAAGAGAAAAGATCTTGAAAAAATGATGCAAAGATGAAGGTCTGGCAGGAAGAGGATGCCAGAAGGCTATTTGCACAAGTGTCTGATCCCAAAGGGTCCCAAAATTTAAAACGTGATTTCGAGCTATGCAAAGATGTCAGATTTTGATTTTGATCCCAAAAACTATATGCAACCATGATGAACCCAGGAAAAAAGATAAGAACCTTTGATGAACAGAAAGCAATCAAGAGAGGACCAAGATATCGCCTCAAATGCAAGCTTAGCATGCAAATGCAAGCCTAAACTAAAATGCAAGCCTAGAATGAAAATGCAAGCCCTAGGACTTGGTTGTTGGACTTACCGTATTTATCATTATCAAGTTCATTTAAGCACAAGACAATCGCAAGATGTCATACAATCCTTAATAACATTGCAATTATGAGAATATAAATATAACATAAGTCTTAGATTTGTTAGAATGAGGTGTAAGCATTAAGGCACAAGAAGCTAGAATGACCTGAACACGTATTCCTTTTGATTTAGCAAGTTAACATAAGCATCAAAGAAAAATTGCTAGAATGACCTGAATGTTGCTTCAAAACAAACACACCAGACACATGAGAGTTCCTTCTTTTGCCAAAGATTTCTCGCAATGACCCTTACATTCACTTAGCAAGATGAGCATTAGCAATTTTATTTGTAGCAGAAAGAAGTCACTCAAAATAGACAAGGAGAAGAACCAACCTCACCAAAGTGTCCATATAAAAGGAGTCGAGGTATGCATGGCCATCTAATACAAGATGAAGGATCTTATAGATGGACACCCCTCTTATGTGAATTCATTGGATCATTGGAACTAAACCAGCAAATAGAAAGCCAAGAAAAGATCATGCCCCAGTCTTCGCGTTTCTCACTCAAGAAAAGATTTCTTAGATTCGCTTGAGGAGGGATGATAAAGAAAATAGAAAAACAAGAAAAGTAAAAGCTCAACATGCTTCAGAGGAACACAAGATCAATTTTTAGTTTCAGTTTCAGTTTGTGTTCAAGCGGATTGAAGTCAAATCGGAAGCAAACAACATTCGAAGTCTCGACGAGATAGCGATAGCAGGCAGACGCAGCGAGGACCACTGGTGACCATTGTGAGAGACAAAGTCTCAAGAAGATATCGAAGCACAAACCAAGTATCGGTAGGTGAATGCAGTGAGAACCACTAGTGACCGATACAAGGAAGATTCTCAAAAGAGAAAAAAACACAAGCGAAAACATCAGCAGGTAGACACAGTGAGAACCACTGGTGACTGATGTAAGGAAGAGATCCCAAAAGAGAGAGAGGTTCAAACGAGAGCTAAGTATCAATAGGTAGGCATAGTGAGAACCACTGGTGACTAATACACGAGACATCCTTAAGGAGAGAAATCTCACAAGTAGCTAGGCATCAGCAGGTAGACACAGCGAGAATCGTTGGTGACCGATGCATAAACAAAACTTTTGAAACTGATAGGATAGTGCCCCCTAGACTAGGAAAATTCCCCCAAGTGTGAACCAGTTCCAATCCATGGAGAGTCAAGGAAAATCTTGCAGACAACTGAAAGCAAGAGCATGAGCTGGCAAACTAAAGCAGGAAACAAACTAAAAGAAGGAAACAAACTAAAGCGGGAAAGTGGGAAAGTGGACTAAAGCAGGAAACTAAAAGCCAAGCGATGCTGAGAAGAGATGTAGCTTCAAGAAATAAGAGGCACCTTTTTACCAAGTTTTCACCATCTTGGCAGAGATTCTATTTTTTCTACCATGATGCCTGTTTACCAGGTTTTCATCAATGGCACATTTTTCTTCTTTTTCAATTTTTTTTGTACTTTTCTCTTTTCTCTTTTTTTTTTTTTTTTGAATATCTCATTTTTTTTGTATTTTTGATCTTTTCACTTTTTTTTTGTATTTTTTTTTATTATTATCAAGGTGCCTATTTACTAGGTTTTCACCAAGATAATAGATACATCAAAGCACCTGTTTGCCAGGTTTTCACTAAGATGATCATTTTTTTCAGGACATTTTGCAATTTTTAGGATTTTTGCAATATACCATTTTTTTTGGATTTTTTCAAGACCAATAAGTATGTACATGAGCATGTCGAGGATGTCTCAACTGTATAACTTCTTCAAGTGAAGAGCGTTGATAGGCTCTTTGAGCTGTTCTCCTTCAGTAGTAATCTCTGAGAACATAGTATCTTATAGTAGTAGTTAGCTGCGAAGTTGTAGAATCAGAACCAGTAGTATCCAACTATTGAGAGATCCATAGTCAAGGAAAGGTCACTTAAGTGAGACCCATAAATATCCTTGTGAACACATCTTAACTCTTTGTCAGATTTCCCACGCTCTAAATGCTTAGGGAGAGTAAGTTCTAGATTTCTCTTAATCACGTCATTAGGGATGAGGAGATGCTGATATGCACTTTAGGAAAAGGCAAGATGGAGTGAAGAGGGTAAAGTATGAGAGGTAAGGGTGATGGAATGGAGGGAAGCATAAGAATTTTGGAAGCTCGAGTGACAACTTTGATTTTCCTTTTGGAATCCACATAGATTTTTATTTTTTTATTTTTTCTTCTTTATGTTGAGGTGCTTTTGATGAAAATGCCTGTAAGATGGATTTTGAGATCCATTTAAAATTATTTTTTTTCTAGCTTTTGATTTTCTTCTTCTTTTTGAGGACCTTTGTGGTCTTTTGAACACCTCTATTTCTTTTCTTTCTTTGTAGTCACATGTCGATTAGATGGGACATGGTGACCTTGATATATAAGTGGATTCTCATTATTTTTGTTTTTATGTTGCACATCCAAGTTACTTCCAAAAGACTCAGGAATGGTGGATGAAAGAGGATTGTATGACTGGTTTAGGTGAAGAGATGGAGATGGAAAGTTGACGATCCACTTATCTTGGGGGGAAAGGGAGAAGAGAAGTCAATGGGATGGGCTCGAGTGAAAAGATATCAACATCATCCTCATCATTCATGAGTGAATTAGATAGATCAAGAAATTCGTTTTCCATAGAATGTTGTTGATTGTGAGTTGTTTTAGAAGAGTCAGATAAGTTTGGAGAAATATTATGGGAGCCTAACCAAGATGACCTTTTCTGAGAATTAGGTCCCCTTTCAAGTGGCAAGAATGCACAAAGATTCCATGAGACTGTAACAGGATGGGGTCTTACATACCCATGATTTTCTAAAGTAGTAGAAGTATAACTTGGAGTAAATGGCCTAGGAGCCATAGGAATGATCTCCACAGGAGGGTGAAAAGGATCATCATCAATTTCTTGATCTAGAGGATTAGAACTTCCTCCTCTTTCAGAGTTGGTAGGAGCATAATCTTTGTGTACAACATCAACTAGCATTTTTGTAGTAGCATCTAATATGGAGTCTCATTCATATCTCTTTGAATTCTTTTCATTGTGGTGACACTGTTTGATGTAATCAGCTAGAGATATAGTAGGCAATAGATCCTCTTTATTGCTATCATATGTCATAGGAAGTGTTTCTTCAACAATAGGATCTTTCTTAGTAGTAGAAGTGGAGTAATCTAGAATAGGCATACCCAAGATAAGGGAGACATCAGCTAGTTTCCCCCATTCAATATGTGTTCCATTAGAGTAAACAGTAGTAGAAGTCTGTTCAGTAAAGTGGATAAAATCCTCCTGGTGAGGACCAGGATCATGTTCTTGAGGCACTTGAGAAGGTAGATAGGACTTTCCCTGGTAACCAGGATTAGAATGTTGAATATTCAAGAACCCTCCATGTGTCATAGGCTATATTTTTGCTTCTTCATTATCTAAATCCTTGTATGAGTGAAAGCTACAAAGAGGTTGGTCAAGCTCATGGCCCTGATAGCCAATACCAAATCTATCTTCAGAGGCTTCTTCATAGGAATGTGGAGATGGAGGAAGAGATGTTAGTGACAAGATGGACTCCATCTAATATTCCCCCATGCCAATATCTTTGATCTGTAGGGTCTTTTCTTTCTCTTTGAGTTTAGCATTACAAAATTCTGTAAATTCCCTGTTGGTCAAAGCAAGGCTATCACTAGATTCTAGGAGCATATTGCAAGTGAGTAGGGGAGCATTATGGCTCAAGGAATGATCATCTTCTTCAAAGAAGGGCAAGTGATGAGGTGAGGTTGAATGACCCACCATAGATTGGAACTAGTTGAGATCAAGATCCTTGGGAACGTTTGCCTTGGCAAGGGATTTATCCATAAATAGTTTTGGTCTGGATGTCCAAAGCTTGGGACCTTTGAGAACAATCTTCACATAGGATCGAGTGATAGCATTCACACAAGCTGGAGATGGTGTAGGGTTACAAGAGGGAGGCACAAGGCCTCACAAGAAAAATGGAGCTATGGATTTAGGAGAATCCTCACTCCCGGAGCAATGATCATGTCATAGTATTCAACATCAACAGGTTCAATCTCATTGGTGACAATGTCACTAGTATCATATGTATAGTTGACCACATCATTGGTACCTTTAGACTTGGATAATTCACTTTTCCCATGAGGAGGAAAGAAGTCTTTAAATTCTTGATGATTTGAATTCCTGTTATGGTTCTACACCAAATTCCTATAAACCACATCGAGAGGTTCTCCCGAGGAAGTGGAGTTACGATTGCGTTGAGAGATCCAAGGTTTTTTTCTAGAGAATCTTGAAGGTGGTTGAGTTTTCATCATAGCCTTCTCAGTGGCTTTGATCATTTGTATCCTAGAGCTGAGATTAAAGACAGACTTTAAGGGTTTTGGTGTCATATTGTCAACAATCCCATCATTCATAACATCTATGTTTCTATTGACAATTTTATCCTTATCCCTATTCAAGGGAGAAGATCATTGCTTGTTGTCTTTGTTCAAATTCAATCCTCCCTTCTTGATCATAAAGGCCTCTATCCTCATAGCTTGCCTAATCATATTGTCAAAAGTGAGGGGACCTTGTAATCGTACTTGGTATCCAAAATTTGGGACAAGATTGTCCAAGAAGATATTGAGCTTTTCAGACTCCGGTAATTCATGTAGATACTTCATGCATAGTTGTCTCCATCTCTAGAGAAATATTAGGAGAGGCTCCCCTTGTCACTATTTCAAATCACAAAGGTCTCAGATGTTCACCGAATATTGAATATTGTGGGATTGATCATAACTCTTGTCATTTCAAGACTGACCATGACCTCAGTCGCTTGGAGATTTCTCATGACTATCGCTGAATTTACCTCCCCCTAGGAAGTGGAATGGATCTCCCATCTTTTTGGTAGTATTCTGAGAGATCATGAAAGTAAGATCGAAAGAGTCGATAGGTTCGATTCTAGAAAGTGACCCTTTAGAGCCTTGTTGGTGTTGAAACAACGGGTTATAATATTCTTGAAATAATAAGTCAGACTATATTTGAAACAATGGATTGTAATACTCTTGGAACGAGGAGGAATGCGAGGATCTCTCACAAAGTTTAGATTTCATAATAGATTTGGGATGACCTATTTCTTGATTAGGAGATTTTCTTCTATCTCGACTAGTATTATAAATGGGATAAGTTTTGCCAATTCTAGTCATGACAGTCATAGACGAAGATGAAATGAGAGAAGACTCAGGATAATGCTAGACTCTATCTCTAGGAACAACACAAAGGAGATAAAGGCTAGAACAACCAAGATGTGAGATGGACCTGGTATGAATCATCAAAAGAGGGGGCTAGAATAGTTGAGATAAGACTATCACAACATGATTTACAAAAGGCATAAAGAGATAAGGTAAACCAACAAGAGATGACACAAGTCAAAGCAAAGATTGATCAATTCCTAACTCAAAACAACTAGTTTCTGATAGTGAATGACAGGAAAGCAAAAAAATAGACCTCAGACAAAAAGTAGATCAGATAAAAATTCAAACAATCAATGGTAAACAAGTCTCTATTTTTGCAAACTAGGCTACAGTCTCGCATGAGATAGTACCAAGCTGCGGGAGAGAACACCAACCTTCACGTGAGAGAACAAAGTCTCGCATGAGAAAGTGCTCTAAAGTGTGAAACTTCACATGGGAAAAGTGCAAAATCTGACAATTTGACACATTTTTTGAGGTTAAAGTTGAATTTTGAGGTACAGCCTGAATTGATGTCTGACAAAAAATCCAGTTTCCTGAGAGGTTTTGAAGAATAGTTTAATCAACAATCTTCGTTTAGGATTTCAAGAATTCATTTAAAGACACAAAGGTTTAAATCAAGCAGTTGTGATACAAGAAGCAATCGTTAACAGACCTATCAAGGACAAAGCAACTTGATAGCATCAGGGGAGTCTTTGTTTGATAATTATTGGACAATGTTTAAGACTCGATAACAAACACATAGCTTAGTCCAAAAAAATGGTGAGAAGCCAAAACCTTTGCCCCATTGCTTATGCACATACGTGCACCTCACACAGCCATGTCACCCCCTAGAGGGCACCTATGTTTTTGGTGTTTCCAAGGACTCAATGGTGTACATTCAAAGGTTACCCTTGTAGTAGGGGCCAGTGTCACAACCACCTTCAAGCATCCAGGTGTATGCCTATGATGGGAATCTATGGGAGAGATTCTTCCCCCTCCCTGCACAAAGATTATGACTCCTTTCAGAGGTGAACCAGGTAGGCCACTAGCTAAGGAAATTTTTTAATAGGCTTCCATTCATGCTAACCTTCAGTGCCCCTGATATAGGTTTGAGGCCTCACAGCCACACCAACACCCAAAAGTCATACACCCCCGCAAGCAGGGCTAGGAGCGGCGCCGCTTAGTATAATAGATGAAGCCTTCTCAAGATGATAGTCAAAGTCTTGAGAAGGAAGCTAACATGGTTTTGGATTCTTTAGACTCAACAAAACATTCTTTATTAGAGTGAGGTGGAATCACTGGCAATAGGTGTGTACTCACTTGGGTCATTCTCGGAGGTTCAACTTCTGGCAGGCCCTCTAAAGGTGACACTGGACTTGGTTTAGATTTGGGGGTCAAATTTTCTAGTTCTCCCAAAGGGAGAAGAGAATACTTCTCTATCCCATTTCCTCACCCAAACACATTAAGAAGATTCATCACTGAGTGAGCTTCACTCCACCACAACTACAAGCTTTTGGGTTTCTATTGCTCTTAGAGAGAGAAGAGCATAATCCCTTGGCTAATAGAAGTGTAAAGATTCACTACCTTTCTCCGCTTCCCCAAGAATTTGTCATATTAGTAAAATCATTAGGATTTTGGGTTCATTCATGGTCATCACCTCCATGTAATGAAGAGCCAAATTCCCTACTCACTATCAAAATCCTCAAGAAATTTTAACGGAGCCCTATTTAGACTATGTGAATGAAAGCAGAAAACAAACACAACATTTTTAGCAATTCTTCAACTATAATCCTGCAATCAAACCATTAGCATGTTTTAAGTTCTTCGGAAAACATCCTACAGAAAACTATTACGTTGTGGAAATAATAGAGAAATGATAAGCAATAGCAAACATGAAACGGTTAGAAATCCGAAACTAGAAAGATAGCAATTGAAAAATCTAAAGCACTGTGTTAAAATCTCATGTGAGGAAGTACTCCACAGTGCGCGAGAAAGTGCAGGATGCCACGTGAAGGCGTAGAAGCTCACATGAGAAAGTACTACAGGGAGTGAAATCTTGCATGGGATGCTCTGGATTCTTGCATGAAAATTCATACATAGATAGTACAGACACATGACAAAGTTTGAATTTCTTGTCAGAAAAGATGAGAATGAGGCCAAAAATCAGATTTTCTGCCCCATGGTGGGCGCCAAAATGTGTGTCTGAATTTGGACCTCTAAATTAGGCACAAATGCAACATAGTCATTGCTCAATCATGAGATGGTGAGTATGAACATGAATTGTCCATCTCACAACATCGATTGAATTGACCTATTGCCTCCTATGTGGATGGGGTGTTTAATTACTCTCAAAATGAGAGCCAACAACCATGAGACCAATCCCACAATGGAGGATTTTCCAAGAGCTATGAAGATGAGTAAAACTGAAATTAAAATAAGATGAATATGCAATTTAATCTAAGAATTAGGATTCCATTACTAATAACTTGAAAGAGATATGAAGTGCAATTTTAGTCTAAATAGCTTAAAAGAAATATGATACTAAAACTATGAGTATATAAGCAAATTGATCTATTATAACAATGCAATACTATATTAAATGAGAATTTAAACTAATTTCAAATGAAAAGCTTTGAATAAAGTGAGACTAAAAATCGCTATAGTTCAACTACTCTCAAAAATTTCCCCCTTGAATGAAGAAAATAGGTCCATTAAATAAGCAAACCCAAGAAGAGAATGAAGGGGTTTCTTGATTTGAAACTCCTGACCCTTCATTTCCATTTGAGACAAAAAAGAATTGAATTACTTAATTAAAAGAATGGAATTTTCCACATAGGGGACTTTTCAAATATCTTGAATTATTAATTAAAAATGAGTGTCCATTCAAATAACAAGTAATTATTAATTCCTTTTAATGGGTAATTAGCTAAAGAGGGGAGATTTTAATTTAATTTCAAGTACTTAGGACTTTAGGATTAAATTAATTTATCATAGGGGTAATTTAGCTAATAAAAGTCAAAGACTTTAGGAATTAATTTTAATATTTGATTAATGCAATTAGGGTTTTTGCAATTGACATCAAGTTGAATTAAGTCAAGTAGGAGAGAGAAAATTTCCTAGGAAACTAGGACTTTGGAGATGTAAAATTGATGAAAATGCACCAAAATTGATTGAATTTATTAGGTGCCAATTTTAGGGTATTATAATAAAGCACTCTAGAAACTGGCTCTGCTCCTGGTACAAGATCTATATGAAATTCCACTACTTTAGGTGGTGGCATACCCGGTAACTGTAAAGGAAAGACTTCTGCAAACTCCCGTAGAATAGGGTGGTCATCAAGAGAAGTCTCCTTCTCTACCTCCTCCTCTCTGTCACTGATGGCGATAGCATATAACTGACATCCCTTCCGCATGCACCACTTAAGTTGCATAGCAGAAATCATACGAAGGGATATAGGTCTCTGAACTCCTGCAATAACTGAGGTCACCCCATCATCATCTAAACACTCCACTATCTTCTACCTGCAATCCATCTTGGCTATGTGGGAATAGAGCCAATCCATGTTGAGAACGACATCATAGGATCCAAGTGGTGTGACACAAAGGTCAACTGAGGTGGTAAAGTCTCTATACTACAACTAGAAACCTCTCACCAAGGAACTAACAGATACCCTAGCTCCTGAGGCTAACTCAACCTCCCAACTAACATCTTGCCTAGCTGCCACTAGCCCACATCGCTCCACAATAAAAGGTGAAATAAAAGAGTTAGTGGCTCTAGAATAAAAAAGGATAGAAACACTACTACCTCCGATCGTGCCTGCAGCCTCAATGACTGTGGCCTGGTGCTCATCCTGGTGGTTATCAACCACTATGAATACTTTTTGTGCTCTGCCCATGTCTCCTATAGTAGTCTCAAAAGTTTCCACTCTCTGACTACTGGTTGAATGACCTATAGGAAAATCCCTAGCTATGTGCCCCATGGCACCACATGTGTAGCACAATCCTCTAGCTTGTAGTTGTATACCCTGAAGCCTAGACTACTACTATCCTCCTATAGCACTAGACCCACTAAATCCACCTTTGGAAGCCTGAGACTGTCCCCTCTGATCTCATCGAGATCCCAGTGAGTGCCACTGCCTAGGCTTAGAGCCCTACTATCCTTGAGAAGATTTATATTTCTGATTTTGCTGAGACTGTTGTGGCTACTGTTGTTGTTGTTGGGGTGCCCTAGATGAGCCTGATGAGTTCTTCTAGTTTCCCTTCCAATGAGACTTTTGGAAACCAGAAGACTGAGATGTGGCATTCTAATTCTGTGACCGGTCCTAAGCATCATGAGAGCTGTTATGGATCTCCTCAACTACCATGGCCCTCTCCACTATATCACATAGATCTCCTATGAGTACCATTTGCACTCTATCAGCTATGGCATAGTTCAACCCCTTGATAAAGTGGTTGACTTGGATTTTCTCATCCTTCATGTAGTCCACATAAGGAAGGAGTTAGAGAAACTTGTTCTCATACTGGGCTACCGACATGCCTCTATGCTATAGGTCATGAAACTCATTGATGCAACGCTGTTTGAAATGCTCTGACATATATCAGGCTCATAATCTCTCCAAGAAGATCTCCCATGTGAGGGTGTCCATGGTAAGGTGACTCTTAACCTCCTCCTACTTCCACCAAGTGGAAGCATTCCCTCTCAGCATGTGTACTACAAAGTGTGCCTTAAGGTTGCTCTCGTAAGAACACAACCCAAAGCAATGCTTGAGGCTTGAAAGCTAAGCCTTTGCCTCTCTCCCATCCATGGATCCTGAAAAGGGTTGCAGCTGTAGTCTAATAAGGTCTTTGATCAGGTCCCCTGTGTCACAAGGTACTCTCGGCAATAGCCCTAGTGGTGGCTCTGACCTGTGCATCGCTCATGAACTACCTACTCTACTACTCGTCTAGGAGGGGGACTCCTACTCCACTCTCAGTTCCCAGCCTGCTGGCCTCCCAGAGGTAATCTGTCCATAATAATACTGGCTAGATTCTGTAATGCATTAAGGATATCCTGATTGGGATTAGGTGGCGGTGAAGGAGGGGGCCTCTTCTCGTCACCTAGTCCCTTGGCCGCTCGCTCATCTCCCTCTACTACCACACATCTGCCTCTGGGTCTCCGCCCATGTCGGTGAGCACTACGTGTGACTGGAGGCATCCTACACTTAGGACAAAACAATGGTAAGTTTGAAAAATGTAATGGGTCTAAAGGTTCCTAGAGTAGAAACTGTGCTCTGATACCAGAATTTAATGTCCAAAATTATCAGACAAAAACACAGCAAATTTTTTTTTTTTTAAAACACTAAAATGAACACAAAATACACCTAGGTTACACAATAGCCCGTTGAAGCGAAGCTTCAAGAATGATAGCTCACACGGGCTAGTCACCCAACGTCACATAAGGGAACACAAGACATGCACTAGCGTGCCTTCATCCCCTACATGGTGGGAGACATTAGGCGATAGGAGAAATGATTTAATAAAGGGATGTCAATTCCCTAATCATTCTAAGATAGTTCTAAGGTTAAAATGGAATGACTCTAAAATCTTAAATGCAAGATTTTTATCAAATAAAGGTAATGTTTTAGTAGAAAGCATTTAAATATTAACCTCAGTTAATACACATATAAACTAAGATTCCTTCACTAAATTAATATAATTATAAGGTTAATTATTTCATTAAATCTTCCCAATTTAACCTTATTATTTTAAAAAAAAATCTTAGCCAAAGAATAAATTAATTTACTAATTACTTAAGTCCACTAATGATTTAAGTTCAACTATTAATTAGAAATGGAAAAATGGTATAAGGGATTAAAATAATTCCTATAATTTACCCATAACAATATTGTGTTAAATTGAGGTTAAGATTTCTAAGAGAATTTCCTTCAACGAGTCCATTAAATTTTTTTAAAAAAAATTAAAAACTTACTAAAAGGAATAAATCTTTTTCACCATATTTATATGACATATATATTTTATTATACAAAATTCACTAAATTTTTTTTACATATCAATTATATTAAACATCATAATCTCCTTCAAATTTAGATTTCCTAATTTAACAAATATTTTGAAATAACATAAACTATTAATTAAATTAACTTTTCTAGAATGGTTCATTAATACCTTTCTTAACGAAATTTAGTCATATTACAAAATACCAAATTTATTTTAAATATGTCTAAAATAAAAATCAACTATCCAATTTATGACGTTCATCTAAAAATCTTTAAAGAGGACCCTAAAGTTTCACTATAATATCGAGGTGATTCCATTGTCTAAAACTTAAGGGCATTTATTTTATAGCTTAAATATGAAATGCTTAATTAACATCAGCAGCAATAGCTCTAAAATAAATTCTTAACCCAATAAATAATCATTATTGACACCCAAACCCTAATTCAAAATTAGGGTTGGGAGTCATTTTTAAACATGAAAATAAACCCTAAGTTCATTCATTTGTGTTTGTAGGAAAGTGGGCAAGTCTAGATGAGAGAAGTTATTGCTTCAACAACATGCTGTATGGGATTCCATGGAAAAATCCTATTAACTTGTCCATAATTTCTCTCCGTTTTGTATATGATTTCAAGGGTTAGAGTATTTGTTTCTAATCTACATTTCCTGGTTAGATCTGTCTTCTATATATTTTTTTTATTTGCAAAATGTATTAGCAATACTTTCATTTTTCTTTATTTTCTCGCATAAGGGCAAATTTTAAAATAAAATATGTCAGGCCTCTGAGTGAGCAGATGAACCTCGGCCTTCTGCCAAAAGGGAAGGGGAGGGAAGGTAGCTGCATTAAAAGCATTGCCTATGGTGTTGTAATGCAGCACCACTTGTGGTGCTACATTACAACACCACCAGTGGTGCTGCAATGTAGCACCACTATGGTGCTGTTGTGCGATGCCGTAGGGGCCTGTGGGAGTTGCTAGCCCGCGTGGAAAGAAGAAGGGGAGGGGGAAGGGTTTCGGCCCTCCCCCATAGTTTATGATTATTAAATTATTATTTTTTAATATGTTTGTTAATTTTTAATTTATTTAATATTTTAAGTTCATTATTAGTTATATTGTATATAATAATATATATATGTAAATATATATATATTATTGTATATAATATAATGTATGATATTTTCTTAATTCTTTCAAATTTTATAATTATAAATTATATATATAAGTTGAAATATATATTATACATTTATATATTTTATTATGTATCAAATAGAATACATAACATATATTTACATATATTCAATATAATAACAAGACAACAAGCTCACAGATTTAATGAGTTAAAAGTTATACATCTGTATGAATATTTATATATTCAAGATATATATACTTTTATATATTTATACATAGAAGAGATATACAATTTTTTTTTTAATCTAATTTTTATATTTATGCCAGAATTAAAGAGCTATGCAATAGGTCATAATGTAGGCATGTGCAATGATGGAGAATGTAAGAAACATTTTTGTGAATAATGTCAACAAGTCCTACAACTGCACTTTTAGATTCAGCTAAGTAGTGAAAAGGAAACATTTTTCTTTAAACTGTCAAAGCAATTTTTTGTAATCTTTCCTTTATTTAGATTCAATTAAGTATTAAAAAGAAAACAATTTTTTGTAGATTGTCAAAACAATTTTCTGTAATCTTTCCTTTATTCAGATTCAACTAAGTAGTAAAAGAAAATAATTTTCTATAGACTGTCAAAACAATTCTATATAATGTTTCCTTTTATGAGATACATCTAAGTAGTAAAAGAAAATAATTTTCTCTAGACTGTCAAAAAAATTCTATATAATCTTTCCTTTTATCAGATACATCTAAGTAGTAAAAGAAAACAATTTCCTGTAAACTGTCAAAGACAAATTTTCTATAAGCTTCCCTTTTATCAGACGTTGGATTTTCAAAAGGTCCATTAAAAAATTGCAATTAATCCTAAACTAAGTGCTTAATGTTAAAATAGGAAAATAAAATATTTATATGTCTTCTTTAGCAATAGTAAATATAACTTCAATGTTTATTCCCATACAACCACAAACAGGGATACAACAATAAACAGGGATATAGTAATTCTCTTGATAGATTTGTTTTTTTCTATCCCAAAATTTAACAACTACATTCTCACAAAAATACATATTCAGAAATTTACAAGCTCTCTTTTAATATATATAAAGAACTAAATATAATGTTGAGAGCAATTTTTCCATCTATCCAATTTCTCTTTCAATCATAACTATCATACATTTTCTTCCAAAAGAATTGAAATTACAAGCATTATCATAATGCAAACATCTCTTACAATCTCACATCCTTGACTTTAAATCCCAAACTAGAACTTCAACTTTTCACCAAGTAAGCAAAAACCTGCAACATAACAATTTTTTCCACATGGCCATGGAGTCTCACCTCCTAGCCTAGGCCATTTCATGGCCACCCCTGAGCTAGGGGAAACAAGAATAGGATGGGTTACACACAATCAACACATAACATAAACATACATGCCACAATTTTGGTACAAAGACTTTCACTATTTATTCCCTTCCCAAGCTTGCACAAAAGATTCTAAAGATTGAATCCATAGATGGGTGAAGGTGGAAACTTCTCTTATGGAGACACCTATCTTATAAAAAAACATCATTTCAACATCTATTTCATGCCTTCACATGGCCCTTCCAACCAAATAGCTCAAATCCATGAGCATCAACAAATCCCTTATGGTCCGCAAACAAACATAAGAAGACTCTCATGGGTGCCCATACAACCATGTTCTCATACATAAAGAATTCCCAACTAGGCCCTTCACCCCAAGTCCTCCCCAAATCCTCCCAAGGATGAGGAGTAAACTTGCACACCCAAAACAAGAAACAAAACAAGAAGACAAACAAGATTGAAAACAAAATCACACAATGAAACCAAACAATATAAGATTCAACACAAGGTACTACAATTTACAAATTTTCACACTAGTTCATTTCTTTCAAAGCATATACAAAATATTTACATGATAGGAGCCACCAACCTTCTCCTAAGCAAAGGAAAAATTTAAAGGTTGAAGAAGAGCTCCTCTTGACTCCAAGCTTGCTATCCTTCTTAAATCTACTAGCCCAAAAACACTCTCTAGTCCTCTCCTCACTCTCTCCAAATCTAGAATAAATAAGATGATCAATTGTGTGTTTTTTCCTAAGTCTCTCTCCCCTATAGACATTCAAACATTCCTCTCTCATCTCCCTTCCCAAAATAAGTAGGTTTCTAGATCCTAGACAAAGTGACACTTGCCCTTACTAAAGGAATGGAATGAAATTCAACACATGAAAAGGTGAGACATCCTAGATAGCATTTCCATTTTCGTGTATATAAAAAATGGCCCATTTAGAGAGACAAAAAAGTGGCCTAGGAAAGTGGAAATAGAAGAAATAAGCCCCCTAACTCATGTACTATCCTTGGAGCACCAAAATCTAACCTAAACCACACCCTGGGACTCCACAGAACCCCTCAAAAACCTCAGTTAAACTTGCATCCGAAAATAGAGTATTGATTACATAAATCTTGGTTCCTTAAACCACCTACCTAGCTTAGGAATACTCAAAACCAACTAAGGAGAGGGTGGGGTCCTTATTCCACTCAAGCATGCCACTTCATCACCATGGTGTCAAGTGACACCTCACATAAGCACACATCACAAAGACATTTGGCATGCTTTGTGGACAAAATACATTTATATTTTCACAAAAATGAAATTTACTTACAAACATACATTTACAAACATTGTCAACCACATACACACATGCATCAGGTTTATGAATAAAATCAGGATATGATGATGTCATTATTTTCTTAGAGTTGGCCTTAGTTTCAAACTGATTGCACTTAGATCCATTCTTGTTTCCTAGAATTTACAACCATGGCCATATTCCTACACACTCAATTTCGATGTCAATACATCATAAAATCTTTGCATTAAAATTATTTCAAAAATGAAGTGTTAACATCTAAACTTGACAATATATATATATATATATATATATATATATATATATATATATATATATATATATATATATATATATATATATATATATATATATATATATATATAAAACTGAATTTCATGAAACATTACATAATCCACATCATTCGAAATATCAATTTTATTTCCACATAAGCATGTAATCCTAAGCTAATCATAGAACCGTGATTCGACCAATATTTATTATACTAAAAGATAACTTAACAAATGTAGGATGTAGAATTCATATAACATAGATAATCATGGAACCAAAATGAGCATATATAAAGAGTACGACTAACATCATCATCATAAAAATTAGTAACAATCATCCCATAAGATCTAATGATAGCATATGTAAGCCAAAATAGGTCAAATGTCTCTACTCAAAGTATCATCCTGATGAATCAAATGTCAAAATGAATGTC